>SJYT01055577.1:0-15361 GCA_006410635.1 Cephalophus harveyi
GTGCTGCAATTCATGGGTCGGGAAAAGTCAGACATGACTGAGCAATTGAACTGAACTGAAACTTCTTCAAGTCACACATTTAATCCCATTTTGAGTTTGAGAACTCACAGTTAGTTGGATTCAGGCATTCATACAGTGAAATTTAGAATGCATCATTGAAATTCAGGTCAGCTTTTCAAGTGGTGTTTGAGATTATCCAATTCAGTTCAAACGTATTCCTTCTGCCATAAACAGGTATTTAAGTTGATGAGTTTTCTATCTACAAAAGATCAAGTGTAACTGAGCAAGGCAGTTTTACTGATCTAATAAGTAACACATCTAATAAATAAAGAAGTATATAGGATAAATAAGACTCTCCATCCTGGTAATAAACCAAAATTTGATTTTCCTGGAAGGTGATGTTACCAGAAGAGGACAAGATGAGGCTTTTATCTGTGATTCTTTTGAAACTCTAAACAACGATTTATGATCATGCATTTTTTATAGAAAGAGTATCCTTAGCTTTTGTCTAATTACTAAAGCAATCAGGAACCTAGAAAATATTTTATTTTTTTTTTCTAGAAAATATTTTAAAATCACAAGTATAAAGGTAACATGTTAGAATTAAGAAAATGTCCACTTTCCACACTGAATTGAAGGGATATCATACAGCATTTTCACCAGAGGTTAAGCTGATTATACATTTGCATTTTAGTGGAATGCATCATAATAACTGGATGAGAGCCTGGCTACTGTCACATCCTCAGGTTCAAATCCCAGATCCACTTCTTGCCAGCTCTATAAACTGGAGATGTTGCCTAAAATTTTTCTTGTTTAGTCTTCTCATATAATAGCTTCTACCTCCTACTGCTCTTGAGATTAAATTACATCAGGTTTACAAGGCCCTTCTCAAAGCACCTGGCACTTAAGAAAGTAAGCTATTGTGGTTGTATACTTGTGATACAATTTTATGTTAAAAATTTTTCCAGTTTGCAAGTTTTTTCTCAGAAATTCATGATGGCTCAGTTGTCAATCATAAAGAAAATGGACTGTATTGTCCTTTGACTATTTTCTTAGGTACCAACAAATCAAAAGCTGCTTTTGTTTTCCATTGTTGACATATTGCCAGATTTTTGCCAATTTTCCTCAAATATGAGTGTAATTTAAGTAAAACTTGAAACTCCCTTATCCTTGGGAAAAAAAGAACTTCCTGCTCTTAAGACAAAGACTCAAAGACTTCTTTTGAGTTTATAGAAAACAATATGTGTGTATAAGGAATTAAGTAATCCAAAAATATATAATTAAATTTCCCTTAAAATAAGCATTCTTTCAGCTCTTATGTTTTTGATTAGAAGAGAAACATTTCCTAAGTATTGAGTTAGTTCTCTGAATTTTCAAGGATGACACACATGAAGAAAAAAAAGGTAAAAAGTGAAGTATGGTTTGTCTTAAGAATTTACCTACAGAGAAAGGGAAAAGAGTTTATTCATGTAATGATTTCATTTATTCCTTGAGAGAACACAGATAGTCTGGCTTAAAATTATTGTCCCCAGAGACAGAAAAGAAGACCTTGTGAAGATGGAGGTGGAGAGATTAAAGTCCTAAGAAAAAAATTATTGTGCAATTTTTAGTGAAACTTACTTGCTTTTATATTGTCATTAACAAAACCTCTCAAATGCTTTTGTTCCTTTGTATTTTGTGAAAACAGTTTTATATTTGGAAGTTAAGCTGAGGACATGTAGATCAGAAAATATAATCATTGTAGCATTGATTATATTGTACTTAAAAATTATAAATATTTTTCAAGAGACTTGCAAGTGCAAAATTACAGCTGTCTTGTTAAAGAAACACACTAAACTGAGAGGAAAATGCATTTTTAAAAAACCAATTTTAACTCAACTCTGTAATAATAAAATAGCTTTAATTTTTTATTATTTCTGGCATGAAAGGAAATAAATTGACCCAAATAAGCTTTAAAGATCCACAATACTAGAGGAATGTATTTACAAATAAACTTTTAGTCTATCTCCCAGTGTCTAGGCTGAATAATTTTCTTAGTCTTTCAAAATTATATTTATTCTCTCCAAAATACAATTTCGGGAACCATGTATAATAACACATTCTAGGAAGTAAAATATACTCAGATATATCATATTTTCTTTTATCTTGCTGTCTATGAAATGTATTCATCATTTAACTCCATTAAAAAACTTTAACTGAATTTCTTTAGCATTTTTTTTCCCATACTTCCAACACAGATGTCAAATTAATTATTGTTTTGAGTGGAGTTATCTTGTTAACATAGGCATATTTCCATGCACAGATGACCTGTTATTTTTGAAATATTGTTTTCTAACCATGGCAATTATTAGTTATTCCATCAGTCCATCCCTCCACAGTGATCTGTTTCTCCATTTACAGAGCTAGACAACATTAACATTTCTAGGGTATTAATAAGTGCCAATCTCCTTTTTAGGTCACTTTTACTTCAATTCAGTTCAGTTCAGTCGCTCAGTCATGTCCAAATCTTTGCGACCCCATAAATTGCAGCACGCCAGGCCTCCCTGTCCATCACCAACTCCCGGAGTTTACCCAAACTCATGTCCATTGAGTTGGTGATGCCATCCAGCCATCTCATCCTCGGTCGTCCCCTTCTCCTCCTGCCCCCAGTCTCTCCCAGCATCAGAGTCTTTTCCAATGAGTCAACTCTTCACATGAGGTGGCCAAAGTATTGGAGTTTCAGCTTTAGCATCAGTCCTTCCAATGAACACCCAGGACTGATCTCCTTTAGGATAGACTGGTTGGATCTCCTTGAAGTCCAAGGGACTCTCAAGAGTCTTCTCCAACACCACAATTCAAAAGCATCAATTCTTTGGCACTCAGCTTTCTTCACAGTCCAACTCTCACATCCATACATGACCACTGGAAAAACCATAGCTAAAACTAGATGGACCTTTGTTGGCAAAGTAATGTCTCTACTTTTTAATATGCTATCTAGCACTCATTAAATGCCTAGTATGTATGAGGCACCTTACTTTTTGTTTTCACTAACATATATATAAACTGTCTTCAGTGAGATTGCTTTACATACTAAGATTATTTTGTAGGTCTTTGTGAGTGATATCAACACAAGGGAAGTATAGACATATTTGCTAAATCTACATTAGATGTCCAAATACTGTTCTGGCCAGTTACTTTACACACTAAGATTATTTCCTAGGTCTTTGTGAGTAATATCAACACAAGGGAAGTATAGACATATTTGCTAAATCTACATTAGATGCCCAAATACTGTTCTGGCCTTGCATTTTGAAATATCCTTTTTCCAAATGCTAACCAATACAAATTATATAAAAATATGTTCTCAAATGTTTACTATAAATTTAGAGCAGCTTACAAGTATCAGCAATAAAGAAGTCAGATAGAGGTTTGATAAGTACTTTAGAAGACCAATGTTGCTGTTATTGTTCAGTTGCTAAGTCATTTCTGATTCTTTGCAACCCCATGGACTGTAGCACACCACACTTCCGTCTCCTCCACTATCTCCTGGAGTTTGCTTAAATTCTGTCCATTGAGTCAGTGATACTATCCAACCATCTCATCCTCTGCCACCCTCTTCTCTTTTGCTTTCAATCTTTCCCAGCATCAGGGTCTTTTCCAGTGAGTCAGCTCTTTGTATCAGGTAGCCAAAATATTGGAGATTTAGCTTTAGTCATAGTCCTTCCAATGAAAATTCAGTGTTGATTTCCTTTAAGACTGACTGGTTTGATCTCCAACATACAAAATATCAAAATATGCTTGGCATAACACATAAGACTGAATGAATTATGTCCGTACTTGAGATCAATTAGGAAAAAAATCCTTAGATTTTTCAGACTTTTCAGACTGAAAAAGTAAAGATTTAAAGAAGATGTAATATTACACTATATGTGGGAAAGTGTGGTTAAACATCATCACACTTTCACACATATAATACTAAATTTTAAAATCACAAACAAATATAAATGTCCTCATCTACAAAAGTAGGTAAATGAAGTGAAAATTCAGGTAGGTTTTCAGTTGGTTTAGGAGAACGAAACATCTATACTTTTCTAAATGTCCTGGTGTTTAAGTCATCAAATATTTTTATCATCTTCTCTTTCTCATGTAACAATACTCTCCTGACATTCACTAGACTACTGTTAATATTATCACTTCTGCAAAGCTCCTAGATCTGTGACCCCATCCTGACATTGCTCCAGCATTAATATCCAAAAAGTTGCTCCATATTTCTACTTGCATATCCTACCTACACTTGAAGCTCAGTATGCACCAAAGTAAATAAAGCCTCATCCCTCACACATATGTTCCTGTATACTAATTCAGTTTATGACAGAGATATTGATGAAACTCATCAACATTTGCATTCAAATTGGATGCCAAGTGCTATTGGTTCTACAACTGGCAGATCTAGAATACATTCCTATCCCTCTAACTTCACTCTCTTGATCATAATCCAAACACTCTATCTTTCCTAGTTTTTGCTACTGCAATAGTTTTCTACTTCCTATATTTTGTTGTTGTTGTTGTTCTATGTTCTGTTAAATCCTTTTTCTGACACTTGCAGCTGCATCTATCTTTATAGCCTTACATCTTAGGCTGTTGTTGGATACCTACAGCTTTACAAGCCAGTCTCTTCTCACACTCTTGAGTAAGCCCCCCAGTCCTCTTCCCAATTTGCAGAACATGCTCTCACTGTATTCAGAGCACATTTAAATGAGCACCAGCATACTTTATAGATTTTGCCCTTCCCTGCATCCTAATTCAAGTTTTAGTTGTGTTTTCTGCATTTTGCAATCAAAAGTGTCTCTGTTACATAGTCTCAACTTCAGTTAGAATGAAAACCTTTTAACTCTACTCAATGCCATCTTGTCAAGAGGGTATCCCTGAATCTCCCAGCTATGCATAAGTAAGCTGCTCAGGTATAACAGTTTATTTACATCTCTCCTGTGGCACCCTCCAATTTATTTCTAACTTCTATAATAATATTAGTATATGTGTGTAACTTTCTCCCCTTCTAAACTCTTTGGCAGAAAGACCTTGTCTATAATAAACACCCAATAAATATTTGTTGAATAAATAAACAATTGGATGAGTGAAGAAAAAAAATCTTTGCAAAGGATTCTCTAAGGCTTTTGGTTTTTTTACCCAGATGTTTGGCTTCACAGAGACACTTGTGAGAAGGAAATAAATAAATTGGTAATAAACAATGTTTTCTCTCAGCTTCCCTTCAAATCATTGTAAACCCATCATATCAGCACAATGTTCTAGCTGCATGTTTTTGCTTCCTCAACTTTCACAGCCAAACACCTGCAGTTAACAAACCACACATACCAAAGTATTTTTAACATGACTCAAATTGACCTGGGGAGTTGACAGCTTGTCAACATCCAGATGAATACCAAACTAAATGTCAGTATTTTCACAGAGACTCCTTTAATAACATGCGGAAGCCTGAGATTTCTCTTCTCTCATGGAGCAATGCACTGATCTGAGTAAGCCTGTTCTTACCCTGTTCTACATTCTTCCCCTGGATGAACAACATGAACATTCTATTGTGGATCTACTGAAAGGATCTAGAAGTCCTAAAATTTTTATTTTCAAATGCTGCACATTAAGGTTTTTGACCCATTATCAACCCAGACAACTAGATTGAAAGAAAATGCAACTGACCCTCAGCTATTACAGCCTATCTCAGAGACTCTTTTTCCATTTCAATCCATGGGTTTCAAGTTAAAAATGTTACTTAAATTCTTCTTCTCTTTAAAACAGCAGTAATACCAGCTACATCACTACCTATCACTTTTAAAACAAGTCCATGGCTTTCAAAATCCAGGTCAAATTGTTCTATGCTCAAGTCATCAAAAATATTTCCTTTAATAACTTTGTGTTTTAGGACGTTGTAAGCTAGCTTTGTTCAAGATTATCTCTATAAAATTATCTCTGCAAAATCAGTAATACATGGCTAAATTTTTTCCTGTATAACTAATATTGTTTTGTGAAGTTTGTAGTTATTTTTTGGCAAGTAGACAGAATCGTGTTTCAGTTTAGATTTTGAATCCCTTAAGAAAACAACACCAAGGAATCCATTATTTATATTGTAATGACTAATGAATAGTTATAAATATAATAGGATTATTAATGATTTTATAATTAAAAGATAAAAAGCTTTTGATTTGGGGAAAAAATGCATTTCTCTACTGAGCAAAACTCAAAGCCATATAGTATATTGCTTTTAAGAGGTTAGCACATAAGCAGAGGATGAGATGGTTGGATGGCACCACGGACTCAATAGACATGAGTCTGAGCAAAGAGAAATACTTTTCACTGAGCAAAATGAAATACCAGGAGATAGTGAAAAACAAGGAAGTCTGGTGTGCTGCAGTCCATGGGGTCACAAAGAGTCAGACACAACTGAGCGACTGAACAACAAAAACAAATGTAAGCAAAATCAGTAACAAAATTGAACCTCAGAAGTATTAAACACCTACTATGAATATCTTGCTATGTTTTAAGCAGCATCAAACAGTTGACTTTTTATTTTCCAGAGGCTAGTTACATATTTTTAAGAGTGTATAAAAACTGTATATACACATCATTGTCTATCCTCAACAGTGTTGCTTTAGATATATTTTCTTGGACTGCCCTTAAAGCCAAAAGGTGAATGTGCTATTTGAAAACCTTCTGCATTAACCTTCTTATTCCTTGGCTGGTTTCTGCGACTACCTGTCCTCGAGGTGGTTGCTTCTATAATGTGCCTTGAAATCTCCCACCCCCTAATCTGTGATCTATGAGTCTAATAACGAGATCAAAAATCCCACCATTATTATTATTATTCTAGGTTATGTTATTTTTCTGTTTCAGGGCTAAATTTGACAAACTGAAGGGAAAAGGAGAAATACCAGAAATGGAGAGTGCAGTTGTAGGAGATCTTCAAGCTACTGAATAACAAGTTCCTCTCTAACCTTTCACTGAATGAAATTGTATTACAACTTGCTATTATCTTCTATTTCTGAGTTTAAGTTTGTTTTGTTTTACTTTTTTGATATTGTTTGCAGGAAAAAAGATCTTCATACAGGTGGGAGAGGGATTCAGGCTACTTTGAATGCTACTAACCAGGCAACACAGAGAAGGCAATGGCACCCCACTCCAGTACTCTTGCCTGGAATATCCCATGGATGGAGGAGCCTGATAGGCTGCAGTCCATGGGGTCGCTAAGAGTCGGGCACGACTGAAGTGACTTAGCAGCAGCAGAAGCAGCAACCAGGCAACAAAGCTATTTTGCCTAGATCACTTTTGAACTTCTCCCTGGGATCTCACAGAGCTTGGTGCAGGTGGAGTTTTCTGGGGATTTGGCCCTTTCCAGGGGCGGGGGAGCCTGGTGGGCTGCAGTTTATGGGGTCGCACAGAGTCGGACACGACTGAAGCGACTTAGCAGCAGCAGCAGCAGCACATATTTTTAATTGTTTTCACATGAAGAATTGTGTTACTCCAAGCTGAAATTAGCCAGGCACATGAAAGCTACCATCCCCTTGAAGCCTGGGGAAAAAGCAGCAAAAAATGGTAGTCAGATTGTTGCTACAGTCAAACCATAGCATTTAATTCCATATTCATTTTTTAAGAAAAAAATGTTTAAGGCACTGAACAAGAAGACCTCAAGGGGTTTCACACACTGAGATAAAGCAGAATCTCACAGAAACCTATATGGTATATCTTTTAGTCTTTGCTTATAGGAGAAAGGAGCTGGGAAATGGATTCTTAGTTATACTTAATTTTGATTTTGAGAAATGGGACCCAGGACTAAATAGCCTTGAAAAAGAATATAAAAGACTAGCAAAAAATTCGTTTTTATGGTTACCAAGTGCAATAATTTAAGACCTTCAAGTGTTCTTAATAAATTTGAACAAATACTGTTTGTTATTGCTATTACTTTCTATTTAACAACTAAAATCAGTGTTTTTTCCACCTGTGAGAATCTGAGAGATCAGAAAACTAATATGCATTGGGCAGCTAATCCACATCAGGCCCTACACTAGCGATTAGTCATACATCTTTCAGGTTAGAGCAGTGCCAAAATTTAACTTGGCACTCCAAAATGTTGCTAGGAAAACTAGAACATGTTTTAATTCCTAATCTAAAGGAATTATTTCTCCATAAAATATTTCCAAGCTTTGTCTGAAGCAAATTCTCAGGACATTAAATGCATTCATTTTCAGACCCAAAGGTAAATGCTGATGAAGTCTGAATTATCAGCTGATTGGGACTCACTTCATTAACAGTGCTGAGCAGAGCCACGTTTGGGTTCAGTTCAGTAGCTCAGTCATGTCACACTCTTCAGGAACCCATGGACTGCAGCACGCCAGTATTCCCTGTCCATCACCAACTCCTGGAGCTTGCTCAAACTCATGTCCATCAGGTCGGTAATGCCATCCAACCATCTCATCCTCTGTCATCCCCTTCTCCTCCCGTCTTCAATCTTTCCCAGCATCAGAGTCTTTTCCAAAGTTCTTCGAATCAGGTGGCCAAAATATTGGAGTTTCAGCATCAGCATCAGTCCTTCCAATGAATATTCAGGACTGAGTTCCCTCAGGATTTACTCATTTGATCTCCTTGCACTCCAAGGAATTCTCAAGAGTCTTCTCCAATACCACAATTTAAAAGCATCAATTCTTTGCTGCTAAGCTTTCTTTATAGTTCAACTCTCACATCTATACATGACTACTGGACAAATCATAGCTTTGACTAGATGGCCCGTGTTGGAATAGGACAAAAGAAAAACTATGTATTATATCTTTCCCTATTTTGAACCAAGTGAAAAAAGTTAATAAAATTATATGATCAAAATACTGTTCACATACAAGTGTCAGCTCTCATAGACCACCTGTCAGAGGGCACAAGGGGCACTGGCTGGGGACTATGAGCGATTAGAAACAGCTGTGCAACAAAGAGGGGTGGTAAAACAAATAAACAACAGCTTGCTTTTATTTAAAATTTTTATTTTGCTCATCATGGATGTTTTATGTATTGCATTAAACATTGCATTAAAACTTTATTTTTTGAGTGCCCCTTAAATTTTACTTCAAGGCAAGTGGTACTAATGATAGTCCAGCCCTGTCTATTATTGTAATTAAGTTAAGGTTTAATTCAGTTTCAAAGTTTCTTTTCCATTCAGCTTGTTCATTGAACCAAGCCTTTGGAAATTTTCTCGGGAACATTTAGGTGATTAAAAAGTCAGACAGGATAGGAAAGGAATTTTAAAAATGAAGATTGATAATGCAAAACAAAACAGCAAAAGAGCAATGTACTAATATGTGAAAGTTGACCGTATTTCCCTAATAGCTTTTCACTTGTGGTGTTTTGAATGGTTTAATCTTATTTTGAGCAACATTAAGGTTTGCTATTTACTAGTGTTTTCTTTTCTATTTTCAGAGATACTATTACAATTATTTTGTTTACAACCCAGCTGTAGATATTTGATCCCTAATGTAGATTTAAAGTAAATAAAATTTTCGAAAGGAAAATATATTATCATTAAGAATTACAAAAGTAATAGATTTTTTGTCTGTGACTTTATGTCACTATATACCACAGAGTCCTTGAATAATACAGGAATCCTAGTTAACTCACTTCTACACTGTTTCAAGTGGAAGTAGCATTTCTTGAGTAACTTAACTGAACACATTTTACTCAGCTAAGTGGTGGAGATCAAATACGGAGAGATACAGTAAGTTTGCTTTTTGGTGATTTTTTTTTTTCTAAATTGCTGATTATTAGCATACATAATAGGCTCACTCAAAGACAGAAAACATATTTCTTCAGTGTATTTGGTCTAAATCTCAGAGTGAAGAAACTATCTATAATACAGTAACTGGCTGAATGAATCCCTCTAAGTCCTTTAGAAAGCACAGCAAACATTTGAGGTTTCAAAAAGTATAACCTGGCTACCTTTGCATATCAGTAGGTGAACTCAGAAAATTGATGCATTTGTTTCCTACAGTTGACAAAATAATTAATATCCTAGAGTCATAATTTTGTAGAAGAAAATGGCAACTCACCCCAGTGGGTATAGGTAATGAGTTTAGAGGTAGAAATATTTTTCATGTTATTAGGTTGGTGCAAAAGTAATTGCAGTTTTGCATTGTTGGCCTTTGCTTTTTTATATTGGAATGCATTCTTAAATAAATGCAGTTATGTTATATATCATTTTAATGTGCATTTCTCACTTTATTATTTTTTTGCTAATGAAATTGCTTGCTATTTATTTTATATTTGTTTTAGACTAGGGAAATAAGGTTAAGCAAAAAACAAATTTGAGCTATTTTCTTATTCAAGTCCAAAATGGGTTGTAAATCAGCGAGACAACTCACATCATCAACAATGCATTTGGTTCAGAAACTGCTAATGAACATACAGTGCAGTGGTGGTTAAAGAAGTTTAGCAAAGGAGACAAGAGCCCTGAAGATATGAGCACAGTGGCTGGCCATCAGAAGTCGACAATGACTAACTGAGAAGATCATTAAAGCTGATCCTCTTACAACTACACAAGAAGCTGCCAAAGACTCAAACTTGACTATTCTACAGTCACTTGGCATTTCAAGCAAATTGGAAAGGTGAAAAAGTTCAATACGTGAGTGCCTTATAAAGTGAAGTCGCTCAGTCGTGTCCGACTCTTTGCGACCCCATGGACTGTAGCCTACCAGGCTTCTCCCTCCATGGGATTCTCCAGGCAAGAGTACTGGAGTGGTTTGCAAGCTGACCACAAATCAAAAAAAATTGTCATTTCAAAATGTCATCTTCTCTTATTCTGTGCAGCAACAACAAACATTTCTCAATCAGACTGTGACTTTCTACAAAAACTGGATTTTATATGACAATCAGTGATAACCAGCTCAGTGGTTGGACCAAGAAGAAGCTCCAAAGCAATTTCCAAAGCCAAACTTGCACCAAAAAAGATCATGGTCACTGTTTAGTCATCTGATGACCATCTATAGCTTGCTGAATGCCGGTGAAACCATTATATCTGAGCAGTATGCTCAGCAAATCAATGAGATGGACTGAAGCCGGCATTGGTCAACAGAAAAGGGTCCAATTCTTCTCCATAACTACACACATGCATGTTGTTAAACCAATGCTTCAAAAGTTGAATGAATGGGGCTATGAAATTTCGTCTCATCCACCATATTTACCTGATCTCTCACCAAATGACTACTACTTCTTCAAGATCTCAACAACTTTTTGCAGGGAAAATGCTTCCATAACCAACATGAGCCAGAATATGCTTTCCAAGAGTTCTTTGAATCCCAAAGCACAGATTTGTATGCTATAGGAATGAAGTGAAGTGAAGTCGCTCAGTCTTGTCCGACTCTTTGCGACCCCATGGACTGTGTAGCCTATCAGGCTCCTCCGTCCATGGGATTTTCCAGGCAAGAGTGCTGGAGTGGATTGCCATTTCCTTCTCCAAAAACAAACTTATTTCTCACTGGCAAAAATGTGTTGATTGTAATGGTTTTATTTTCATTAATAAAAATATATTTGAGCCTAGTTATAATGATTTATTTTGGGGGGCTCAAAAATCACTGCAGATGGTGATTGCAGCCATGAAATTAAAAGACGCTTAATCCTTGGAAGGAAAGCTATGACCAACCTAGATAGCATATTGAAAAGCAGAGATATTACTTTGTCAACAAAGGTCCATCTAGTCAAGGCTATGGTTTTTCCAGTGGTCATGTATGGATGTGAGAGTTGTACTATGAAGAAAACTGAGTGCCAAAGAATTGATGCTTTTGAACTGTGGTGTTGAAGACTCTTGAGAGTCCCTTGGACTGCAAGGAGATCCAACCATTCTTTCTAAAGGAGATCAGTCCTGGGTGTTCACTGGAAGGACTGATGCTGAAACTGATCCAATACTTTGGCCACCTCATGTGAAGAGTTGACTCTTTGGAAAAGACCCTGATGCTGGGAGGGATTGAGGGCAAGAAGAGAAGGGGACGACAGGGGAAGAGATGGTTGGATGGCATCACCGACTCAGTGGACGTGAGTTTGAGTGAACTCCGGGAGTTGGTGATGGACAGAGAGGAGTGGCGTGCTGTGATTCATGGGGTCGCAAAGAGTCGGATATGACTGAGTGACTGAATTGAACTGATAATGATTTAAAATTCATGGTCCAAAATTGCAACTACTCTTTGACCAACCTAATAATTTGGGTCTGATTCACTACACATGGTTAAAAGACCCTCTCACTGTTTACAGTACAATTTTAAAACTATTTTAAAACAACAATCTGTATTTTCTTTAATTTCTTAATTTCCTTTTGCATTCCAAATTACCATTGCATGCATATACTACATCTTGCTTTTCCTCATTATGAAACAAATGATTGCTTTCGTTTTGTCCCAGGTATACAACTTGATCAAGATTGACTCTGTCCTTTGCTGAAGTAATTAATTTCAATCTTCTACACTACACTTAGCTTTCCCTCATTCTTTCCCTTTTTCTTTCCGAAGACAGTAGATCTTCATTCTGTGTGTGTGTGTTGTGTGTGTGTGTGTGCATGCACGTGCACATGCTTTGTTGCTCAGTCATGTCTGATTCTTTGGGACCCCATGGACTGTAGCCCTTCAGACTCCTCTATTCATGGAATTCTTCAGGCAAGAATACTGAAGTGGGTAGCCATTCCCTTCTTCAGGGTATCTTCCTGACCCAGGGATCAAATCCACTTGTCCTGAATCACAGACGGATTCTTTACTGTCTGAGCCACCATGGAACCCCTAGATCTTCTTTCTACCTTAACACATTTAGTGAATCACTTTTGATTTTGGACCTCCAAGGAAACATTTCAGGAATGTCTTTAGAACTTTTGTTTTCTGATAAACTAACTCATCACTTGTTTCAGAGTCAAATTTTATTTGAACTCCAACTCCTACACCACCAAGTGATCCTAGTTTAGGTAAATTACACTACTCTTCTGATTCCCTTTCTGGCCAGATTCCTGTAGGCAGTAATGCTTACCTCAAAGCAGAATCGTAGAAATTAAAGCAGTAATAATATATCTAAGGTGCCTACTATTTATTGCCATCAATTTCAAATGGTTCAGCCCAATGGATGCTGCCTTTTGTCCTTTCCCTGGAAAGAGGCAGGCCATGCATGGGCTTTCCAAACCAGTTGACTTGCCTGAGGTGAAATGCAATATAACCCCAGCAAATTCCATAGAAAACAAGCTGGACACTAAGCCTAGGATACTAATCTTTGTGGAAATGGTTCAGCCCAATGGATGCTGCCTTTTGTCCTTTCCCTGGAAAGAGGCAGGCCATGCATGGGCTTTCCAAACCAGTTGACTTGCCTGAGGTGAAATGCAATATAACCCCAGCAAATTCCATAGAAAACAAGCTGGACACTAAGCCTAGGATACTAATCTTTGTGGTTTTCTAAGATGGTTGGTTTCTTTGCCTTTTTTGGCTTTTGTTTTGGTAGACATTCAGCCAAAAGCTGGCTCTGCCCTTTCTTTTACAGAACTTTTTTAGAGGTATGTAAAATAAGTTCCTTTCCATATCTTTGGTCATTTCCCTCTTCTCTAAGGGTCATATTGCTGAAGTACACGGTGACATTTTTTCTCTTTCCACCACAAGAACATCCAAGATGGAATCTTAATTTCTTAAACAGTCAGTGTTTTGTTAAATTCTTACCCCAAATTTTTATGATTTCTGATAAGAAAAGACTTTCAAAAAAGACTAGAGAGACCACAGGACAATACTGCTTACAGATACTACTATTTCTAAAGGCAATTGAATGAAAACTTTTAAATCACTAAAGTCAAATATTGCCACAGCTCCTATATCAAATAACAAAGATATCTGAAAAAGTTTTATTTCAACTTCTAGACATACTTTTTTGTTTCTTTAACAAAAGCTAACTTCCTTTTCCTTTACTCATTCCCACTGGGCAAATCCTCATTCTGTTCCTAAAACCCATCAGTTTCCTGCCTCAGGGCAAAGCACCATTTGACAAAACTGGGAGCTCCAAACCTGGCCCAGAAATGTGGGGACAGGACACAGGGATAAGACTGTTAACTAGGCCATGAAATTTAATATTCATAACCTCAGATTTACTTCCCATGATATTCAAGGAAAGGAATGAAAATAGATCAGCATTCAGTAAAACTCTTGCTATTCTTGCTAGCTTTATCATTAATTTATTTAGAAAGATGGTTGACAGAAATGGTTTGGGGATAGGAGGGAAACTGTAGAAACTTGAACTAGAGCTACAAAGGGAATCCAGTTTTTCTCTAAAGATTAGTCTAACGTTTTCAACATGTTTTTGCAGATTTTTCATTCCTTCCTCATCAGGTTTCAGTTCAGTTCAGTTCAGTCGCTCAGTCGTGTCCGACTCTTTGCGACCCCATGAATCGCAGCACGCCAGGCCTCCCTGTTCATTACCATCCCTCGGAGTTCACTCAGACTCACGTCCATCGAGTCCGTGATGCCATCCAGCCATCTCATCCTCTGTCGTCCCCTTCTCCTCCTGCCCCCAATCTCTCCCAGCATCAGAGTCTTTTCCAATGAGTCAACTCTTCGCATCAGGTGGCCAAAGTACTGGAGTTTCAGCTTTAGCATCATTCCTTCCAAAGAAATCCCAGGGCTGATCTCCTTCAGAATGGACTGGCTGGATCTCCTTGCAGTCCAAGGGACTCTCAAGAGTCTTCTCCAACACTACAGTTCAAAAGCATCAATTCTTCGGTGCTCAGCCTTCTTCACAGTCCAACTCTCACATCCATACATGACCACAGGAAAAACCATAGCCTTGACTAGACGGACCTTAGTCAGTTTAAGCGCTGTGTAAACTGTAGTTTTGCCAACCCAAAATACTGTGACACTGAAAATCAGCTTTTCTGAATCAAAACAAAATTGTTACCGACTAGTAATGAAACTAGTAAGCTATATCAATTCTTATAAATGTCTTTTAATCACTTATAGGTAATTATAGGGCTTCCCAGGTGGCACTAATGGTAAAGAACCTGCCTGCCAACGCAGGAGACTTAAAAGATGGGCTTCAAACCATGGGTCAGGAAGATATCCTGGAGAAGAACATGGTATCCAGCATTCTTGCCTGGAGAATGCAATGAACAGAGGAGGCTGGCAGGCTATAGTCTATAGGGTCACAAAGAGTCGGACATGACTGAAGCGACTTAGCACTCATGCACAATCAATTTTAAGTAATCTTGGTCAAACCTCTGTTCTTCTGGTATGTAAAACTAAGGAGTGATAATTGCTAGTTGTTCAATTATCAGTGGTTTATGACTGAATGGGTTATATTTTATTCAAGTTTTAATTGGGAACACTGGCGGGGG
>SJYT01055577.1:31304-49952 GCA_006410635.1 Cephalophus harveyi
CTATTGCTAGAAAGAAGGGAAGAATCAGAACTAGGTCTCTGGGCTCCTGGTGAAATTATACCCAGCAATGGTTTTGCAACTACTTAGCCATCTTCTGACTCTACCCATTTGGGGCTGAGGTAGAACCGCAGGTGCCATTTCAGAACCCCAGGTGCCATGTTGAATGGCAGGTGGTGATGAAAAGCCTGACGAGTTTATTATTGAGAAGTTGTTGTATGGGCAGGCCAAGTAAACTTCACCTCTCCTTTCTAGGTCCAAGAGCAGAAATCTAGCCCCTTTCACCCTCCAGGGAAGCTTTCTGTGGAAATTGCACAGCTCCCAACCATCCCAGGGCCACTAATGCTGCTTCTAGGGGCTTTTACTACAGCTTCTTCACATTTTTCCTCCCTTAGTCCTTCAGGACTTCTCCTTTACATCTACTGTTAGATCAGTAAAAATGCACAATATGTAGTATGTTGATTTTAATCAGGCCCAGTAGCCTTATAAAAGAGAAAAATAAAGAAGGAACCAGAAAACGATTCATGTGTATAATAAAGAGCTCTTGTAATTTTTCCATTTGTTCAACAGCTTGACTACTAAAATTTAAAAGTGTAAAGATTTCCTCAACCAGTCTATTGATATGTCAACAATCATGAAAATTAACAGGGTGTAAAGCATTTTACTAAATGAGTAAGATTATTAAAAACAGGCAGTGCCCTCTCTCAAACATTTTAGAATTTTCCAAAAAGCTTACAATAAATAAAATTCCCACTAGATTTCAATTTTCCAAAGAGTATGTTATAAAACTATGGGACTATACATGTCAATTTTTTTTTAATATATTTCTTATTCATATTATAAATTTGCTAGATGTGTATAAGAGACAGGTATTATATATTCAATTTTCTAACCTATTTTTTCACTTGTTATGAACATTCTCACTCATTAGAGAACATATGTGTATAGTGTTTTAATGAATGTTAAATAAATAGTATGCTAGTAAATTATATAATAGACATCCATGAAAATTTTTCTAATTAATATATCTGATTTCAGTATATTTACTAGTATATTAATATATTTAATGTCTAAATGAAAGGTAAATCTAGAGGTAGTTTTACATCTTTTTAAATATTTGATGTGATTAATATTTCTGTGCCTAAGTCTGTCTGTATCTTGGATTATTTCTTTCTGATGTATTTTTCAAGTGGAGATATTAGATCAAACCACTAGAACTTAGTTTTTGTGCTATAATTACTTGGAAATCTTGATATATGGGACCACAGCAAATTTTCAATTCTGGGCCAATTTCATACCAATTTATATAGAAGCCATACAAATATGAGAATTTTTAGTAAGAGAGAGTGTTATTTACCTTTTAATCTATGCTCTTCTAAATTATTTACATACTGGATCCCACTTAAATCTCCAATGATCCTAATAGGTAGGCTCTGTTTATTAAGCTAGTTTAAGAGTATAGAACAGTGAGGACCAGAGAGTTGAAATTTGCACAAGATTACAGTTAGGGATACTCTGTGTCAAAATTTGAACCAAAGCAACCTGACTCCAGACCTCCATGTTTCACTACATCCTGCCCACTAATAAGATAGAAAATTTTTAGCCCTCAAGACAGAGAAGCAGCAAACTCCCCCCTACAGAGTGTTAGCGTATTATTTGTTATCTGCTTCTTTCCATTAAGAAAGACAATCTAACTTGAATGTCAGGAGGATAAAATTAATCAAAACACACACTGGCTGGCAGGGCTGAGATAGGATCCTGCTGAAAGGAGTAGATGTTCATAAAAGGTACATTTTAGGAGGAAACCACAGAGGGGTGTGATAGAGGAAAGTCTATTTGGAGCACTCAGTCATAGATCTTAACTAATGTTCCAGCTTTAAGTGAATATAAAGAGCAACAGAGAGGAAAGCTTGGTTTGGATGGAGTGTGGGAACCAGGAAATAATAGCTAGTTGAGCAGGAAAAGTTGATCCACTAACTTGTAAGTGCTCAAAAATGCTCATGTCTTTTTTGCAATTATACACCAGTACTCAACTTACTGGGTTCCCCAGGTGGCTCTGTGGTAAAGAATCCACCTGCCATTGCAGGAGACACAGAGGATGTGGGTTTGATCCCTGGGTCGAGATCTCCTGGAGGAGGAAATGGCAACTTACTTCAGTATTCTTGCCTGGATAACCCCATGGACAGAGGAGCCTGGCAGGCTATAATCCATGGGTTACAGTCCATGAGGTCACAAAGAGTCTGACACACCTGAGCAACTGAGCACTCACACACACACTCAACATACTGCCTAGCATATAGAAGCCTTCAATAGATGCTTGTTGAACAAAAATGAATTATGCTATTTGCCAGAGAGCCTCTGGAGGTCAACCCTCCCATCGGGGACAACTGAGAACCCAAGCCTATGAACAACCTGGTACTGTTCTTACTATGATATGAACAGAATGAAATAAAAAGAATGGGTTTGTAAGAAGATAATCAACCTTCAGGAAGAGCAAGTGAAAGTTGAAGTTGTGCACAGATTATAAGAAATAAGAGCCTACCTAAGACATTTTTACACAGAACAAGTTTTGATTTTATCTACAAACTCAGAAATTTTGAGCAGAATTGTACTAAAATTTTACATTTTTAAAGAAATATTTCTTTAGTTAATTGTCAGTAAAATAGAGAGAAGGACCTGACAACAAAAGGGTAAGGGAAAAGCCAAGGGAAGAGAGATAGAAACCCTAGGATGCTTAAGCCAAGGCAAGCCTGGAATCCTAAAGAAAAGTTATATATGTGAGTATTCAACCTGTTGTGATTTGTGCAACTTCAATTACGCTAGGTGTAATTTTACATTGAAATTCTTGGTTTTATCACTTGATATCTTATATCCTTAGCAGATGACTTCTATCTTGTCCTTGCCCATAGATATTAAAATGGTAGCGTGTATCACTAAATTTCAAATAATGCTGGTAGGATCACAGAAAAAATAATGAAGAATTTTTTTCCAAATGTATCTGCTTTTTTACCAATCAATTCGGGTTTAATTTGAAAACAATTGACAATCTTATATGCCTGCTCCTCTCCAAGTTTAAATTTGTATTTATAATTGTGCTGTATATAATGGGGCAGTGTTAACTAGTGGTTAAGAATATAGTCTTAAAGACCTGAATTCCAGTCCCAGCTCTACTTTCTGGCTGTGTGAGCTTGAGGTAAGTTAACTGAGCTGCAGAGTTATTAGAAAATATGGTTTTTGGTATCTATTTAATAAAGTTGTTATAAGACATAAATGTAGGATGTATGGAAAGTGCTTAGCACAATGTCTGGTATTTAGTGGGCAACAAATTAATAGTAGCTGCTGCTGACCCTAATTCAACTTTTTGGAATTTGCAAAATGGACCATAACTATTACAAGAACGGGATTCCTCATGAGACTCCCATAACTTCCTGGAGATGGGTAGGCCAGAAATTCTCTGGGAACTGTTGAAACATTTGTTTCCAGATCTGATGAATTCCAGAGCTTGCGCAAAAAAAGCAGAAGTGAAAATCATTAACTAGCATCTGCAAAAATCATTATATATGAAAACTTGGGGTCAGTTCTCTTTGGATCCTAACTATATTCCTCTTCTTAGTGTGAGTTTCTACATTTATTTGTTTTTGCTTTGGGCTATGTTCAAATCTTTGGCTAACATCAGTGAGTTCCCCTACAAACAAACTTATCCTCCTATGTTGTACAGAAAAGTTGAAGACTTGATTATGAAGGAACAAAGACAAGCTCAAGTAGAAGATACTACTAGTATTTGACTTTACAGTTGAAAGAAATGTGTGACTCAGTAGTGAATTATTCTTTTTCCTATCAGTTCTTTTGTTCACTGTTTGGTTTATTGAAATCTAGAAAGGATACTGTACATTTCCTCTTGATGTTGTGCATTGTTTCCTTAGTTCTAAAGTAAATGTATGATTCTAACAAGAAAATAAATTTTTTGTAACTATGTATGATGATAGTTATTAACTAGACTTATTGTAATTATTTTACAATATATACAAATACTGAATTGTACATCTGAAACTAATATGTCAACTATAATTTAGTAAACAAGCACATGAAAGCACAATTTAAATATATAAAAACATTCCAACAAGCCCTCATTTAAGATAATACAAGTACGTGAAACCACCAGGTAGAATTCCTAGGAAAATTTCACTACCAGTGACATATAAAGCAAGGCCAGAATTATACACATGTGATCATTTGAAGCCTAAAAGGTTGAATTGACTATTCTTTATAAGTGAAATTCAAAGTTTCACTACTAAATACACTTACCAAAAAGAAAAAAAAAAATTGTTAGTTTAAACTAGGCAGAAATTTGGTAGTGTTAAAAGGGTCAGAAATCATCATCCTCACTTCTTGAAGCACAAATTAACTTTCCATCTTCCACTTTATGGCACAGATCATATTTCTGCTTTTAGTTTAATAAGCTAGGAGAGTAATACAAATTTATTTTTAAAGGGAGGGAACCTAATATATTAGCTGATAATTTTGAAAATGAAGTAAACTGACAGAAGATCAGTCAGTTCAGTTCATTCGCTCAGTCGTGTCTGTCTCTGTGACCCACTTAGTGATATTATTTTCTGAATACATGAGCATAATTAATTCCTAGAACTTCTTATAGTATATACATTAGATTAAAAGAAATTGCTACAAGTATTTCATTCTTATTTGTTCAGAATAACTCAGCTAAAGAGGTGATAGAACTCTTAACTATCTGACAAGCATTATCAAGTCATTTTCAGTGGGATTTTCCTGCAGAAGTAATGAATTATAAGTCATATATGGATTTTATAAGAGTTTCTATGTAGATGCCAAGTAAATTCCTAGATATTGAGAAAATTACATTTTTTCAAGGTGGAAGGAGATGTCTAAAATTGGGTAGTAATGAAATACATGTCTGCTGAGTGAATTGCTAAGAAATAAGAGAGTAATATTATACTGAAATATACATTCTTGAATAAATGATTAGCATGTATATTACCACTAGATAAAGAAATTCTCTCTCTTATAAACACCAAAATCTACATTTGAAAGCAGTACTTGAGATATTTCACAGAGACATGATGCTGGCTGATGAGGCTCTGTAATAAAATTTAACCAAATACATAATTCAAGGAAATAGATAGTGGAAATAAAACACAAAGCCTGTTAAATCTCTTTAAGATCTATCACTACTATTATTTTGCCTGTGGCCAATGAGCCTGGGTTCTAACCTAGTACAATATCTAATTGTCCTTTCAGACAACATGCAATATATCATAGAGACCACAAAAAAATCTCCAAATGGGAATATGGTTAAACATTAGAAACAATTGAAAGCAAAAACTTTAATGCATAGGCTTGCCTTCCTGTCTTTAGTTTCTGTTTTTTTCTACACATCTGTTTCCTCTTCTCTCATTTGGTGGATAATATTTTCTTTCCTTCTAGACACAAAGCAAAATAAATAAAAAGAAATACACACACACTTATGATTGTCAGCCAACAACGTCTGAGCTTTCCGTGTATTGAAGAGAAATTGACTGCTCAGTTCCAGTTCCAATGGGCTGTGTTCATGCGACCATCTCTAAGGCAACTGCTCCAGCCTAGAGGCCAAGTTCAATCACATCCATATGATGCTTCCATGGTAACCCTTTAATAGTGAATCATCTGGAGAGGATGGGAGATAGGATGGGTGGAAGGGCTCCTTCTCTTGAGGTGTGCAAGCAGACAGAAAAATAGCATCGAGGATATACCTGTACCCTATACTTGTGTTAATTCTCCTCACTGTCAAGACCTGGAATAGAGTCAAGCATTTTTGAGGTTAGAGAAGACTTCCAATGGTGATTCCCTCTGTTACAGAAGTTCATATTTTTTGTTTTCACAGAACAGCATAACCTCTAGACACACCATTTACTTGAGAGGGAGGAGACTTACTTTTAGGTCTGACTCCAAAACTGAATTACTAGATGAACTTTCTGGAACTCTGCTTCCTCATATGTAAAGTACGTGCTTTGAAAGTATAAGATACCTTCCACCTCCAGAGTCCTATGATCTGAATATGATAATGTATTCAGTAGGGTTGGCACTTTCTGAGGTTAGTAGCATCCATGTATTGACTTTGCGTGTATCTTTCATGGCATCCACTAGAGAGTGGAGTTCAAAATAAGCTCAGTAATTATTTGATTATTGATGATGGTTGTGATATTTTGGTGTAGTTATTGTGGAATATCCATCTTAGGACATTGAGGAATCCCCCCTACACACACACAAAATTTCCCAATTCCCAAGGTGCAAGAAGATGAAAAAGATATGCTTAGACTCTAAGCACATTTTTGAAATGCATTTATTTCTGAGCTAAAGATAAGTTAAACACTTTAACACTTTCCAAAGGAAATGGTTTCCTGAAAGTAATTGGACAAGCCATTTTCACACAAGAGAAAGAGAGAGATACAATAAGAGAACTAGGATTTAAAAAAAGCTTGTGAAACCTTGAAGCCTTATCGCACCTTGGTACCCAGGCCCTGAAAGCACTTCCTTCCCTTTTGGTTATGGTTTACACCTCAGTCACAGGACTGAAATATCTTGTGACCTCACTCCAGTGGCAGGTTAAGGATGTGGGAATCTCAGCTACTGTACCGTTTATGTGAGGGCTGGGTCGGGGACCCTGGGGCCTCTCTGTGCTCTGAAGGGGGAGAAAGAGTCACTCCAGAGTCAGCTCAGAGTCCCAGAAAGATCAGAAGCAGTGGTTGGTGAACAAAGCAGCTGCTGGAGGCAGAAGAACTTAATCACAGTGTATACAGTGAATAAGATCTGAGTCAAACTGTCCCCTTTGTCTAAACCACCCCTGTGCCAATTCTAACACAGACAGGTGGCTGGGACTCAGGGTTCAAAATCATCCAAAGAGAAACCTTCAACATTCCAGTGTGAATTTCTGCACTTAGTGCTTTTTTCTAGCCACAAGATCACTTTTACCACCTAATCTAATTCCTTCTTGTTGCATGTATACTTAAGTGCATCATGGTCACATCTTTTGATTGATAAACTGGAGAAATGGTTCAGAGGGTAGATCCTCATAGGTGCTCCACTCTTCTACACTTGGTGCTGCTGCTAAGTCGCTTCAGTCGTGTCCGACTCTGTGCAACCCCATAGACGGCAGCAGCCCACCAGGCTCCCCCGTCCCTGGGATTCTCCAGGCAAGAACACTGGAGTGGGTTTCCTTTTCCTTCTCCAATGCATGAAAGTGAAAAGTGAAAGTGAAGTCGCTCAGTCGTGTCCGACTCTTAGCGACCCCATGGACTGCAGCCCACCAGGCTCCTCCGTCCATGAGATTTTCCAGGCAAGAGTACTGGAATGGGGTGCCATTGCCTTCTCCAACATTTGGTGCAGTATACTATATTCAGGGTAATGTCCTCCCCCACCCCCAATATACACATACATACCTCTAGATCCCTCTGAGAATCAGTTCTTTCATTATCCACATAGGGAAACTGGGGGCTAAGATAGGAAGCCCTAGACTGAGTAAAGAAAGTCTGTGAGTCAGAAAGACTAGTTCTCATAAGTTAAGAGCTTTTCTTCTACAAATAAATCCTCTGGGGTGCAATCTAGTATTTGGTCAAGGGTAAGAAGAGCCAGGTCTAACACCAGTTCAAGACTCATACACTTGTCCACCAACAAGGGAATACTAAAAGACTTGCTACCTCCACCACCTCCCTCTTCCACACCCCACTGAGGCTGAGTTCAGTCTCAGAAAAACACACTGATACTGAGATGTGAAAAGAAACCACCCCAGAAATGATGGAACCAGATGAGCACCATCAAGGGCAAAGATAGAACTGTGGATCTTTCAATAATGCGAGAAATAATTCAATGGATGCTTTTAAAATCCCCACAATTTTATAGAACTAGGGTGATAAATTGTTTGCATAAGTCTCTAGTTTTTCATTATAACCATTGTGGGCAAGATGTTCTAACTAGCTTCTTTTTCCGGGCTTAACCATGTGACTTGCTTTGGCCAGCAGGAGTTAGCAAGCAAGACACCAACAGGGTCTTGCAAACTCTTCTAAATTGGTATTTGCTTTCTTGTCAGTCTGTTCCTTGGCCATGAACACGAAGCTATCCCTGGGCTAAATTGCTGGAGGAATGTGAGAGATAGATGGGGGAAGGCTGAGTTTTCTCAGGCAGGATCATCCTAAGTGTGATCTGAAGCTGATAACAACTCTATGAGTGAGTCTAAGGGAACTTAGTTGAGGCTGGCTCAGATCAACAGAACTGTCCAGCTAACCCATAAACTCATGATACATAGTAAATATTTACTGTTTCAAGCAACTGAGTTTTTCTAAGGTTTGCTAAATGATAGCTAATGATAGAACTTCTGATAATGATGAGATAAGGTTGAAAAGAAACACTGGGGAGTAAGCCCCAATGCTAGCAAGACAGCTTGCCTCAGTGTCTGTGACAGAAGGAAATTGGACAATGTGGTACTAGAGAAAGCAGATCCTGTTGTTTCCTTTCTGCTTATCCACTCTCATCTCATCCTATGCAGCATATTTGCTGAAATAAATCTTTATATGCTTCAATTTGTGTGTGTTTGAAGGTACTGATGGCCAGAGGTATGGTGAGAGTTCCCTATGTACACTTGCAATCAGGCTGTGGGCTCATCCTAAAAGGATCTAAAATTGGATTAGAGAATTTAGCCTGGCCTGTCAAATCTCTTTGATCTTATTTGGGGGGTTTATAAGCCTCATGCCCCATTTCAGATAAAGCAGCAGATATTTGGCACTTTTCCTAACCATTTACAGGGACCACATCCAGGACAGTCAGTGGAAGGCTTTTATAAAAGACATCAAATGCTTTGGAGAGTAGGGTGGTTGAAAAAAAGAGGAAGAAAGGGAGGGGAAAGATAACAAAGCAAAGTTTATATTTGTGCTATCTGGAGAATCAAATGCTTTTCTAGCAGTCTCTAAGTGGAATGTATTTGTTGATTTGCCAGGAAAACTCTTCACAGATTAAAGCCTTAACTGGACGGTAATGTAGGGTGTGTCCCAACTACCCTGGCATGTGGCATGACTTTTTTTCACACCCTGGAGCTACTGGTGAGAAACACCTCCTTCATGGATGCATATTCCTTCTGCATCCAGAACCAATGCAGTAGATGATTTTAAAAAATGGCCAAAATTCTTTGCGGTTGTCTCCTATCAAGTGGTGGAGTCCATTCTTCAGCCCTTAAATTAGGATTGACCAGGTGACCTGTTTTCTCCAATGAGACACTTCACCAATCAGATATTAGCAAATGTAATACAAAGCTTGATTAAAAAAAAAAAAAAGAATTTGTATATAGGAGCTTTCTCTCTTAGAATCTGAAGCTGCTATATGAACAAACCTGGGTTATCCTGCTGGAAGATTAGAGACAAGTGTCACAGTCTCCATCACTGCCACAGTCAACAATCAGCCAAACCCCAGAAGCAGACTAACTTAGCTAACCAACAGTTGACTGAAAATTCAGAGTAAACACATCTAAGACAGCAGTACAAAACCTAATTGAGGTTAAGCTAAACGGCTGGACCAAAATTTAGTTAAATAGGTAGTTATTGTTTTGATCTACTAAGTTTAGAGGTGAAAAGCTGACAGATGTAGTTAGCTTACAGAAAGCAGAGTTTTCCCAAAGAAAGACATTTTCATGACAATTATTAAATGAAAAGAAGACAGAATCATTTTCAACTTCAAGTTGATGTTTATTAAACTCTCAGTATACTTTCCTTGATGGCTCAGATGGTAAAGAATCCATATGCAATGTAGAAGATGTAAGAGACACAGATTCAATCCCTGGGTTGGGAAGATTCCCTGGAAGATGGCATGGCAACCCACCCCAGTATTCTTGCTTGAGAATCCCATGGACAGAGGAGCCTGGCGGGCTACAGTTCATGGGGTCACAAAGAGTTGGACATGACTGAGTGACTAACACTTTCACTTTCATAGTTTCCTTAAGTATCCTGGCATCTAGAGAAAAGATAAATAATAAAGAGTACTTATAAACACTTTTGGGAAGTTTTTCATCTTAGGAATTATTCCCATCATAGATTAAATGTACTTGGAGTATATACAATTTGGTTACATGTTAAATAAAAGCGATTTTCAAATAGGCTGCATAGACAATGAGGGACATCTATGACCCTGAGGTCAATCATCAGAGAATGACTACTGCACTCCAGGTACTTCACTTAAATTTTATGTTATTACTATTATCCTAGCCTATGTATGAAAAAAGTGAGAAAAAAAAGGTTAGATAATAGTTTTGCAACATTTGGATCCAAGATCAGAGGACTTTCCACTACATCACATTGCTTCTCCATGTTCTAAACCAGAAAGTGACAAACAAAAAAGATTCTGTATGAAGAACTGAGGTGTAATTGTACTGGGTGGAGCAAAGTTTATCCTGGAAATTCATTTAGAGTTGTCTAAACAATGAACCAACTAAGATACAGGGTCCCTCCATTCAGTGAAAGCAAAAAGAAATGACATAAATAACATATAAACAAAAGATAAAATAATCAAAACTAAAAGTTTATCCTTTAAGATATAGTGAAATTGGTAAACCTTTGACCAAACTGATGAAGGGGAAAAAAGCCACAGATTACTAAAATTAGCAGTGAAAGAGATGACATCCTACAGATGTTATAAATGTCAAAAATACAATAAGAATATAGTGAATAAAGGCCTGCCAATAAATTTACAACTTAAAAGGACAAGCATCTTTA
This sequence comes from Cephalophus harveyi, assembly GCA_006410635.1. Taxonomy (NCBI): domain Eukaryota; kingdom Metazoa; phylum Chordata; class Mammalia; order Artiodactyla; family Bovidae; genus Cephalophus; species Cephalophus harveyi. Next base: position 42,068 of record SJYT01055577.1, read on the forward strand.
CAAATATATCTTGCTAAAAATGACAAAAAGAGAAATAAAATTTTTGAATAGTTTTTTGTCTTTTAAAAAAAGATGAATTCACAATAAGATAACTTCCACCAAAAAAATCCCCATACCCAGATTCTTTTACTGGTGAATTCCATCAAAAATTTAAGAAAGAGTATCAATATCACACAAACGATCTTAGAAAGCAGATAAAGCGAAGCACGCTCTAATTTGTTTTATGCGGATAGGGTAACTTTAATATCAAAACTGTCAAAAGTGTCAAAGACTTTGATAGGAAAGTCTACTAACCCCCAACCTCAAACATAGATACAAAAATCCTTGAAACAGGTAAATTAAATTTAAAATTAGTAAACCAAATAAGAAATATACAAAAATAATAAGTGATCTTTATCCTAGGAAGGCAAGGTTGGTTTAACATTCAGATTTACCACATTAGCAAAACAAAGAAAAAAATTATATGGTCATTTCAATAGATGAAAAATTATTTGAAAACATCAAATAGCTGACTCATTAGAAAAGACTCTGATCCTGGGAAAGACTGAAGGCAGGAGGAGAAGGGGACAACAGAGGACAAGATGGTTGGATGTCATTACCGACTCAATGGACTTGGGTTTGAGCAATTTTCAGGAGATGGTGAAGGACAGGAAGTCTGGTGTGCTGCAGTCTACAGGATCGCAAACAGTTGGACATGACTGAATGACTGAACAACAACAAATTACTTATTTATGATTGAAAAAACAACTCTTGAAAAACTAGGAAAAGAGAATTTCTTCAACCTGATAAAGACCATCTCCTCATCCAACATTCCCAAATAAGGTAAAAACAAACAAACAAAAGAAAACAAAAAATTTCCACTACTAATACCATATCAATTATGATATATTGTACGTTTTCTCCTTAAGATTGGAAACAAGGCAATAATGTCTGCAATAGCTGCTTTCGTTCAATATTATACTGAAGGTCTGAGGAAGTACAATAAGACAAGACAAAGAATTTAAAAATATACAGATGAAAAAGAAAGGAGTAAAACCCACTTTATTTACAGGTGATGGAATTGCCTACATTTTTAAAAAATACCCTGAGGAATCTATAAAACAAGTACCAGAACTAATAAGCAAGCTTAACAAGTTTGCAGGAAACAAGGCCAGTGCAAAAACTCAATTACAGCAGAACAAAATAGAAAAATATAAGTTTGAAAATGCTTTTCCAGAAGCACATAAAACCATAAAATATTTGGGTGTTAATTTGACAAAAGTCATGAAAGATCACTGTTCTGGACACTGTGCAATAGGGCTGAGGAAAATGAAATAAGACCTAAAAAACATGGAGAGGTATTCTCTAAACATACATTGAAAGACTTAGCATTTGATATCAATTCTTTCCAAATTGATTTCTAAGTAAAGAATTTCAACAGCCTTTGTATAGACATTAATTTCATTTCTAATATACATATATATATGTATATATGATACAAACAGCTAGAATAGCCAAAAAAAAAAACTTGAAAAAAAAAAAAGACAACTAACATAACATTATTTCAGGACTTACTGTGTAGCTTTGGTAATTAACACAGTGGGGAATTTGATGGAAGGAAGGTCAATTCAACCAATCAAAGTGATTAGAGAGCACAGAAGGAGATCAATACACATATGTCAATTTATATTCACACAAAGTACCAAGGAAATTTAATGAAAAAAGAATAGTATTATAAAAAACATGGTGGTGAAACATATAAACAAATATGTGGAAAATAATGAATTACTACACCTACCTCACAAAAGTGCAGAAGTATTTGAACTGTATCATAGAACTGAACATAAAAACTAAATGGTAAAATTTCAGTAAAGAACATAGTAGAATATCTTTGCAACTTCTAGGTTGACAATACATTTTAGAATGAACACAAAAAAATCTAAGTATAAAGGAAAAAAATGATCATCTGGACTTCATAATACACCACCAACAAAAGACAAATAAACAAAAGACCTCTGCACTTTGAGTCATCATTAATCAAAGAAAGCAGGATAAAACATCTGCAGTGTATATATCCAATAAAGAACTCATTCAGAATATATAAAGAAATTTTACAACAGAATTGAAATACAAATCACCCAATAAAAAATGGGAAAATAATTAAAGACTAAATTAAAACATACTGACAACAGTAAATCTTGGCAAGGATGTGGAAATCCAGAGCACTCATACATTGCTAGCGGAAGTGTAAAAAGGTACATTCCCTTGAAAAAATTGTTGGATGTTTCTCATAAAATTACACACAAAGAGAATGATGCAGAAGAAGTAGCAGAGTAATGACCTTTGAAAATTCTCTCCTTCATAAAAGCAAAGAGAAAACTTTCAAAGAATATCAGGATCATTCACAAAAAAATAGCTCAGTCCTGGTTAAGAACAATGAAATTTGTCCTGTTTTCACTTGCCCTGTGAAAGTGTTAGTTGCTCAGTCGTGTCTGGCTCTGCATCCCCATGGACTGTAGCCCACCTCTGTGCATGGAATGTTCCAGGCAGGAATACTGGAGTGGGTAGCCATTCCCTTCTCCAGGGGATCTTTCCGACCAGGGATTGAACCTGGGTCTCCTGCATTACAGGCAGATTCTTTATTCTCTGAGCCATCAGGGAACCCCTACTCCTTTCCCTAAACCTATCCTTGTCACCCTAGCATCACAGTAGCCATGAAGATCAACACCTCACACTCATGGTAAAAACTGCTAGCCTGGCAGCAACCAGAGAGGGCATAACAGCGTTAGAATTCCTTCAAACCTAATTTCCAAAGAAGTGTCCTGAATGTGCCTGGGCGATTCCTTGGAAGATTCCACTTGCTAGGCTGAGTGTCTTTGACATGACTTGGAGCTTTTATAGTACAAAAAGCCTTTCCCCAAGGCTGTTTTGTTGAAAACAATTAGAAACAATTATTTGGCTGCTGCTGCTGCTAAGTCGCTTCAGTCGTGTCCGACTCCGTGCGACCCCATAGACGGCAGCCCACCAGGCTGCACCGTCTCTGGGATTCTCCAGGCAAGAAAACTGGAGTGGGTTGCCATTTCCTTCTCCAACGCATGAAAGTGAAAAGTGAAAGTAAAGTCACTGAGTCGTGTCCAACTCTTAGTGACCCCATGGACTGCAGCCCACCAGGCTCCTCCATCCATGGGATTTTCCAGGCAAGAGTATTGGAGTGGGGTGCCACTACCTCCTCCAAATTATTTGGCAGTTCCACTAAATATCCACTGTAGTGGATAAGAGTTGGGGTAAACCATAGGCTAATCCAAACATTTAAAAGAAAAATCTGGGGAATGAGAAGTGCTTATGAGACTCTGAAAATCTCTGACACATTCTCAGAAATCTAGAAAGTCGAATGCATGTGTATAACTGTGCAAGTGCCGAGAACTGTGTGCACGCTCAGGATAGACAAAAGAAGGCCATAAGCTCTCACCTCTGGCTGAGCTTGAGCCTCTGAGCCTGGAGGAAGTGAAAGCTGGGGTAGAGCTGCAATCTTCCAGGTTGTATATGGAAGGCATAGCCCAATAGGCATGCAGAGCATCTTGGCAAACACTGGAAGGCTCCTTGGTTCTAGGCAATTAAATAAATCTGTTACTCCTTGGAAGAAAAGTTATGTCCAACCTAGATAGCATTTTCAAAAGCAGAGACATTACTTTGCCGACTAAGGTCCGTCTAGTCAAGGCTATGGTTTTTCCTCTGGTCATGTATGGATGGGAGAGTTGGACTGTGAAGAAGGCTGAGCACCGAAGAATTGATGCTTTTGAACTGTGGTGTTGGAGAAGACTCTTGAGAGTCCCTTGGACTGCAAGGAGATCCAACCAGTCCATTCTGAAGGAGATCAGAAACAGGGAGGCCTGGCGTGCTGCGATTCATGGGGTCGCAGAGAGTCGGACACGACTGAGCGACTGAACTGAACTGAATCATTAGCTGACCACTAACATAACTGAACAGAGGCTTTTGTGCTTATACCTGAGAATAATATAGGTTTTATAGAATTAGTTCACAAAAGGTAATACACCAAAAAAATGACAAACAGCAAAAACAATAAACCATCAAGAGAGGTGGAACCTGATTTTCAGAGTTTTCATATTATATTATTTAAAATATCAGTTTTCAACAACAAAACATTATGAGACATGCAAAGAAACAAGAAACTATGGTCCACACACTAGAAAGTCAATTAATCAAAACTGTCTTTGAAGAAGTACAGATATTGGAATTATTAGACAAAGACTTTATTTCAACTGTCTGAAATATATCCAAAACAAAACCTAAAGAAAACTATACTTTTAGAAAATTAAACAAATTTATACTGATAGAGAATATTGTTCATTGGAAGGACTGATGCTGAAGCTGAAACTCCAATACTTTGGCCACCTGATGTGAAGAGCTGACTCATTTGAAAAGATCCTGATGCTGGGAAGGATTGAGGGCAGGAAGAGAAGGGGACACCAGAGGATGAGATGGTTGGGTGGCATCACCGACTCANTACTGATAGAGAATATTGTTCATTGGAAGGACTGATGCTGAAGCTGAAACTCCAATACTTTGGCCACCTGATGTGAAGAGCTGACTCATTTGAAAAGATCCTGATGCTGGGAAGGATTGAGGGCAGGAAGAGAAGGGGACACCAGAGGATGAGATGGTTGGGTGGCATCACCGACTCAATGGACATGGGGTTGGGTGGATTCTGGGAGTTGGTGATGGACAGGGAGGCCTGGTGTGCTGCGGTTCATGGGATCACAAAGAGTTGGACATGACTGAGTGACTGAACTGAACTGAATAAAGAGATGTAAATTATTTTTTAAAAATAGAGCCAAGTAGAAATTCTGAGCTTGAAAATTAAAAAAACTGAAATAAAATAATTTACTAGAGAGCCTCATCAGTATATTTGATCAGGCAGAGCATGGAATCAGAAACTTGAATATAGATCAATTGAAATGATCTGACCTAGGGGGCACTCCAAAGATGATGGAGGAATAGGACTGGGAGACCACTTTCTCCCCCACAAATTCATCAAAAGAACATTTAAATGCTGAGTAAATTCCACAAAACAACTTCTGAATGCCAGCAGAAGACCTCAGGCACCCAGAAAAGCAGCCCATTGTCTTCAAAAAGAGGTAGGAAAAGAAATATAAAAGACAAAAAAAGAGACAAAAGAGGTAGGGATGGAGCTCCATCCCGGGAAGGGAGTTTTAAAAAGAGAGAAGTTTCCAAACACCAGGAAACACTCTCACTGCCGAGTCTGTGGCCAGCTTTGGAAGCAAAGAGGGCAACATAACAGGGAGGAAAAATAAATAATTAAAACCCACAGATTACGAGCCCAACGGTAACTCCCCCAGTGGAGAAGCAGCACAGATGCCTGCACCCGCCACTAGCAAGTGGGGGCTGGGCAGGGAGGCGAGGGCTGCAATGCTTAGAATAAAGACCGGGCCTGAATGCCCTGAGGGCAACCTGAGTGAACTAACCTGGGCTAGCAAACCAGACTGTGGGATAGCTACCACGTGAAAAGCCCTAACCTAAGACACCACCAGGCCCGCGCACAGAACAAAGGACTGAACAGAACTAGCCAGCTGCAGACCATCCCTGTCTGATGACAGGCAGCCAGAGCTGGAAGGGGGCAATCGCAGCCCCAGAGAGACATTATCTACCAAACTGCAAGCAGGCTTCTTTGCTAACTAAGACTTTTTGGGGTTCTGGACAGTCAACATCTACCTGAGAAGGTGCGCCGGTTGTACACCCAGAAAACCGAGCGGCAGGGATGGGGTAGGCGATAAGTCGCAGCGACCGTGCTTGCCAAAAACCTCATCACCTGAGCTGCTCGGACCTGGGAAGGGCACAAAACACTGGCCCAACTGAGTCTGCACCTCTGAGGACTACCTGAGTGCCTGACCTGAGCAGCTTAGACCTGGGAGGTGCATGCAGCCCAGGGCCGGCCTTGGATGTTTCCCAGCAGAGCAACCTAGAGCCTGAGCAATGTGGGCAGGGAGGGCACATGCACCATGAGCAGTGGCAGGCCCAGTGTGGCTGAGACATTGTGAGCACATGCCAGTGTTATATGTTTGTAGCGTCCCTCGCTCCCCACAGCGTGACTGAATGACTGAGCTTAAGAAAAGTGTCCACCACCGCCCCCCTTTTGTCAGGGTGGAAATCAGACATTGAAGAGACCAGCAAACAGAAGAAGCTAAAACAGAGGGAACTGCCTTGGAAGTGACAGGTGCAATAGATTAAAACTCTGTAGTTAGTACCAACTACATATGAAGGGCCCTATAGACCAAGGAACTATCCGAAAATGAACTGACCCCACACTACCCACAACACCACCAGAGAAAGTCCTAGATATATTTTTTACTATTTTTACGATCATACTTTTTTTTTAATTAAAAAAATTTTAAGTCCTCTATTACTCCTTTCATTTTCATTTTTATAACCTACTATTCAGTTCAGTTCAATTGCTCAGTTGTGTCCGAATCTTTGCGACCCCATGAATGGCAGCACGCCAGGCCTTCCTGTCCATCACCAACTCCCGGAGTTCACTCAGACTCACGTCTGTGGAGTCCGTGATGCCATCCAGCCCTCTCATCCTCTGTCGTCACCTTCTCCTCCTGCCCTCAATCCCTCCCAGCATCAGAGTCTTTTCCAATGAGTCAACTATTCACATGAAATGGCCAAAGTACTGGAGTTTCAGATTTAGCATCATTCCTTCCAAAGAAATCCCATGCCTGATCTCTTTCAGAATGGACTGGTTGGATCTCCTTACAGTCCAAGGGACTCTCAAGAGTCTTCTCCAACACCACAGTTCAAAAGCATCAATTCTTCGGTGCTCATCTACTTCTGCTTTATTGACTATGCCAAAGCCTTTGACTGTGTGGATCACAATAAACTGTGGAAAATTCTGAAAGAGATGGGAATACCAGACTACCTGACCTGCCTCTTGAGAAATCTGTATGCAAGTCAGGATGCAACAGTTAGAACTGGACATGGAACAACAGACTGGTTCCAAATAGGAAAAGGAGTATGTCAAGGCTGTATATTGTCACCCTGCTTATTTAATTTATATGCAGAGTACATCATGAGAAACGCTGGACTGGAAGAAACACAGGCTGAAATCAAGATTGCCAGGAGAAATATCAATAACCTCAGATATGCAGATGACACTACTCTTATGGCAGAAGGTTTTTCTGGAACTCTCTTGCTCCATGATCCAGCAGATGTTGGCAATTTGATCTCTGGTTCCTCTGCCTTTTCTAAAGCCAGCTTGAACATCAGGGAGTTCACGGTTCACGTATTGCTGAAGCCTGGCTTGGAGGATTTTGAGGATGACTTTAGAAGCATGTGAGATGAGTGCAATTGTGTGGTAGTTGGAGCATTCTTTGGCATTGCCTTTCGTTGGGAATGGAATGAAAACTGACTTTTTCCAGTCCCGTGGCCACTGCTGAGTTTTCCAAATTTGCTGGCATATTGAGTGCAGCACTTTCACAGCATCATCTTTCAGGATTTGAAATAGCTCACCTGGAATTCCAACACCTCCACTAGCTTTGTTCGTAGTGATGCTTTCTAAGGCCCACTTGACTCCACATTCCAAGATGTCTGGCTCTAGATTAGTGATCACATCATCATGATTATCTGGGTCGTGAAGATCTTTTTTGTACAGTTCTTCCGTGTATTCTTGCCACCTCTTCTTAATATCTTCTGCTTCTGTTAGGTCCATACCATTTCTGTCCTTTATCGAGCCCATCTTTGCATGAAATGTTCCCTTGGTATCTCTGATTTTCTTGAAGAGATCTCTAGTCTTTCCCATTCTGTTCTTTTCCTCTATTTCTTTGCATTGATCGCTGAAGAAGGCTTTCTTATCTCTTCTTGCTATTCT
>SJYT01055577.1:50022-62020 GCA_006410635.1 Cephalophus harveyi
GTTCCCTTGGTATCTCTAATTTTCTTGAAGAGATCTCTAGTCTTTCCCATTCTGTTCTTTTCCTCTATTGCTTTGCATTGATTGCTGAAGAAGGCTTTCTTATCTCTTCTTGCTATTCTTTGGAACTCTGCATTCAGATGCTTATATCTTTCTTTTTCTCCTTTGCTTTTCACCTCTCTTCTTTTCACAGCTATTTGTAAGGCCTCCCCAGACAGCCATTTTGCTTTTTTGCATTTCTTTTCCATGGGGATGGTCTTGATCCCTGTCTCCTGTACGATGTCACGAACCTCATTCCATAGTTCATCAGGCACTCTATCTATCAGATGTAGGCCCTTAAATCTATTTCTCACTTCCACTGTATAATCATAAGGGATTTGATTCAGGTCATACTTGAATGGTCTAGCAGTTTTCCCTGCTTTCTTCAGTTTAAGTCTGAATTTGGTAATAAGGAGTTCATGATCTGAGCCACAGTCAGTTCCCAGTCTTCTTTTTGCTGACTGTATAGAGCTTCTCCATCTTTGGCTGCATAGAATATAATCAATCTGATTTTGGTGTTGACCATCTGGTGATGTCCATGTGTAGAGTCTTCTCTTTTGTTGTTGGAAGAGGGTGTTTGCTATGACCAGTGCATTTTCTTGGCAAAACTCTCTTAGTCTTTGCCCTGCTTCATTCTGCATTCCAAGGCCACATTTGCCTGTTACTCCAGGTGTTTCTTGACTTCCTACTTCAGCATTCCAGTCCCCTATAATGAAAAGGACATCTATTTTGAGTGTTAGTTCTAAAAGGTCTTGTAGGTCTTCATAAAACCGTTCATCTTCAGCTTAATACCCATTACCAATTAGTAATTGGTAATTTGAATGAATGGGTATGAGGAGAATATAAACAGATAGTGGAGTGGGTGTATGTACATGTTTTGCTTGTTGCATTAAAATGATGATACAAATTCAAAAGTCTATTGCAGTCATGTAAAGTCAGTTAAAAAGCTCTCAGAATAAAAACAGCTACAAAGCTTAGCATTATGGCCCATTTTTGCCCTTCTGTGTATGGGGTTGCTTCATGAGTTCTGTGAACTGAGAACTGAGGGCTGATTGAGGAAAGCCAGGCAGCTACTCTGGACCTTCCATAACTGTGTCATCTTCCTATTGTCCTGACCATCCAGAGATACCTGTATCAGGGAAAACAGCCTCCCCAGTGAACATGGAGCTAAGAGTTCCACTGCACCAGCCCCACCCAGCAAGGTCATGCACACTATGAAGCATGACCAATCTTACATCATTTTGGCAGCAGCAGAAGTCAGTCATTACATTGATGAAAAGATATTCATTACTCAGATTCTATTTTACCTAATTTGGACAAACCTTTTCTGCCTGATCATTGTCAAAGCTGTATTTTTTTCCCCCAAATAACTTGGGTACAAAGCCTCTGGGAAATGTTTAGCTATCATTTTTTTTATGATAATACTTCAAATGTTCAAAGCTAAGTTAAATGTGGTTCTTTTAACTTCACTTTGGAAGTCTGAATTAGCATCAAATAGCTCAAAAATTAATATCAGAATATGAATGTTGTAATTGATTAGAAACAGTTCTAACACATGATCTTGTGAGAATTTTTAGCTTTACTGTAAAATCAACAATATTTTTCCTATTCCTCACCATGAAAATGTGTCATTACATTATGATTCTCATCCCAGACTGTTCTTTTGATTTAATAGCATTTTGTTCTTTTATAAGTTTAAATGTTTCTTATTTTAAAATAAATGAACATCAGACCTATATTAATTGTTAAAGCTCTAATTACATGTCACTCCAATTAATGTGTTTTCTTTATCAGACACCTCAAAATTCCTTTCACATCTGAAACATCTAGATAGCTTTCAATATTCCACAGTCTTCGAGGTATAATTAGTCACTAGGGAGGATGGCTCCCTACCTTTTTATCTTCTTCTGGATACTGCAACGTTACCAGGCCTCCCTTTTAAAATATTCAAAGCTTGGTTTGGAAGAAAATGATATCATTTGTCGCTATTACTGGAAATGTTTGTCATCACCTGGTTATTCCTCTTGGTTATTTCACATCTTGGCAGCGGTATGCCCATCAAAAAACATAATTAAGTAATGGAATTGAACTCTCCCCAAGTATTTCTTAAGAACCTGTTTTTGCTCTTAAAACTTTCTCACTTAGATTTTGTCCTTAATTCAAAACTCTATTCTTGCCTATATTCTGTCAAAGATGTACAGAAAATGTTTTTTATGGTACAAATGTTTCAAAGGTATTCATTGTGTGACAGAGTTAGTGAGTCTCCACAGAACAACCCTCTTCAGCTAATGGGCCATAGTAGAATGAGCCTATAGAAGTCACTGAGATACACAATGTTGGAGAAATTTACAGCCAGTCTATCAACAGGGTGTGCTAGACATTTAGTCATAAACTAGATGCCTAATTCAGAGTTTAATTCAGTCACTAGGTCATGTCTGACCCTTAGCAACCACATGGACTGCAGCACACCAGGCTCCCCTGTCTGTCACCAACTCCTGGAGCTTGCTCAAACTCATGTCCATCAAGTTGCTCATGTCATCCAACCATCTCATCCTCTGTCATCCCCTTCTCCTCCTGCCTTCAATCTTTCAATAGGTTACCTTTTGTCAAAGGTAGAATCCCATGAAAGTCCCTCATCAGGGGACTTTCTTTTTAATAACTGTGTTTCAGGAAGAACACAACTTCTTTGGTGGAGTTACATACCTATTACTGGAAGTCTCATTCCTGAAATTGTATGAGAAAGATGTTTATGATATTTAGAGTCTCTTTAATAATTCCTGACACAACATGATTCTAAAGTGTACTCTGTTCATTCCAAAGAAGTGGCTCTTTCTTAACAGAACTATATATATATATATTTTTAACTGATTGTCTTGGCATGACTGTGCAAGATACAAATCAAGATACAGGGAAAGAACTCAAAATATATTAAGGAAAAATAAAACTAAATTTAAAGCTATATAATAATAAAGATTTACATAGTGTTTAATATGGGGCAGTCACTGTTCTCAATACTTCATGTATTTTAACATATTTAATCCTCACCAAAAAATCTATGAGCTTAGCTTTTTACTATGAATTCCATCCTTTAGATATGGATACTCAAACACAGAAACCAGCTCACAGTCACAGAAAACAATGATTTCAACCCAGGGAATCTGGCTTCAGGGCTGGGCTCATAAACACTACAATCACCACACTGTCTTATTTTTTGGTCACATTTTAAATTTTTTATATTATATTGGGGTGTAGCCAATTAACAATGTTGTGATAGTTTCAGGTGAACAAAGAAGGGGACCCAGCTATACATATACAACTATCCATTCTTCTCCAAACCCCCCTCCAATACATTGAGCAGAGTTCCATGTGCTTTACAGTACATGCTAGTTGGTTATCCATTTTAAATATAGCAATGTACACATGTCTATCCCAAAATTCCTATTTCCCTTCCCCCTGGCAACCATAAATTCATTCTCTAAGTCTGTAAGTCTCTTTCTGTTTTGTAAGTTCACTTGTATAATTTCTTTTTAGATTCCACATATAAAGGATGCCATATGATATTTCTCCTTCTCTGACTTACTTCACTCAGTATGACAGTCTCTAGGTCCATCCTGTTGCTGCAAATAGCATTAATTCATTCTTTTTAATAACTGAGTAATATTCCATTGTGTATATGTGCCATTTCTTCTTTATCCATTCCTCTGCCAATAGACATTTAGTTTGCTTCCATGTTTTGGCTATTGTAAAAAGTGCTGCAATGAACACTGGGATGCATGTATCCTTTTTGATCCTGTTTTTCTCTGCATATATGTCCAAGAGAAGGATTGCCGGGTCATATGATAGCTCTATTTTAAGTTTTTTGAGAAACCACCAGACAGTTCTCCATAGTGGCTGCACCTATTTACACTTCTACCAATACTGTAGAAGGGTTTCCTTTTCTCCACACACTTTGCAGCATAAAACACATGACTTCTCAGTCCTGAAATGATGTGGTCCCTCTATGCTTCTTGGGTCTCAATACATACCACTTCTCTTTCTCACTGTCCCTCAAACAGGCCATACATTGTCTTTTAATATATTTTACAAGCAAAACAGCTCCAGAAAAACATCTATTTCTGATTTATTGACTATGTCAAAGCCTTTGACTGTGTGGATCACAATAAACTGGAAAATTCTGAAAGAGATGGGAATACCAGACCACCTGACCTGCCTCTTGAGAAACCTGTATGCAGGTCAGGAAGCAACAGTTAGAACTGTACATGGAACAACAGACTGGTTCCAAATAGAAGGAGTATGTCAAGGCTGTATATTGTCACCCTGCTTATTTAACTTATATGCAGAGTACATCATGAGAAATGCTGGGCTGAAAGAAGCACAAGCAGGAATCAAGATTGCCGGGAGAAATATCAAGATAAAACTTCAGGGCTGATATCTTCAAGTACAGCAAAAAGTTCATTGAATCAACACTGATCCACTAGATCTATGGATGAGAACAATAATAAGCAGTGCTAGGAATGGGGGAGGGGGACGAAGCAAGAATGACATACTATCAAAACAAAAGGATGCCAATTTAAAATCAAAATACAATTTTAAAATTATCAGTAAGGAATACACGTTCAAATAGAGCCAGAAAAAATACTCTCCACCCCCAAGCATTAAAGTGTAATTTTTTACGGGAAAACCATCAGTGGAGAAAAAAAAAAAAACTGGCTTTAGATTGCTGTTGAAGGCCTCAGACATCAGTCCTTATGTCTCATGAAAAAAATAAATTTATTGAAGATGCCAACTGATGTGTTTTGTTTAAAGATAAATTTCAAATATTTGACCAGCCTACAGCACAGAGAAGGACTTCCCTGTAGCTCAATCAGCAAAGAATCTGTCTGCAATGCAGGAGACCGGGTTCGATCCCTGGGTCCAGAAGATCTTCTGCAGAAGAGAATGGCAATCCACTCCAATATTCTTGCTTGGAGAATCCCATAGACAGAGAAGCCTGGAGGGCTACAGTTGTGGGGTCTCAAAGGGTCAGACATGACTGAGCTACTAACACTTAACACTTACAGCACAGAGACTCAATCTCGTTCAGTCACTGCTGATATCTGTCCTAGTAAAGACAGAATTATCTCGCACATGAAACACATTTTAACAATAATATTTTTTTAATTATACTATAATAGCAGTGATAGCAGTATAATAATTCTTATGTCTATTCAGTGTATCCCTAAGCCCGGTACTGTCGGTTTTGAATGCAAAGCTTGTCATAATAACTTGCTTTCCTTTATATAGCATGAAATATTCTATTGGGAATTGCCTTAGTCTAAATGTTGAATGAATGTATTTTTAAACATCAACAAAAGAAGACTATTTCACTCTATCTTGTTAGTTTAATCCTTGCCTAAACAATACACAGGGAGCTGTTTCAGAGTCATGAATCCAGCTCTTAGACAGTAGGTGTTCAGCCAGAATCTCTTGCATGAATTAATAAATAAATTTATCTGGCCACCACAACAGAACAGTAGAGTGTGTTTCCTTGAACATAATGATATAGGAACTTAAGTTTCTCTCTCAAATTCCTATTGAAGGGTAGCAGAATACACCACCCCAAAATATGCTACTTTGATAAAAGAATTATTCTGAGCTGAAGGCAATTGAGAAGAAGTAGGTGGCCACTCCCATATGCCTAAAAGAACAGATTAATAAATTTATAAAGGTGTCCTCCTCTCCTCTCTTAGGAGAGGACAGAAGTCAATCCCCAGAAATAATTCTAGACGTTTATCAGCACAGAGACAGAACCAGGAAAATCTACATAACGCACCTTGTTAATTAGTCCTTATCTTCCATTCTTTCCCCAGTATGTTTACCTGTCCACAACTTCCTAGGAACTCAAAGTCCTTTTCCTTTGTCTTATTACTTCTCTAAAAATTTATTTTTCTTTTGTTAAGATGAAGTTCTAGCCTTTGAGTTTCTCATCACTGAATACTTCCATGTGTGTGCAATGCACTTGTTAGTAAACTTGTTTGATTTTCTCTTGTTAATCTATCAATCATTTGTCTGTCTTACTTGCAGGGCTCTGTTCAATGAATTTAAGACAGGTAGAGGAAAAAGAAAAGGTTTCCTTCTCTATATTACTAAGTGAAGTGAAAGTCGCTTAGTCGTGTCTGACTCTGCAACCCTATGGACATAGTCCATGGAATTCTCCAGGCCAGAATACTGGAGTGGGTAACTTTTCCCTTCTCCAGGGGATCTTCCCAACCCAGGGATCAAATGCAGGTCTCCCACCTTGCAGGTGGATTTATATTACTAAAGTGAAATATAAAAATAGGGAAGATCACAAATACACAAAAAGTTAAAATGAGATAAAGGCCAATCATTTACAAGAAATCAGTGTTTTACTTAATTGTCAATATGTTGATTAAAAACACATGATGAATTGCTATATTGGCAGATTCAACCTCTTTTTAAAATTTTTAAAAATTTTTTCATGCAGTTTTTGAAGGTTGCAGATTCAACCTTTGAACCAGAATGAAGCACCTCTAATAGTTCTCAGCTCAGGGATAGTAAAGGTACAATGATTTTCAAATTGACTAGAACCATTGAAAACTCTATTAATCAAACTTCCTTTTGCCTATGAAACTATGGACCACCCAAATTGTCCCTCCAATATACTGGGGCCACAGACCTTCCTCCTAAAATAGGTAGCAAAACAAGGCTCAGAAGAGAGCATAGGGGCAGGAGGAAGACTCACCCTAGACACTCAGATGACTGACAGCTGGCTAGTGAGGGATAATGTGTCTAGACAAAGGTACTTCCCCGAAGGCTCGTTGTCTTTTCAATTTTCAAAAATTTGAAAATCTAAATGTCAGAACTTTCAATATGCCATGAGTGGTATTATAAACTTCAGAATATTTTCTATTTCTTCAGGAATAGAAGGAATTCTTTCTATTCCTCCACATCATGCTGTGATGCTACTGTGGGAAAATTTTTTCATGGGTCAAGATATGGATTGGCCTTTTTACATTTTCTAAAGTAGATATTGTCCCCCTTTGGGGGTCAAATAAGGATATGTGAAAACATTTGGGATTGTCACCATTTTAAAAGGGGCACTACTGTTATTTTGGATGGAAATAGTGATGTTAAATGTCCTCCTGTATGTGAAAAACCAGAGAAAAGCAAACCCTGGAACATATCATTACCTGAAATGTCACACAGGGTCTCAAGACATAAAATGGATAAGAGCAAAGGCCAATAATGAAATAACAAATTTTGGTCAGTTCAGTTTAGTAGCTCAGTCATATCCAACCCTTTGTGACCCCATGAACTGCAGGACGCCAGGCCTCCCTGTCCATCACCAACTCCCGGAGCTTACTCAAACATATGTTCATTGAGTCGATTGTGCCATCCAATCATCTCATCCTCTGTCATTCCCTTCTCCTCTTGCCTTCTATCTTTCCTAGTATCAGGGTCTTCTCCAGTGAGTCATTTCTTTACATCTGGTGGCCAAAGTATTGGAGTTTCAGCTTCAACATCAGTCATTCCAATGAATATTCGGGACTGATTTCTTTTACGATGGACTGGTTGGATCTCTTTGCAGTCCAAGGGACTCTCAAGAGTCTTCTCCAACACCACACTTCAAAAACATCAATTCTTCTGTGCTCAGCTTTCTTTATAGTCCAACTCTCATATCCATAAATGACTACTGGTAAAATCATAGCTTTGACTAAACGGACCTTAGTTGGCAAAGTAATGTCTGCTTTTTAATAAGCTGTCTAGGTTGGTCATAGCTTTTCTTCCAAGGGACAATCATCTTTAATTTCATGGCTGCAAGTTAACATTTGCAATGATTTTGGAGCACCCCCCCCCCAAAAAAAAAAAAAGTCTCTCACTGTTTCCATTGTTTCCCCATCTATTTGCCATGAAGAGATGGGGCCAGATTCCATAGTCTTAGTTTTGCTGAATGTTGAGTTTTAAGTCAACTTTTTCACTCTCTTCTTTCTCTTTCATCAAAAGCCTCTTTAGTTCTTCTTCACTGTCTGCCATAAGGGTGGTGTCATCTACATATCTGTGGTTTTTGATATTTCTGCTGGGATTCTTGATTGCAGCTAGTGCTTCATCCAGCCCAGAATTTCTCATGATGTACCCTGCATGTAAGTTAAATAAGCAGGGTGACAATATACAGCCTTGACGTACTCCTTTCCAGATTTGGAACCAGTCTGTTGTTCCATGTCCAGTTCTAACTGTTGCTTCTTGACCTGCATTCAGATTTCTAAGGAGACAGGTGAGGTGGTCTGGTATTGCCATCTCTAGAAGAATTTCCAATTTGTTGTGATCCACACAGTCAAAGGCTTTGACATAGTCAATCAAGCAGAAATAGACGTTTTTCTGGAACTCTCTTGCTTTTTCGATGACCCAGTGGATGTTGGCAATTTGACCTCTGGTTCCTCTGCCTTTTCTAAATCCAGCTTGAACATCTGGAAGTTCATGGTTCACATACTGTTGAAGCCTGGCTTGGAGAATTTTGAGCATTACTTTGCTAGCATGTGAGATGAGTGCAGTTGTGCATTAGTTGTGCATTAGTTTGAGCATTCTTTGGCATTGCCTTTCTTTGGAATCAGAATGAACACTGACCTTTTCCAATCCTGTGGCCACTGCTGAGCTTTCCAAATTTGCTGGCATATTGAATGCAGCACTCTCACAGCATCATCTTTTAGGATTTGAAATAGCTCAACTGGAATTCCATCACCTCCACTAGCTTTGTTCGTAGTGATGCTTCTTAAGTCCCACTTGACTTCACATTCCAGGATATCTGGCTCTAGGTGAGTGATCACACCTATGTGGTTATCTGGGTCATGAAGATCTTTTTTGTAAAGTTTTTCTGTGTCTTCTTGTCACCTCTTCTTAATGTATCCTGATTCTTTTAGGTCCACATCATTTCTATCCTTTATTGTGCCCAGATTTGCATGAAATGTTCCCTTGGTATCTCTAATTTTCTTGACGAGATCTCTAGTCTTTCCCATTATATTGTTTTCCTCTATGTCTTTGCATGCATCACTGGGGAAGATTTTCTTCTCTCTCCTTGCTATTCTTTGGAACTCTGCATTTAAATGGGTATATCTTTCTTTTTCTCATTTACCTTTAGCTTCTCTTCTTTTCTCAACTGTTTGTAAGGCCTCTTCAGACAATATTTTGCCTATTTGTATTTCTTTTTCTTGGGGATGGTCTTGATCACTGTCTTGGACAATGTCATGAACTCCATCCATTGTTTTTTCAGGCATTCTGTCTGTCAGATCTAATTCCATGAATCTATTTGTCACTTCCACTGTTTAATCATAAGAGATTTGATTTAGGTCCTACCTGAATGGTCTAGTGGTTTTCCCTACTTTCTTTAAGTATGAATTTGGCAATAGGGAGTTCATGATCTGTGCCACATTCAGCTGCCAGTCTTATTTTTGCTGACTGTATGGGGCTTCTCTATCTTTGGCTGCAAAGTATATAATCAATCTGATTTTGGTATTGACCATCTGGTGATGTCCATGTGTAGAATCTTCTTTTGTGTTGTTGGAAGAGGGTGTTTGCTATGACCAGTGTGTTCTCTTGGCAAAACTCTGTTAGCCTTTGACCTGCTCATTTTATACTGCAAGGCCAAATTTGTCTGTTACTCCAAGTATTTCTTGACTTCCTACTTTTGCATTCCAATCCCCTCTAATGAAAAGGACATCTTTTTTGGCTGTTAGTTCTAGAATGTCTACTAGGTCTTCATAGAACCATTCAACTTCAGCTTCCTCAGCATTACTGGTTGGGGCATAGACTTAGATTACTGTGATATTGAACAGTTTGCCTTGGAAACGAACAGAGATCATTTTGTCATTTTTGAGATTGCATCCATGGACTGCATTTTTATTTTATGATGGCTGCTCCATTTCTTCTAAGGGATTCTTGCCCACAGTAGTAGATATAATGGTCATCTGAGTTAAATTCACCCATTCCAGTCCATTTTAGTTCACTGATTCCTCAAATATCAATATTCATTCTTGCTATCTCCTGTTTTACCACTTCCAATTTGCCTTGATTCGTGGACCTAACATTCCAGGTTCCTATGAAATATTGCTCTTTACAGCATCGAATTTTAATTCCATCATCAGTCATAACTGGGTGTTGTTTTTGCTTTGCCTCCATCTTTTCATTCTTTCTGGAGTTACTTCTCCACTGATCTCCAGTAGCATATTGGGCACCTACCGACCTGGGGAGTTCATCTTTCAATGTCCTATCTTTTGCCTTTTCATACTGTTCATGTGTTCTCAAGGCAAGAATACTGAAGTAGTTTGCCACTCCCTTCTGCAGTAGACCACGTTTTATCGGAACTCTCCACCATCAGCCATCCGTCTTGGGTGGCCCTACATGACATGGCTCATAGTTTCATTGAGTTAGACAAAGTTGTGGTCCATGTTATTAGATTGGTTAGTTTTTGCGATTGTGGTTTTCATTCTGTCTTCGCTCTAATGGAGAAGGATAGGAGGTTTATGGAAGCTTCCTGGTGGGAGAGACTGACTGAGGGGGAAACTGGATCTTCTGATGGGTGAGGCCATGCTCAATAAATTTTTAATCCAATTTGCTGTTGAAGGGCGGGGCTGTGATCAACTCAACATTCAGAAAACTAAGATCATAGCATCTGGTCCCATCACTTCATGGCAAGTAGATGAGGAGATAGTGGAAACAGTGACAGACTTTATTTTGGGGGGCTCCAAAATCACTTTGCAGCTATAAAATTAAACTACTCTTGCTCCTTGGAAGAAAAGCTATGACAACTTAGCATATTAAAAAGCAGAAACATTACTTTGCCAACAAAGGTCTGTGTAGTCAAAACTATGGTTTTTCCAGTAGTCAGGTATGGATGTGAGAGTTGGACTATAAAGAAAGCTGAGAGCCGAAGAATTGATGCTTTATACTTTGGCCACCTCATGCGAAGAGTTGACTCATTGGAAAAGACTCTGATGCTGGGAGGGATTGGGGGCAGGAGGAGAAGGGGACGACAGAGGATGAGATGGCTGGATGGCATCACAGACTCAACAGACATGAGTTTGAGTAAACTCTTGGATTGGTGATGGACAGGGAGGCCTGGCGTGCTGTGATTCATGGGGTCGCAAGGAGTTGAAAACGACTGAGTGACTGAACTGAACTGAGCTGTGGCTGGCAAGACTCTTGAGAGTCCCTTGGACTGTAAGGAGATCCAAGCATTCCATCCCAAAGGCAATCAGTCCTGAATATTCATTAGAAGGACTGATGCTGAAGCTGAAACTCCAATACTTTGGCCACCTGATGTGAAGAACTGACTCATGGAAAAGACCTTGATGCTGGGGAAGATAGAAGGCAGGAGGAGAAGGGGACAACAGAGGATGAGATGGTCGGATGACATCACCAACTTGATGAACATGTTTGAGTAAGCTCCAGGAGTTGGTGATGGACAGGGAAGCCTGGTGTGCTGCAGTCTGTGGGGTTACAAAGAGTTGGACATGACAGAGCAACTGAACTGAACTGAGGACCCTAGTAAGAGTCCTTCTCTCTACCTTCCCTCTTAAAACTGGTTTTCTCAGCTTGATTCACAGAGCAAATTGTTACAAGAATGCAGTTAAATCCCACATAGAGATTAACTGTTGCTCCAAGTTTAGTTCCCAACTTTCACAAGAAATGGATGAGTCTAGGTTTGGACAGATATCTAATCCTGATCTAATCAACTCTGCTAGGAATTCAGTTCAGTTCAGTTCAGTTGCTCAGTCGTGTCCAACTCTTTGCGACCCCATGAATCGCAGCACACCAGGCCTCCCTGTTCATCACCAACTCCTGGAGTTCACTCAGACTCACGTCCATCGAGTCCGTGATGCCATCCAGCCATCTCATCCTCAGTCGTCCCCTTCTCCTCCTGCCCCCAATCCCTCCCAGCATCAGAGTCTTTTCCAATGAGTCAACTCTT
>SJYT01055577.1:72193-122582 GCA_006410635.1 Cephalophus harveyi
TCAGGCACTCTATCTATCAGATCTAGGCCCTTAAATCTATTCCTCACTTCCACTGTATAATCATAAGGGATTTGATTTAGGTCATACCTGAATGGTCTAGTGGTTTTCCCTACTTTCTTCAATTTGAGTCTGAATTTGGTAATAAGGAGTTCATGATCTGAGCCACAGTCAGCTCCTGGTCTTGTTTTTGTTGACTGTATAGAGCTTCTCCATCTTTGGCTGCACAGAATATAATCAATCTGATTTCGGTGTTGACCATCTGGTGATGTCCATGTGTAGAGTCTTCTCTTGTGTTGTTGGACTAATGAATAGGAAAAGATATTTGCAAAGGATATGTCTGATGATTAGTTTCCTGTGATTGTGGTTTTCATTCTTTTTGCCCTCTGAGGGATAAGGATAAGAGGCTTATGGAACTTTCCTGATGGGAGAGACTGACTGTGGGGAAAACTGGGTCTTCTTTTGATGGGTGGGGCAGGGCCATGCTCAGTAAATCTTTAAACCAATTTTCTGCTGATGATTAAGGCTGGGCTCCCTCCTTGTTGTTTGACCTGAGAACAAACTATGGTGGAGGTAATGAAGATAATCATTTCCACTATATAATCATAAGGGATTTGATTTAGGTCATACCTGAATGGTCTAGTGGTTTTCCCTACTTTCTTCAATTTAAGTCTAAATTTGGCAATAAAGAGTTCATGATCTGAGCCACAGTCAGCTCCCGGTCTTCTTTTTGCTGACTGTATAGAGCTTCTCCATCTTTGGCTGCAAAGAATGTAATCAATCTGATTTCGGTGTTGACCATCTGGCAATGTCCATGTGTAGAGTCTTCTCTTGTGTTGTTAGAAGAAGGTGTTTTCTATGACCAGTGCATTCTCTTGGCAAAACTCTATTAGTCTTTGCCCTGCTTCATTCCTCATTCCAAGGCCAAATTTGCCTGTTACTCCAGGTGTTTCTTGAATTCCTCCTTTTGCATTCCAGTCCCCTATAATGAAAAGGACATCTTTTTTGGGTGTTAGTTCTAAAAGGTCTTATAGATCTTCATAGAATCATTCAACTTCAGCTTCTTCAGCATTACTGGTTGAGACATAGGCTTGAATTACTGTGATATTGAATGGTTTGCCTCGGAAACAAATTGAGATCATTCTGTCGTTTTTGAGATTGCATCCAAGTACTGCATTTCGGACTCTTTTGTTGACCATAATGGCTACTCCATTTCTCTGATAGACTGCCTGATGAACTATGGCAAGAGGTTCGTGACATTGTACAGGAGATGGGGATTGAGACCATCCCCATGGAAAAGAAATGCAAAAAAGCATAATGGCTATCTGAGGAGCCCTTACAAATAGCTGTGAAAAGAAGAGAAGCAAAAAGCAAAGGAGAAAAGGAAAGATATAGGCATTTGAATGCAGAGTTCCAAAGAATAGCAAGAAGAGATAAGAAAGCCTTTATGAATGCAGCCATGAAATTTAAAAAAATGCTTACTCCTTGGAAGAGAAGTTAAGACCAACCTAGATATAGCATATTCAAAAGCAGAGACATTACTTTGCCAACAAAGGTCCATCTAGTCAAGGTTATGGTTTTTCCAGTGGTTGTGTATGGATGTGAGAGTTGGATTGTGAAGAAGGCTGAGCGCTGAAGAATTGATGCTTTGAATCTGTGGTGTTGAAGAAGACTCTTGAGATTCCCTTGAACTGCAAGGAGATCCAACCAGTCCATTCTTAAGGAGATCAGTCTGGGTGTTCTTTGGAAGGACTGATGCTGAGGCTGAAACTCTAATACTTTGGCCACCTGATGAGAAGAGTTGACTCATTGGAGAAGACTCTGATGCTGGGAGGGATTGGGGGCAGGAGGAGGAGGGGACAACAGAAGATGAGATGGCTGAATGCCATCACCAACTCAATGGACATGAGTTTGAGTGAACTCCTGGAGTTGGTGATGGACAGGGAGGCCTGGCATGGTGCAGTTAGTGGGATCACAAAGAGTCGGGCACAACTGAGTGACTGAACTGAACTAAACTGAACTGAATGAAGATGATGGCCACCTCTTTCAAAAGATCCCATGCAAGCACTGCTTCACTCAGATTGCCAAGAGAAATATCAATAACCTCAGATACACAGATGACACCATCCTTATGGCAGAAAGCAAAGAAGAACCAAAGAGCCTCTTGAAAGTGAAAGAAGAGAGTGAAAAATTTGGCTTACAACTCAACATTCAGAAAACTAAGATCATGGCATCTGGTCCCAACATTTCATGGTAAATAGGTGGGAAGACAATGGAAACAGTGAGAGACTTTATTTTGGGGGGCTCCAAAATCACTGCAGATGATGACTGTAGCCAAGAAATTAAAAGATGCTTACTCCTTGGAAGAAAAGCTATGACCAACCTAGACAGCGTATTCAAAAGCAGAGACATTACTTTGCCAACAAAGTCCGTCTAGTCAAAGCTATGGTTTTTCCAGTGGTCATGTATGGATGTGAGAGTTGGACTGTGAAGAAAGCTGAGTGCCAAAGAATTGATGCTTTTGAACTGTGGTATTGGAGAAGACTCTTGAGAGTCCTTTGGGCTGCAAGATCAAATGAGTTAATCCTAAAGGAAATCAATCCTGAATATTCATTGGAAGGATTGATGCTGAAGCTGAAACTCCAGTACTTTGGCCAGCTAATGCGAAGAACTGACTCATTTGAAAAGACTCCGATGCTGGGAAAGATTAAAGACATGAGGAGAAGGGGGTGACAGAGGATGAGATGATTGGATGGCATCACTGACTCAATGGACATGTGTTTGAATAAACTCAAGGAGTTGGTGATGGACAGGGAAGCCTGGCGTGCTGTACTCCATGGGGTGGCAAAGAGCTGGACACGACTGAGCGACTGAACTGAACTGATGTCTGACGAGGGGCTAATATCAGAAATATATAAAGAATATGCAACCAAGCAGCCAAAAGGCAAATAACCCAATTGAAAAATGGGCAGAAGTTGTGAATAGAAATTTCTCCAAAGAAGATCCAGATGGCTTACAAGCACGTAAAAAAATGTTCAATATCACTAATCATCATGGGAAAGGAAATCAAATCTGAAATGAGATATCACCTCACACCTGTCAGAATGGCTATTGTCAAAAAGAAAACAAATAATAATGGTGAGGATGTGGAGAGATGGAACCCTTGTGTACAGTTGGTGGAAATATAAACTGATATTGTCATTATGGAAAACAGTATGGAGGTTCCTCAAAAACTTAAAAATATAACTGTCATGTGATCTATCAATTACACACACGGGTATTTATCCAAAGAAAATGAAAACTCTAATTTGAAGAGATATATGTGTACCAATGTTCATAGCAGTATTATTCACAATAGTCAAATATGGAAGCAACCTAAGTGTCCATCAATAGATGAATAGACAAAGAAGATGTGGTGTATAGATATATGATTTGACTATGCCAAAGCCTTTGACTGTGTGGATCACAATAAACTGGAAAATTCTGAAAGAGATGGGAATACCAGACCACCTGACCTGCCTCTTGAGAAATCTGTATGCAGGTCAGGAAGCAACAGTTGGAACTGGACATGGAACAACAGACTGGTTCCAAATAGGAAAAGGAGTACGTCAAGGCTGTATATTGTCACCCTGCTTATTTAACTTCTATGCAGAGTACATCATGAGAAACGCTGGACTGGAAGAAACACAGGCTGAAATCAAGATTGCCGGGAGAAATATCAATAACCTCAGATATGCAGATGACACCACCCTTATGGCAGAAAGTGAAGAGGAGCTAAAACGCCTCTTGATGAAAGTGAAAGAGGAAAGCGAAAAAGTTGGCCTAAAGCTCAACATTCAGAAAACGAAGATCATGGCATCCGGTCCCATCACTTCATGGGAAATAGATGGGGAAACAGTGTCAGACTTTATTTTTGGGGGCTCCAAAATCACTGCAGATGGTGACTGCAGCCATGAAATTAGAAGACGCTTACTCCTTGGAAGAAAAGTTATGACCAACATAGATAACATATTCAAAAGCAGAGACATTCCTTTGCCGACTAAGGTCCATCTACTGAGCGACTTAACTTTCCTTTTCACTTTCATGCATTGGAGAAGGAAATGGCAACCCACTCCAGTGTTCTTGCCTGGAGAATCCCAGGGATGGAGGAGTCTGGTGGGCTGCTGTCTATGGGGTCGCACAGAGTCGGACACGACTGAAGTGACTTAGCAGTAGCAGCAACAGTCAAGGCTATGGTTTTTCCTGTGGTCGTGTATGGATGTGAGAGCTGGACTGTGAAGAAGGCTGAGCGCCTAAGAATTGATGCTTTTGAACTGTGGTGTTGGAGAAGACTCTTGAAAGTCCCTTGGACTGCAAGGAGATCCAACCAGTCCATTCTGAAGGAGATCAACCCTGGGATTTCTCTGGAAGGAATGATGCTAAAGCTGAAACTCCAGTACTCTGGCCACCTCATGAGAAGAGTTGACTTATTGGAAGAGACTCTGATGCTGGAGGGATTGGGGGCAGGAGGAGAAGGGGACGACAGAGGATGAGATGGCTGGATGGCATCACGGACTCGATGGACGTGAGTCTGGGTGAACTCCAGGAGATGGTGATGAACAGGGAGGCCTGGCGTGCTGCGATTCATGGGGTTGCAAAGAGTCGGACACGACTGAGCGACTGAACTGACTGACTGACTGACTGGAGGGTATTGCACTCAGTGCAATAAGTCAAAGAAAGACAAATAGTACGTGTTTTCAATTATATGTGGAATCTAAAAAATAAAATTAACAAGTAAATATAACAAAACAGGAATAGACTCACAAAGAACAAACTTGCGGTAGTTACCAGTGGATAGGTGGGTTGGGGCAGGAGGAAAACAGGGGAAGGAAATTAAGAGGTAAAAATTACTGTAAATATATAAAATAATATACGTGAGTGTAATGTATTCCACAAGGAATATGGCCAATTATTTTATAATAACTTCAAATAAAGTATAATCTATAAAATATTGAATTGCTATGTTGTACTCCTAAAGCTAACATAGCATTGTAAGTCAACTATGTTTCAGTTAAAAATAAAATGAACAACATGTTCACAGAAATATATGGAATAGTGTTTGACCAAATATCTGGCACCTTGACTTAGCCATGCAGATACATAAAATTTACCATTAGAGAGTGAAATTCATCCTCCTTGCAGGAAGGCCACTATACTCTGCAACACTAAGTAAGTTCTTGGGCCAATACAAGTTACAAAAATTAATAAGGCATAATGCCTTAATTTTATAGATTTAAGTATGCTTCACAATAATGTGTGTATATATATAAGTATATATTTAAAATTTTTCATCCTTTGAAATTCCAATTTTTAGAAAAAAATTTATTTAAAATATAATTGACATATAACATTGTATTAACTTTAGTTGTACAACAAAATGTTTTAATATATGTATACTGTGAAATGACTATCACAATAAGTTTATTTTTATATCCATTACCACACACAAATCTAAATTTTTCTAGTGATGAAAACACTTAACATTTACCTCTTGGCAACTTTCAAACATACAATGCATTATTGTTAACTATAGTCATCTTGCTATACATTATATCACTTAGATTTATTTGTAGCTGGAAGCTTGTATCTTTTCATCACCAAATATTTGGGGCTGCTTTTCTGTATGTGTGTGGTTTTTTAATTTTTTGGCCATGTGACATGGCATGTGGGATCTTAGTTACCCAACCAGGGATCAAACCTGTGCTCCCTGCAGGAGAAGTGCAGAGTTTTCACCACTGGACCTCCAGAGAAGTCCACCATGTGTCTAAAAATACAAATTGAAGCTGTAATTTTACCTTCCAACAAGAATGGGTTGTCTTTTAATATATTATGGTGCATATTTTTTCCTAAATGATGCAAGGATTTTTAAAAAGCAGTACTGATAGAAATGAAAAAGGTGCATCAGTTTAAACAATTTGGTAAAATAAAATTTTTGGTATTGATTTATGTTATCATTCCAAATACTATTTTTCTATTCATTTATTCTATTCATATTTACTTTGTCATTAACTACAATTTAGTTTCAAGTTTCTTAGAAACCAACCACATAATCAAACAATAATCTGGAAACCCATTTAACTCATGGGAAACTAAATTCTCTATAAAATATAACTGCATCCTTTTATGACATATAAATCCCCTGTTGTTTAAGTATTTTATTCATTGCAATTCTTAAATAAAGGTCTACAGAAAAGTCTAATATTCATTTGTATTTGGCCAGTGGATACTTTTATATTCTGTATTTTGAGTAAAGAAGAATCTATTTAAATCTTCTAACAAGAGGAACTGCATTTACTTCAGACAATTGAGTTTTGACAAACTCAGTTTCATTTTTATTAGGTTTTCATTCTGAGAAACAGCTGATGTCATTACTTGCCTTGTTGTCCTTGGTGATTCAATTTCACCTTTGTATATACAATAGTGGGGAAACACTGTAGCCTGGGCAGTTTTGGTTTACATTTGGTCTCCTAGAATTTCATTGTAATAGTTTTGTTTGGCATCCAAATTCTATGTTAGTCCCAGTTTATATTCCCTTTCAACTGAATAATTACTAGTCACCATATTTCCATAGTCCCCGCCAACATTTTGTCCTTTCAGTGGTACTGGAAAGTAATTTTTGTTCTGATTGTGTTCGTTTGCCAAGGGCATTTATTACCAAGACTTGATAAAGGCTCTCATTGGACCACATTTTCTTCAGCTGTTTCCACTCATACTCAAGACCTTGACTAGCCCAGTTAGTTTGTTTGTTTAAATTCAAGGTTGTTTTTTTCCCCCATTATATGCTTTCATGAGCTGGAAAGTTTTAGGGAATTATTTTTTAAATCAACTATGGGATCTTTTGAAAGCCAGAAGTGTAGAGAAAATAACTTCACTAGTTGAAAAGCAACACAGCAAAAGTTAACAGCTCAAACTTTGGACTCTTGGGCCAGACATACAGGTTTGAGTGCTGGCTCTACAACTTGCTGACCTCTCTGTACCCTTATTGCCAAGTCTTATAAATAAGGAAATCAATAGTTACCCAATATAAAAGGTTACTGTGAGTAATGACTTATACACAGTAAGTGCTGAGTGTTATGGAGTGCTAGATACACTCTGTCTTTGGAGTAAGTAATTCAATAAATCACTTAGGTATTTAGTAAACTGTAGTAGGCTAGTTGAATTAATCAATAAAATGCTATACTCTCCATACACATACTCCTTTAAGTTCCATTAATAAAATTTAGATGTATTAAATAACCTAGTGCCTCTCCTAGGAATAAATATTAATCATGAACCTGATGCTGCTGCTAAGTTGCATCATTTGTGTCCGACTCTGTGCGACCCCAGAGACAGCAGCCCACCAGGCTCCCCCGTCCCTGGGATTCTCCAGGCAAGAACACTGGAGTGGGTTGCCATTTCCTTCTCCAATGCATGAAAGTGAAAAGTGAAAGTGAAGTCGCTCAGTAGTGTCTGACTCTTAGCGACCCCATGAACCTACGTGTTTCTAAATCATTCCAGTAAAATGACAGCTCCTTCTTAAAAGTCATTAAATTCAAATGACCATATTTCATCAATTTAAAACCTCTTCTATTTCTTCAACATTTTAGCATCTCTTAGGATGCATTTTACAATCTGAAATTGTAAATCACAATGAGCCAGGCCTTGCCTAAACACGCTATAGCTCAATCCTTTCCTAGCTTTCAAATTCCCATCATTGAGTTAAATGCCTGGTTAATGCTATATGTGTTGAGTTTAATTGCCATAATAAATTATTAATAGGTGACAGTATAACTCAGTATTAAAACAAAGAAGATGCTGTGTCTGTAGAAAGGTATGGAAACAGGGCACTTGGGCATACATCTGTCATTGAAGAAGCAGATATTCATCTTTGAAGGGATAGTCACAGTTCCATTTTTTCATCCATCAAATGCTTCCTAGAATCTAAGAAAGGCTAAAGCAAGTATAAAACTGTTACAGGTTGTTCCCAAAATACATAAAACTGTCTATTGACCGCTTCTAGAGTTTGTGAGGGAAAACCTGCAAATTATTTTGGAGAAATATTTTTTAAAGTGCTATACCCTCAATAGTATTACAAAAAAATACTTTATGTTGAGCAATACTGTGTTGGGCAAAACTATGTGGGAAAATCACACTATTCCATGGTATTGTGTGGAAAACAGACATTAACAACACAAGCTAAAGAGTGAGTCAGAAACATTGCACTCAGAACATGAACAAGTTTGAGAAATATCTTTACTAATTTAGTGGATTAATATTTTCCTTTTTATACTTAAGGAGAGGAATCTATGATTTTTTAAATTAAGTAAAAGTCAAAAAGAGTTCCTTCCATAAATATTAAAAATATAAGTGACGTGTAAATATGGCATATACTGGCAGCATTATTTTCTTCTTTTGTGATATATAAAATAGTAGCACAAATTAAACTGATAGAATCTTATAGTTTATAAAATATAATAAGCATCAGTAACAGTATCAACCAGTACTTCTTAAGCTGTCTGTAGTAAAGGGCTTAGTTGTTTTAATTTCTAATCCATCATAAATAGATATTTTGCACACTATAAGAAAAATGAAATTAAAAGAACAAAAATATAAGTTAATCCTTTACATTGTTAGATACAACAAATGTAAAATTACTTTTCAAATTGTTCTAAATGCTTCCCAGTGCTGATGCTTACATTCTAAACTTGTCTTTCCCCAAATCAGTAACAGTTCACAGACTAGCCCAGTTTGAGGACCATGCTTTGAATATCACTGATCTTTGTCGCTGTAGAAGTGACTTAATTGTTAAACTGTCAGATATTCTCAGTGATGCCAGGTACAGTTCATAAAAAGATGAATCTTAAGTTTTCTTTCTTAAACATAGCATCTTATATCGATTGAACTTGACAGTTTATAAAACACTTGTACTAATGAAATCTAGTCAACTTAGCTACATAGTTTTTCAGGCTTTGATATATATTCTGTACTCAAAATACATGTAGATTACTAACAGAGATCCAAAAAAACCATAGCCCACCTCAAAAACAAGATCAGCATTTTTATTGTACAGAAATACAAATCAAAGGACGGGACAAAGCTGGAAGCGGGCAATCACAGCCAGGAATTTAACCAAGACGGAGTAAATGAACCAATGCCAGAAGGCAATAGAAATACTCACTACTTTAAGCAAGAGGCTGACTTGAGTCTTCCAAGCTGGTGAAAGAACACGGACAAAAACGGCGTCTCAATCAAATTGTACAAGAAGCTGTGAGCTGAGGAGGCAGGGATATAGACAACATTTTTCTTTTATTTTTCTTTTTTTTTTAGACACCATTTTTCAACTAGGTGCTGGGCCAAGCCTCCTGCTGGTTCATCAACGGAACTGCAGCATCCTCTGCTTTCAAAAGAGCTTTCTTGAGCCTCAGTTCAAGTGACCCTCTCAATTGCGTGTGTCCTATGGAGGAAAACTGGATGTATGGTATTACTCCTGTTTTACAGACGAGAAAACCAAGGCTCAGAGAAGTTGCCTAGGATCATACAGCATTCAAGCAAGTATCAGAATCAGGACTAAGACTCCTAGCTGTATTATATGCCCCACTTACTGTGTATCTGGAAAACACCACATGAGCTATTACAGTATAGTTAGAGTTAATAGAATTGTTAGTAGAACACTTGCTCTTTGCTTCCAAATTTAAGTATTTTAAAATTAAAACTGAATGGGTATTATAATTTGTGACTCTTTCAATAATTTCCCATCTCAAACCAAAGCATGTCAGTATTTTCAATAAAGTTTCAGTAGTAGGGGAAGTGCATAAACTTTTTCCTCTTACAATTTAGTATATTGATTTCCATCCACTATTATCAAACTCTAAAGGGAAAGAAGATCTTCAAGAAAGAAGAGAGAGGATCTTTATATTTGGTTAAGTGGAGAGAAAACCAGCAACAATATAATCTAAAACTTAGACAGGACTTTTCAAAGAGTTGAGAAGATAATGCTTGGCTCCACCCTGAAATTTTTCAAAATAATTCCAATTTCACAAAACTTTACTTCTTCTAATTAACATGGCTCAGGAGATTATAAATAAAAGTGACTTAATTCCAATGTACTATATAAATCAAATCACAAAATGTGAAAAAACCTTTGTCAGATCTTTTAACCAGATTGTTTTTTTAATTCAGAAATTCTAAGCTACATTTGAGGGAGAGTCTCTGAAACCAAAGTACCAACCAGATGGTTTAGTGGTCAGCCTTGAGCAGATCCAGAAACTACTACTGGGAACATAGTTAAAGCGTCAAACATGAGAATCCTTTAAAGACACCCATACTTTGCCCAAGATCCTATACTCCCTCTGGCTAACTTTACCCCTGGTGTCTCCCTGCTGGCAAATAATAAAAGTTCCAGTCCTCCAGTTCCCTTCTCTAAGCTCACCAATTACCTTGTTCAACTAAGTAAACACAGTATAGGAAAGGATATAACATTCTAAATTTCTTGAAATTATATGAAGTTTCTCAGCAACTATGCTTTTTAGTTTAAAAGTCAATGTATATTTATGTTTTAAAATTTACTCTTATTCAATGCTCTTTATTGTTCTGACAAGACATTAAAAGTCATATTATACTGTCAAACTTAGATGTGTTTATATGTACACACTTCTTGCATTCTTGGCATATAATTCCTTGTTTGTACTTCGAGGTTAAGAGAAGTTATATGATCATTTCAGGGCATACAATGGAAGGGTTGGAAATGAACACATCTTGATTCCTTATACTATGAATAAGATACTAGAAATGCTTATCCCATCTTCTTCAAAAGCAATCTGAAGCAATGTCCTTAACCTCATCAACCATCAGGGAAAGATTTCACACATATTAGCTCACTTAAAAATTGTTCATGCCTCAGTCAGCCCAGTGTTCTTGCCTGGAGAATCCCAGGGACGGGGGATCCTGGTGGGCTGCCATCTATGGGGTCACACAGAGTCGGACACAACTGAAGTGACTTAGCAGCAGCAGTCATTCTGTTTCTTTCAAGATTATTAGATAGGATAAATAATGAAGAGACTATTGAAATTTCTTAGCAATTAAGAGTATTCAGAAACAAATCATAAAATGCTTATGATTGACATGTTCAACCAAGCACTTATAAATTGAGGGGCATTTTTTTTCTTTTTAATCTCTAAAATGGAAATCTCTTATCTCATTTATAGAAGTAGGAAAATGTTTTTATTTTTCCTTTTGTTCCTTTTACTGTGTGATTTTTCACAGAATCTTAGTGAGTCAAGTCCATTTTCAAATTCCATTCAGCAATTGACCTTACAGACCAGGTTCTGGGAAGAAAAAAAAAAAAGATTAGTCCTGCTATGACACAGGCTTATACCCAAATAATGGCTGAAATGAATGCATTTCTAACTATTTAAGTATCCAAATAATGCTTTAAATCCTTTTCTACATAAAAGAGAAAACTACCAGAACTTAGTCCTTTACTGATTGAAAATTATGTATCTCCATTCTTGTAGAGATTATTCAGCTCCAAATAACCTATTAATTGCAGAATGCATATACTTACTTGTAGTTTGGAAGTTGGCGTAAGCTTCTGGATTCAGGACTCCCACTGGTTTGAAAAACATTTAGCAGTGTCTGGCAGCTGATTTTTTTTTTTTTTTTCAGATTTTATTTTATCTTATTTTACTTTACAATACTGTATTGGTTTTGCCATACATCAACATAAATCTGCCACGGGTGTACACGTGTTCTCAATCCTGAGCCCCACTCCCAATTCCCTCCCCATACCATCTCTCTGGGTCATCCCAGTGCACCAGCCCCAAGCATCCTGTATCCTGCATCGAACCTAGACTGGGGATTTGTTTCTTATATGATATTATACATGTTTCAATGCCATTCTCCCAAATCATCCCACCCTCTCCCTCTCCCACAGAGTCCAAAAGACTGTTCTATACATCTGTCTCTTTTGCTGTCTTACATATAGGGTTATCGTTACCATCTTTCTAAATTCCATATATATGTGTTAGTATACTGTATTGGTGTTTTACTTTCTGGCTTACTTCACTCTGTATAATCAGCTCCAGTTTCATCCACTTCATTGGAACTGATTCAAATGTATTCTTTTTAATGGCTGAGTAATACTCCATTGTGTATATGTACCACAGCTTTCTTATCCATTCATCTGCTGATGGACATCTAGGTTGTTTCCATGTCCTGGCTATTATAAACAGTGCTGCAATGAACATTGGGGTACAGGTGTCTCTTTCATTTCTGGTTTCCTCGGTGTGTATGCCCAGCAGTGGGATTGCTGGGTCATAAGGCAGTTCTATTTCCAGTTTTTTAATCTCCACACTGTTCTCTATAGTGGCTGTACTAGTTTGCATTCCCACCAACAACGTAAGAGGGTTCCCTTTTCTCCACACCCTCTTCAGCATTTATTGCTTGTAGATTTTAGATTTGAAACAGAAGCTCAAGAAAGTTTTTCTCAGAACTTTTAACCTGTTTTTTTAAATTCAGAATCTCTAGACTATATCAGCAGAGAAAGCAATGACGACCCACTCCAGTATTCTTGCCTGGAGAATCCCAGGGATGAGAGTCTGGTGGGCTGCCGTCTATGGGGTTGCACAGAGCCGGACACGATTGATGTGACTTAGCAGCAGCAGACTATACAGGAGTGAAAGTCTCTGAAT
Organism: Cephalophus harveyi; assembly: GCA_006410635.1. Taxonomy (NCBI): domain Eukaryota; kingdom Metazoa; phylum Chordata; class Mammalia; order Artiodactyla; family Bovidae; genus Cephalophus; species Cephalophus harveyi. The sequence goes on from SJYT01055577.1 coordinate 84,898, forward strand.
CGTATCAGGAGATAGTGAATTAAGATGTTTGTTTTGTTGTTGTTGGTTAGTCGCTAAGTTGTGTCCAACTCTTTTTGCAACCCCATGGAATGTACCCCACTAGGCTTCTCTGTTCCTGGGATTTCCCAGACAAGAATACTGGAATGGGTTGCCATTGCCTTCTTCGGGGAATCTTTCCCACCCAGGGATCAAACCCGGGTCTCCTGCTTGGCAGGCAGATTCTTTACCACTGAGGCACCAAGGAAACCCAAAGTATTTGTTTCAGTTCAGTTCAGTTCAGTCGCTCAGTCGTGTCCGACTCTTTGCGACCCCATGAATCGCAGCACGCCAGGCCTCCCTGTTCATCACCATCTCTCGGAGTTCACTCAGACTCACATCCATCGAGTCAGTGATGCCATCCAGCCATCTCATCCTCGGTCGTCCCCTTCTCCTCCTGCCCCCAATCCCTCCCAGCATCAGAGTCTTTTCCAATGAGTCAACTCTTCGCATGAGGTGGCCAAAGTACTGGAGTTTCAGCTTTAGCATCATTCCTTCCAAAGAAATCCCAGGGTTGATCTCCTTCAGAATGGACTGGTTGGACCTCCTTGCAGTCCAAGGGACTCTCAAGAGTCTTCTCCAACACCACACTTCAAAAGCATCAATTCTTCGGCACTCAGCCTTCTTCACAGTCCAACTCTCACATCCATACATGACCACAAGAAAAACCATAGCCTTGACTAAACGGACCTTAGTCGGCAAAGTAATATCTCTGCTTTTGAAAATGCTATTTGTTTAGTAAGCATTTATTAAATACTTAGTATTCAGACACTCCTTTAGGTGCTGGAGATAAGACAAGTAAGACATGATTCATACCCTCAAGGAGCATATACAGTGTAAAAGAGAGGGCCACCAAAGCAATAAATGTAGCAAAGCCGTAGTAGGTGCTGTGGTGGAAGTATATACAGAATACACCAGGTTCATAAAGGAGGTAAGGGCTGACAATTGCATGGGGCCACAGGAGTCAGGATGCTGGTAAGTGGAGAAAGTGAGGCTTGAACTAAACCTAGAGAAAATGCTAGTTTTCATCGGCACGTAGAGGAGTGTGGGCCCATGAAGGAGAGTCACATGAATCAGGGTACAGTGGTGGGAAACAGCAGTGTGGAACATCTGGAGAACTTGGGGTGCTTTGCTGTGCTGTGAGCATCAGATACAAGAAGAACTGTGTTTAGTGAGCTACCAAGCTGAAGACTTCACAAGCAGAGTAGAGGGCCTTGTAATCCCAAGTCAGAAGCTTAAACAATACCCTGTGAACTCACAGCAATAGAGAGTAGAGTGGTGGTTGCCAGGGGCTGGGGAGTGGGAGAAATGGGGAGATGTTGATCAAAGGGTACAAAATTCTAGTTATAAGATGAAGTTCCGGGAATCTAATGGACAGCACGGTGACTATAGTCAATAATACTGTATTGTATAGTTGAAAATTGCTAAGAAAAAAGTAGATCTTACATGTTATTACAGGGGGAAAAGGTAACAAGGTGAGGAAGTAGATGTGTTAACTAACCTTATTGTGGTAATCATTTTATAATATATAAATGTATTGAATCATCACTGTGCACTTTAAACTTACACAATGTTCTGTATTAATTATAGCTCAATGAAGTTTAGGGGAAAATCCTGTTAATAAAGGGCAACCTTTGATAAAGTCTGAACTGGTTGGGATACCATCAGATTTGAACTTTACAAATTAGAGAGGGTTACATAAGGAACAGGGACTATATAGCAAGAGCCTAAGTTGAAGGGTGGTAAAAACTGAATTAAGGCAGTGCTGGTTGAAGTAGAGGAGGAGACAGAGAGGATATAGGAAGCAGAATCCATAGAACTTGATCACAGATTGGATGAATTGTTGGATAGATATATGGATCAATGCTTTGCTGATCCATCCTCCAGGCCTTATTACTATCAATGAAATTAATTTGTAAAATCCCTGGATTTGAAAATGAATGCCTATGAGGAAGGGTAATATTTCTAACATTTAGCAACCACAAATTTAATAGTGCAGGCACTTACACTGGTTTTCAATGTGGAATCAGGGCCAGGAATGCCCTTGCTGTGCCAGAAAGTAACCCCTTCTTTGTTGGACCATTAGGAGGTCTAACAGAGTCCAGGGGGAAAACTGGGCCACAGAGGGTTGTGGTGGTAGAGGGTTTAACTATTTACTAAATGAGCAAAAGGTCTTTCAGGATTTTAACAACTGGTATGGCTGAATATTATTAGCTCTGGTTGTGGTGAAGAATAAAAATAGTTAAGTCCTAAGAGAGACTTATCCCATTTCTAAACAAATCAATAACTACACACATTCATAGGAATCCTGATCTGTATATCACCAAGCACTTTCTACCAGTCCAAGATTTGGTAAAAAAAAAAAAAAAAAAAAGGAAAAAAGATGGAGAGCTGGGAGAAGTAAGTTGACATTCTGGCTCTGCCCTTTAATATTGTATGACTTCAGACAAATATTCAACTTCATTATTTTCCTTTATAGACTGGAACTAATAGCATTTGCCCTACTACCTCCCAGGGCTGAAGTGTGGATCAAGTAACATAATATATACAAAAGAGCTTTGTAAGCTGTGAAGCTCTCTGTAAAAGTTGCTTATTGTTACAATATTAATGCTGTAACCTGAGTTTCCCTAGGTGTCCTTGGGCTGTGGAAGGCTTAATGACACAGGAATGACATTAATTTAAGCTGCAATAAATAGTCCTTGTTCCTGCCTGCTGACTTGGGGTCTCAGCCTCTGGAAGCATTCTCCTGATGACTTACCAGAGCTCTTAAACCAATTAGACCTTCACCCTCAGCTGCACAACCTTTGCTGGGCACCATCTCAAAGGATGGTTGTTGCTTGTCCCAATTCAAATGAATACATTCCCATGACATGGCAGTCATATCACTGCTTCTACTGTGCCACTCAACCATGGCACTGTCCTACCAGGCACTATGGTTCAGCACCTCTTCCCCCTAGAAACTCCCTGCAGGGCCCACATAAAGGAGAAGAGCTGACCAAGGTCTGAGGTAGTGATTCTCAACCCCAGCTGAACACTAATCTTTCCTAAGAAGATTTTTTTTTTAATCCATGCCTAGTCCTTCCCCTGCCAGACTAATGAAAACCAAATCCCTGAAGCTAGAGCAGGGGTATCAGTGTTTTTTAAAAAGATACAAGTGACTCTGATTCGAGTGAGTGCTGAAGGTCACTCTGTGGGTATGTGGAGCACCTATATCTCCCCTGCCATGTTGCACCTGTTAGGCCACAGAAACGATTCTGCATGTGTCCCCTGCCTTAGAAGGACTCTCCAGAGCTGTGGCAGAAACTGCCACAGGGACTTACCTGGTGGTCTAGCAATTAAGACTCAGCTTCCCCTGCAGGGGGCATGGGTTCAATCCCTGGTCGGGGAACTAAAATCCCACATGTTGTGCGGTATGGTCCAAAAGTTAAACAAAAAGAAAAGAAGAAAGAAAGAATTGCTATACTACATTTTTCTTTACTTTTCCAATCAGTAGTGATTGCATTCACTCCTTTAGGTGTGAAAAAGTGCTATTTTATTTTTACCTCATTGTTGCTCTTGTTTAGTTACTAAAGTCGCATCCAACTCTTGCAACCCCGTGGGCTGTAGCCTGCCAGACTCCTCTGTCCATGGTACTCCCCAGGCAAAAACACTGGCGTGGGTTGCCATTTCCTTCTCCAGGGAACCTCCTGACCTAGGGAATCAAACCGACATTTCCTGCACTGGCAGGAGAATTGTTTACCACTGAGCCACAAGGGAAGCCCTTTTTACCTCATACTGTCACCTTATTTGATTTGTGTGCTTTATAATGAGGTACATAAGTAGACAAAGAAATGTATATTTACATGCTCACATATTTTACTTACAGGTGTATGGGAGCAAGGTTTTGTAGAAGACAATTGTCTTTCTATAAAAATTTATGACATCTCCATGGTTCTTAATGTAAAATTAATTTTTCTAATCTGAAAAAGAATCTACCGCTCTTTTATTAAATGGCCTCATATATGGGATGTAAAACTTATGAAACACTTGACTAAACACTAAAAGTACTAGTGAAAGCCACAAGCTGTAAAGGGATTTTTTTTTTTTTCTTTTTTGCAGAAGAGGGTCAAACTGGTCTCCTGATTTCAAAACCAAGGGTCTTTTTTCTTTTTTTTTAAACAATATTTGAATACTGCATATTTAAATGCTACATATTAGTATACATATAATCAAAATAAAATTTTGCCTGTTAGATAAAAATGATAACTTCTAAATTACAGAGAGAAACTTTCTCAGATGTTTTCAAATCTAGTAGTAAAATGCGAATCTGTTTCTTAGCTAAGAAGAGGGCCTCAACCACAAGACTTTTTTCTTTTGGGATAATTCTGCAAATGAAACACTCCTTACTTAAGCAACAGCAAAATGCCCATCTAAATGACTCATCTCTACTACATTGCTTAGGGATTAAAAAAGGCTCCTGCTGCTGCTACTACTGCTGCTAAGTCACTTTAGTCGTGTCCGACTCTATGCAGTCTGCTGTCCCTGGGACTCTCCAGGCAAGAACACTGGAATGGGTTGCCATTTCCTTCTCCAAAGCATGAAAGTGAGAAGTGAAAGTGAAGTCACTCAGTTGTTTCTGATTCTTAGTGACCCCATGGACTGCAGCCCACCAGGCTTCTCTGTCCATGGGATTTTCCAGGCAAGAGTACTGGAGTGGGGTGCCATTGCCCTCTCCAAAAGGCTCCAATTACTAATAAAAGTTCCCTACACAGTTTTACACACACACACACATCCCTTTTTCATTCTGTGCTGTGAATTATTTACCCTACTATACAAAATATTACAGCAAAATAGTTATAGAAAATCCACATGATCACGTCATAAAAATTTTGAATTTTATTCAAAGATGGAAAAACATTTCCTATCATTCTCAAATCAAAATTCTCTTGGGCTCTAATACAGGGCCTTTCAAAAGCAGCACTCAAAACTGAGATGAGAAATTTTGCCCACATAAGAACCTCAGATTCACTTTGTTTAAGAAATGATGACTGAAATTTAATTCTTTGGATCACATGGCCCAGAACCACTCACCAGCTTGGACCCACTTTGAGTTTCCTTAATAACTTGGTGTGTTTAGTTCAAAGATGTGGAGACCTGTTTGTTTATAACTATTTGGAAAAATTTAACAAACTATATTAAGATTACCTTCAGGCACTTCATTTATAAGAAAAACTCCAGCTGTTTTCCCCTAGCATATTTTTCTAGAGAGTACATTTCTTCCATTAAATTCTGTCACCAAGAAAATAATTTTGGTTAAAAATGTTCATCAATTCTTTTTCATCTAAATATCTACTCAAAGAAAATTAGATGTCTAAACGCTTCAAACAACTCTTCTTACTAGAATGACAAGTTCCTTTTTACAGTTAGCTAATGGGTCAGGAATGTAAGCTTGTCTTTGGTTACTAAAAAGTAAAGATTTTAGATCTTTCCAATCTCATAATTTGGAGAAGGAAATGGCAACCCACTCCAGTACTCTTGCCTGGAGAATCCCATGGACGGAGGAGCCTGGCAGGCTATGGTCAATGGTCACAGAGAGTCAGACATGACTGAGTGACTTCATATATATGTATAATCTCATAATTTCACTCTAAGGTAATTTTTTTCTTCTCATATTTTCTCTAGTCATCATGGGAGCTGGACTTTTTGTTAAACTCCTCCTGTTTATGTGTTATTTATAAGAGGTATTTATTTACACATTGTAATCACCCTGCAGCAAAGTGAAGTCTCTCAGTCATGTCTGACTCTTTGCGACCCCATGGACTGTAGCCTATCAGGCTCCTCCGTCCATGGGATTTTCCAGGCAAGAGTGCTGGAGTGGATTGCCATTTCCTTCTCCAGGGGATCTTCCCGACCCAGGGATCGAACCCAGGTCTCCCACATTGCAGGCAGACGCTTTACCATCTGAGCCACCAGGGATTTCCTTCATTTATGCACTACACTTTGTTGAGAAATTATAACAAAAGAATGGCATCAAAGATTGTACTTTTACATAGAATTCTGCTCAGTGCTATGTGGTAGCATGGATGGAAAGGAGGTTTAGGGGAGAATGGATACATTCATGTGTATGGTTGAGTCCCTTAGCTGTTCACCTGAAACTATCATAACATTGTTTATCAGCTATATCCCAATACAAAATAAAATTTTTTTAAAAAAAGAGTACCTAATTCTTAAGGCATTGATTTCATCATAAATGTTTTTCCATATTATAATAGCAAATATGTAATAACATCATAGGCAGTGAAAAAAAAAAAGACTGTGCTTTTATTAGGCAGGGAATTCAGATTAAAATAGTTTATTACCTAATGAAGAAGACCAAAGTAAATTCTTTAGTTATTTACAAAAATTCTGCTTAATCTCTCTCTATTTTTAAACAGATGGGACTTTTCCAGGGGTTAGTCCCATAAAAATCAGTATTTGGTAAGTCTATAAATAAATAGGACAGTGGTTTTTTTTCTTTATTTATTGATGTTTAGTTAATGCAAAATTTAAGTTGCAAGTGTAGAGTATAGTGACTTACAATTTTTAAAGGTTATACTCTATTTATAGGTATTAAAAATATTGGCTATGTTCTGTGCATTGTACAATATATCTTTGTAACTTATTTTATACCTAAGAGTTTGTACTTCTTACTCCTCTACCCTTATATTACCCCCCTTCCATTTCCTCTCTCCACTAGTAACAACTAATTTGTTCTCTGTATCTGTGAGTCTGTTTATTTTTTGTTATATTCACTAGTATGTTATAATTTTTAGGTTTCACATATAAGTGATATCATATAGTATTTGTCTTTCCTTGTCTAATTTCATTTAGTGTAACTCCAATCAAGTCCATTCATGTTGTTAAGAAGTGATTTTTTTTTTTTTTTAAGATCAGTCTAGGAACTGCTAACTTTGTTCACTGAATCTATTTTCCAGATTTCTTGACAATTAAACAATAATATTAAGGAAGGAGAGCAGCGAGTAGGCATGAGTGCAAACATGTATTACAGAGACATAATGATGTTCAGTATTAAATAACCTGCAATATCTACAGACTATGGCAAAATTTCCAATAATGGGCTTAGATAAAAAGAAGATAAAAAAAAGGAAAAGCATCTTGTAACAGTTAAGTCTAAGAAATAAGAGAAAACCAGAGCTTTACAAATAACATCCTGTTATTCATTGGTTGGCAAATTTGGCCTTGGAGTACAGAATGAAGTAGGGCAAAGGCTAACAGAGTTCTGCCAAGAGAATGTACTGGTCACAGCAAACACCCTCATCCACCAACACAAGAGAAGACTCTACACATGGACATCACCAGATGGTCAACATCAAAATCAGATTGATTATTCTTTGCAGCCAAAGATGGAGAAGTTCTACACAGTCAGCATAAACAAGAGTGGTAGCGGACTGTGGCTCAGATCATGAACTTATTGCCAAATTCAGACTTAAATTGAAGAAAGTGGGGAAAAACACTAGACTATTTACATTGAAAGGAGCAGTCCATATTTTTAAACTCCTTAGTAGCAATCATTGGTCCCCTCTGCTATACATTTTATTTTTAATACAGACACTTACTTCATGCTGAACTCAAATTGGTTTGACACCAGCCTTTTAAAAGCTGAATTTGCCAAAGATACACTGTATTACAGAAAGCTATGGAGCATCTTCTCTGCTCCTAAAATATGGTCATTTTAAAAACTGATCTATTCATTCTGACAATGAGTATTCATAAAGCACCTCCACCTTGACTGGCACTGTGTGAGGAGACACTGGACACACAACAATGAATTTTCAAGGCAGATGTGCTGCTTACCATCCTGAGAGAGAAAAGGAATCAGACAATAAGCCAACAAGCAAAGTATAAGAGCCTCAGATTGTGGTAGGTGCCCAATGTAAAGCAGCAACAGCCAAATGATAAAGAAGTGGTCACCTACATGTCTGGAGAAAGCCAAGAAAGCAACTCTGGATATCGTGGTCAGAAAAACCCCATCATAAGGAAAAAAAGAGAAATACTATGGCTTCCCTGGTGGTCCAGTGGCTAAGACCCTGCATTCCCAATGCAGGGGGCCCCAGGTTCCACCCCAGGTCGGGGAATTAGATCCCACATGCCACAACTAAAGATCCTGCATGCCACAACTAAGGCCCAATGCAACCAAATAAATAAATAATTTTTTAAAGCATATTAAAGTATATCTTGACACAGAAAGCCTATGGTGGAAATCCATGGAATATGACCTGAGAGGATGGATGAGTTAGGAGTGGTTTGTCTGGTTAACATGAGGATTCAATCCAGAGGCTCTCTTGAACAGACTCTCCTAGTATGAGTATAATTTATACCCCTACCTTGATCAAATATACTTTATACTTATTTAATATAAATATAAAAGTTGGACGTTTATGAATATTCAATTCATAATATAATGAAACAGCTATCGCCCCCAAACCTGCTTGTATACACACTAAAAGAAATAAGGTACCATGAGGTAGACAGGAACAGAGGGGAGAAATAAACAGTTACTTGGTGCTTTTTGTGTGAAACTTCATGTTTTGATATAATTTATTTAGTCCATAAAAAATTCTGAGTTTAGGTACCATCACATTTTAAAAGGAAGAAATCTGACTTCAGTAAGGTAAGCTTATTTGCCCAAGCTCTCTCAACAAATAAATGACAGAACAGAAAAACTGATAAAATATAAGGTAAACATAAAAATCTGATATATATCCAGCAACTGTATCGTGTCCATTCTGCAAAGCCAGGGTCAGCCAAATAGGGTTCAAGGACCAAATTTGGGCTGAAACAAACTGAGACTGGTATTTATATTTTTAAATGATTGAAAAGAAAATTTGAAAGAAGAATAATATAGGTACTTCTCTAGTGCCCAATGGGTGTAGGTTCGACCGCTAGTCAGAGAGGTAAGATACAAGATGCTTCACCGCCAAAATAGCAAACCAGAAGCAATGTCATAACAAATTTAACAAAGACTTGAAAAATGGCCCAGATCAAAAAAAAAAAAAAAAAACCTTAACAAAAATAATATATCATGACATGTGAAAGTTGCATAAAATTCAAATTAAGTGCCCATAAATTAAATTTCACTGGAACACAGTCACACTACCTCTTGTCTTAATTGCTTTCACTCTACAAGTAGAGTTGTGCAATTGAAAGAACATGTAGAGTCACAAAGCCTAAAATATTAACTGTCTGGCCCTTTATTGAAACAGTTTGCAAACCCCTGAGATAGAAAAGAATCCACAGAAATAAAAGTAACAAACACACTTGGAAATGTTAATTCAAGTATGACTATAAAAACATATGCAAATAATGACTATAAGACATCTTTAAAGGAATTTAACATAACGGTAGTTGTCTGAGGCACCATACACTCTCCCAGCTTCACTGGGAGGTTCATTTTTCCAGCCTCAAGTAAGGCAATGGTAAGTCAATCTCATCACAGGGATTTATCACATCTCAACTTGAGCAGCTGCCTTCCCACTCACATTCACAGAAAGGAAGCAACACAACATGTCCACTCCATATTCACTGGCACAACTTGGTTCTTAAACAATAGGAGTTCAGTTCCAGCCATGGTTTCAAATGGTTTTTGTTCATTTCCAACTACATTGTCTTCTCTAAATATTTTCCGGTTCAAGTGTACATGATCAATTATGAAAATGAATTCTTGTAAATAGCCCAATCTGGGTAGATAATGAATTCACACCATCAAGTTTAATTTTTACAGTACAGGAGAAAATATTACTTTTCCTTTCCAGTCTTTAGGCTACAAGGTTGAAGGCTAGAGGCCACATGCTATATAAAACATCTCCAGTTTTGCAAATGTCTTGTGACAATACCTAATACTGATCTCCATGCTTCTTTGTCATTTACTTGTGTACTGTAATCCTCAAATATTGGGTCATTTTAGACTTTTCAAAGGTGTAAGTCACAAGGTAATACTTAGGGCATACACCTTAAGTTGAAGATGGCCTTCACCTTGTAAGATTAAAAAAAAAAAAAATGTTGCACTTCAGTAGAAAACTAGGCATCATCTATAGCATACCCTTCCCAGCTGTCTGATTCTAGCCCTGTTCATGACCTCTGAACTACAGTACACCATTCTGTAAGTTGTGACTGATAGATACATAAATTTTGTTCTGACAGTTAAGTGTTTTAATTTACTTCCACCTCACTGTGGAAAACCAGTTTTATCTTGATCTGCGACTCACCTCAATATTGGTTTACTCTATAAACATTGGTCCTATTATAACTTTTCCTTTAATCCAGTTATAACATGTGCCCAGTTTCCTCATACCGTATAAGCAAAATAAAATATTTAGCACATCCTCATTTTTATACCTACATGAGAATATGTTTACCTTTTTCTGAAAATTATTTTTTAACACCCTAAAAGGTTGGTACGAACTCAGATTCATTTCAAATGCTACTTTTAAAAACTTCAAATTTTGAGTGATATTCACCTTAAAGGTGAATTTAGTTGTAACGTTATATTAGTTAAAAACCACACAGAAAAGTGAAATGTAATGAGGAATGTCTTTTTTGTCCCTTTCTAATGCTTTTGATGGAGAAGGATATGACAACCCACTCCAGTAATCTTGCCTCAGAAATCCCATGGACAGAGGAGCCTGGCAGGCTATATAGTCCATGGGGTGGCAAAAGAGTCGGACATGACTTAGTTTTTTATGGGCTTCCCAGGTGGCTGTTAATGCATAAGACATGGGTTCAATCCCTAGGCAGGAAGATCCCCTGGAGAAGGAAATGGCAATCCACTCCAGCAGTCTTGCCTGGGAAATCCCATGGACAGAGGAGCCTGGTGGGCTACAGTCCATGGGGTTGCAAAAGAGCTGGATACAACTTGGTGACTAAACAATAAAAAATATCAGCTTTTGAACTGATACAAAATGAAAATTATGCAGAAGGGCAAGAAACAGGTGTTAAACAACAATTATTCTGACATTTCTTATAACAATAAGGGAAACTGTATGCAGGACTATTGCAATACAGGAGAGAAACCAGGCTCAACTCCAAATACAACAACAACAGCTGGAGATTTATAACCAAGGAGCAAAGTGAGGAGGTCAGCATGCAGAAAACCAGCAAGAGGAAACATCAAGAGTAGGGAGATTCTTGCTAAACTGGCTTAACAGGGTTCATGCTTAGGATAGGCCAAAGACCTAGATACCAAGGGTGGGAGATGAGAATCATCATCACATATCACTTAGCAGGATTCTTGCTAAACCTGGGCTAGGTAGGTCAAAGACAGGATGGGGGCCACGACCAAGAAGGCAGCTGAGAGGAGCCTCACTAAAGTCTAGTCAAGGAGAGAGTCTTCATCACAGGCAATTTTATAAGAGAACAATTAAACAATTTTTGTACTCAAGGAATTTACAGTGTAACAAAAGAGGGAAATAAATCACCTAACTTGGCCACACTACCTTGGTTTTAATTTGAAATTAAATTTTATTCCCAGGAGGATCCATAGGTAAATAACTTCTTCAAAGAAAAATGTAAAATAAGTCAAAAGCTGTTTCAAGCTCTGTAACCTTAAAGACTAAAATAATAATTTGATAGTATGCTAGCTGATAAATAGCATCACCAACTCATTGGACATAAATTTGAGTAAACTCCAGGAGACAGTGGAGGACAGAGGAGCCTGGCATGCTACAATCAGTGGGGTTACAAAGAGTCAGACATGACTTAGTGACTAAAGAGCAACAACAAACATGCTGACTTAAGTACATTATATGTCTAACCAAGGGTTTGATAAAATATACTGAAACAAAAACAAAGCTTATGTTATTTATCCTACTTTTCATATAGGCCAAAGATAACACTGTTGGCCACCAAATTCACCACCCCTGCCTGAAGAACAGGGTGGTTGTGGATATTTGTGAAACGCAAAAAACACTGTATCTATGAAATCAAACAACACTACGTTATTTATACAGAATGGCAATAGAGTTCTACTACAACCTGGGAGACTGCTAGGAATGCTAAATCAGAATCTGCACTGTAACAAGATCCCCAGATAAGTTTTATGCACATTAAAGTTTGAGAATCACCTACCTGGATATGTGGGATAACATACCTAGCCCTAAAATTGCTACTGTTAGCACATCCCATCAATTACCCCTTTTTTATATAGGTGACTTTTTTTGAAACAAAGGAAGAGTGAGAAAAAAATTTTTTCAGGTAGCCTGCATTTCGAGCCTGGGGATGGAAGTTTCATGTTGATCACCTGGTCTTATAAAATCCAAGTCATGAGGAAAAGGGAGAAGTTGCAAACACAGGTAGATTATGCACTCTTAGAATTTTATTAGTAGAAGATTGAAAACATCTAAATTACACATACAGTGTATATATTCAGTACAGTAATGGTTGAGTAAGTTTGGATACAACTATACAAGAGAACATAATGAAAGCATTAAAGAGAATAAGACTGTTCTTGTACCATTACACAATGATCTAAGACGTGCAATATGCTAAGATAATCTTAGCTTCAAAAATCCAAAGGAAAATAGTGCAGGGGCAGCACAGCATATACAGTGAGTTATCATTCACGTAAGGAAAAATATCTAAGTGTGCACATACATAGAACATTTCTGGAAAAACATAAGAGCACAGGATTTGCCTCCTTAAAAGCTGAGGCGTGAGAGACACAAGTGGAGGTAGACTGACTTCCCATTGTGCATCTTATAACACTTTTTTAAAATTATGTGACTATATTATTCAATTAAAAAAATGTTTATTCTGAGCATTGAAGAGTTCCTTAAAGGAGATACAGTCAATTCCTAAGGGAACACAGGAATCCTTTCCTCAGTTTCCCAGATACTGAGGAAACATCATCTGTGTCCAAACACTTTAGGTGACAGTCTCTAGGCTGAGAAGACAAGTATCTAGAAGTCATTGTGACACTGAGCTAACCCCCTAGAATGCTGCCCCGCCACCCCAAGTCCCTATCCCTAACCCCTCTTCACCCTGGGCTGATGATAGTTCTCTGTAATACAGAGTAAGGTTCTTCCTCTGTCAGCTCCTAACAACATTTGCATGAAGTTATTGTAGTTTTCCTGAATAAGAGGTCACAAATAAGAGTTGACAGGGCAGGCAGGCAATGTAAATGAGTAAATAGGTCTAGGCAAGACAACACAGGCACTGCACCCCTTCACATGGAGACAAGGATGTCTCTAGTGATGGGAGTGAGCATCATGGCCAGAGACTGGCAGAGGCAGCAACAGTTCTTCTCCAAGGAAAATAATGCCATGGAAGAAAGATGGCCAAATGTTGCCCTATCTTCCCAGGATTTTAGAAACCAAAAAATGTATTTTAAATACCTGAACATTTCATGGGGTCGCAAAGAGTTGGACACGACTGAGCGACTGAACTGAACTGAACCGAAACTGATTATTTACAGCACTGTGCAAACCAAACAAAATACATGTGCACTTGTGGCCTGCAGGCCGCCAGTTTATCATGCATTCTGCCATCTCCCCTCCAGGTAGCACGAGAACTTCTCTTTTCATTATATTCTGGTTGAATTTTATGGAAAAAAAAATAATCTCTTTCAAAAAACGTAGTCAGTTGTACTTTGATTTGGTTTGGCAGTTTACTAGTCCAGCTAGATAATTCATTTGCCAGTAACTGTGCTTGCCTAAGGATTGAAAACAAACACTGTGTGTGTGTGTGTGTGTACTGTTCTAAAGACCTTTGATATTTATTATTGTCTTTGGTGTCAGGAACTGCAAGGTATTTTCCATGGACAGTGTTTCACAGTTGAATATATGTGTACAGAGCCCATTATACTGCTGGGGTTTATTTGCAAAACATGATTTTCATTTCCCAACAAGCTTTCAGTAGAAGAACATTTCATAGAGGAAATACAAATTTCCTACCACTCTACCCTGTGAAAACCTAAAGAGACTATTAGGCTATAAAAAAGGAAATTGAGGGATAAATTTAACACTTAAAAGTGACTCTTTTAGCAGGAGGTTTGGGCATCCAGCCAGGTTAAGGAGAAGTAGCTTTATACACATATCATAATAGCAGCCAAATCTCTGATATTCACTACTCCTTGTTGAAGCCCAGTAACCACTGGGTCATCACAGCCAGTGTGTCCCTTCTAACTTGCCATCTGCTTATTGTCACAGTGCCCTAGACTCTTAACTGTAAAACTGTTTTCTCTAAAATAACGGCAATGGAAAACTGGACCCTAGCGGTTGAATCCTGACCAGCACCATTTGAGGAGGACCCCACAACCCTTGCATAAAGTTGATGGAGGTTGAGGTGGGACTCACTACCAAAGGCTGCATGCACATCAGTGGCTAAAGGAACTGCAATTGCTAGAAAAGGTACCAATGTACACCTTTCCCCAAAGATTCATGAACTCAGGACTGCATTGTTTATACTTTCTACTCTCCTTTAATAAACATAAAAACATAGTAGGAAACTCTAGTCTCATGGTACATATAAAATATGCTTACACTGACTGTGACCTAACTCAAAAGTAAATACAACTAACAACTCTCTCAGAGTCTCAAAGCCAAGAACTACCATGATAAAACAATTAAATCGCAATTCTGAGGAAGGAGACATTTAATTATAGATACTTATGTAAGTAAACATAATCCCTTTAAATTTCTAAACAAATAAGCATGTCATTAAATATAAAGCATCAGGAAAGGATTTCAGAACCTGTACAATTGCATACATTGGCAAATATGAGCCATAGAGAGTTTGCTCCCGGGGGGGAAAAACCCTCAAGATTCTATCTTTACAGCCCAATGTTGGTTAACTTCCAAAGGAAAACACTTGATTTGGCATGTATTGTCTGTAGAAAGTGGATTTTTTACATGATACAGTCATACCAGATTTTGTGTTCTGTTAAGACACTGGTGTATCTTTCAGTCTTTTCTACTTGTTAATTTCAGGAGGTGATTTGCAAACATTTCTCAGAATATTTTGGTATTTTAAACATCTTGTAAATGTTGTGTCTATATAAATTAAGTGAACAATTAGGATGTCACCATACAATTCTATGCACCTACTTATAAAGGGATGCCTGAGAGGGTCCCGTTATCCAAAGTGGCCTATGTATCAGTTTTTCTAAAGCATTAGAGGTGGGAGTCAGACAGCTTCGTCCGAGTCCTGTTGGAAAGCACTGTATGATCTTACAAAAACCACAAAAGCACATCTTTCTATGTTTCATTTCCTCATCTGTGAAATGTAACCTAGCGGACCCAGATACTAGCAGGCTGCTGTGAAGCTCACAAGAAAGAATGACAAAACAATAAAGAACACCTACTGTTATTGTGGGAGGAAGGCAAAAGAAAAACAAACCACTAAGGCATATAGAAACCTTATAGTCTCTTACACAAAGCACATCTTAAAAATGCAAGCAAAATAATTGAATGCAGTTTAAGCAACTTAAACATATATTCTCTCTTGAAAAAAAGTGTCACATGGATAAAATACATTCCTAACCCAGCACAAACTCTCCTAAAACCTCTGTCTGTCCCTCTCTGGCACTCTCATATCTTCTATCTAGATAGTGGCTTGACTCTTCCATCAAAGTCATTGAACAGTTCTAAATTTTTTAAATTATTAAATAATGAACACATAACAGGTTCTATCAACTCAGTTTGATCTTACAACATAGGTAACTACTTAATCTACATTCCCAAACTAATGTGTTTATGACATCCCTTGAAAAAGTAGTAGCCAAGGTCTCTCTTAATCTTTGTATAAGCCAATTGGAGTTGACAAATACCAGTATCTCTCAGTGTTCAACAAAGTGACTGGCAGGCAATAAATGTTTAGATAAATGACAGATGTACAGAAAGGAAAAGGTTGACTTTAGTTTTAGATTTCCTTAAATCTCGGTACATTCTTGACCAAGGTACATTCTTGACCAAGGACTCAAACTCCCACCTGAATAGCTATCTCCAGAGTCTGAACCACTGAGGTCCATGGTGATAAAAATAAAAAGTGTAGTTGAACTCATCAAATAACAGATCAGCAACTCATGCCCCACTGATGGTGGGTCAGTGCTGCAATCATCTTATTCCAAAGATAGCATAAAGATTTACACAGATGTCAAGGCTACATGTTGCTCTGCTGCCAGGGAGCTTCCTGTGTGAGTCATACAAAGAAATCAACACCTCGGAAAACACAGCTTTCTGGAAAACATCAATACCTCTTCTTTTCATTAAAACATTTTTTAATGGCTCTTTCACTGCAATGACTTATTTTTAGAGGCCATGAATTCTGAAATTATTCTTTTTAAGAAAAACCTTGAAACCTTTATCTTTTATAAAACGTTCTTTTTGTCCAATTCACTTAAGAATCTGTAGTATGGGCTTCCCTGGTGGCTCAGTGGTAAAGGCTCTGCCTTCCAATGCAGAAGACATGGGTTTGATCCTTGATCTGGGAAGATCTCACATGCCGAGAAGCAACAAAGGCCACGTACCACAACTACTGAAGCCTGCGTGCCTAGAGCCCGTGCTTCACAAGAGAAGCCACCACATGAGAAGCCTGCAGACCACAACTAGAGAGCAGCCCCTGCTCGCCACAACTAGAGAAAGCCCACACCGCAACGAAGACCCAGGACAGCCAAAGTAAGCAAATAAGTTTTTAAACAGACTCTGTAGTATCTACATTCTTGAAACTTGATTCCGCAGCTCATTCCAACTAGATGTCTTCTTTAGCTTTCCAGATATCATCTAACCATCTAATCATTCTCACTGACCCAGCAGCATATTTCGAATAGTCAGAGAAAGACTGACATGATGCTGATAAAGCTTTATCTTCGGGGCTCCAACTGCATGGACCCCAGGAATGCTGGGAGTCGGTGGTCTAGGTGGCAGGAGATACAAAGCATTTATATGAAAGCATTTCTGGTAAAGAGATCATGACAGAAAGGGAACCAAATCAGCTAACTGAACCACTGAAACAAGTACCTTTCTGTCTAATTTTGTATTCCTAATTTTTCTTGGGTACATGTATACGTATGGCTGAGTCCCTTTGCTGTCCACCTGAAACTATTACAACATTGTTAAATGGCTATACTCCAATACAAAATAAAAAGGATTTTAAAAATAAATTCTTAATGGGCCAAAGAACTAAACAGACATTTCTCCAAAGAAGACATACGGATGGCTAACAAACACATGAAAAGATGCTCAACATCACTCATTATCAGAGAAATGCAAATCAAGACCACAATGAGGTACCATTTCACACCAGTCAGAATGGCTGCGATCCAAAAGTCTACAAACAATAAATGCTGGAGAGGGTGTGGAGAAAAGGGAACCCTCTTACACTGCTGGTGGGAATGCAAACTAGTACAGCCACTATGGAGAACAGTGTGGAGATTCCTTAAAAAACTGCAAATAGAACTGCCTTATGACCCAGCAATCCCACTGCTGGGCATACACACCGAGGAAACCAGAATTGAAAGAGACACATGTACCCCAATGTTCATTGCAGCACTGTTTATAATAGCCAGGACATGGAAACAACCTAGATGTCCATCAGCAGATGAATGGATAAGAAAGCTGTGGTACATATACACAATGGAGTATTACTCAGCCATTAAAAAGAATTCATTTGAATCAGTTCTAATGAGATGGATGAAACTGGAACCTATTATACAGAGTGAAGTAAGCCAGAAAGAAAAACACCAATACAGTATACTGACACATATATACGGAATTTAGAAAGATGGCAATGATGACCCTGTATGCGAGACAGCAAAAGAGACACAGATGTATAGAATGGACTTTTGGACTCTGTGGGAAAGGGAGAGGGTGGGATGATTTGGGAGAATGGCATTGAAACATGTATACTATCATGTAAGAACGAAGCACCAGCCTATGTTTGATGCAAGATACAAGATGCTTGGGGCTGGTGCATGGGGATGATCTAGAGAGAGGATATGGGGGTGAGGGGGATGTGGGAGGGGGATTCAGGATTGGGAGCTCGTATACACCCGTGGAGGATTCATGTCAATGTATGGCAAAACCAATACAGTATTGTAAAGTAAAATAAAGTAAAAATAAAAGTGAAAAAAAAAAAAAAAAGAGTCAGACACGACTGAGCTACTGAACTGAACTGAATGATATCTTTGAATGACTAGTATTCCATTGCATGTGTGTGTGTGTCTGTATACCAACCAAATCTTCTGTATCGTTTTGTCCTTGGACTCTTAGACTGTCTCCTTCTCTTGGTTATTGTTAATAATGCTGCAATGAACATAGAGGTGCCTATATTGTTTTGAACTAGTGTTTTTGTTCATTTCAGATAAATACCCAGAGGTGGATATTAGTTGGCTAGATCATAAGATAGTTCTATTCTTAATTTTTTGAGGAATCTTCATATTGTTTTCCACAGTGACTTCACCAACTTACAACCCCAGCAACAATACATAAGTGTTCTTTTTCTCTACATTCTCTCCAACATTTGTCATTTTTATCCTTTTTGATAATAGCCTTTATAATTCCAATTATAGTTCTGATTTGCAGTTCCCTAGGACAGCAATATTTAGCATCTTTTCATTTACCTGTTTCCCATCTGTGTGTCTTCTTTACAGAAATGTCTATTCAGATCTTCTGCCCATTTTTAATCGGGGGTTGTTTGGGGGTTTTGTTAAGTTGTTTGAATTCTTTCCATATTTGACTATTAATCCCCTAATGGATATACAATTTGCAAATATCTTCTCCCATTCAGGAGACTGTCTTTTCAACTTTACTGATAGTTTCCTTGGCTATGCAGAAGCTGTTTAGTTTGATGTAATTCCATTTGCTTATTTTTGCTTTCATTTCCCTTGCATGAGAAGACAGATCCCCCAGTAAAAGGATATTTCTCCTTTATATCTGAATGATAACTTTGCTGGATAGAGTATTCTTGGCAGACAGTTTCAGAATTCTAAGTATGTCAAGTACTTTAAGCATGTAAGATAATTTTCAGTATTATCTTTCAGTATTTTAAGTATGTTGTTCCATTGTCTCCTGGCCTTGTAGAGTTTCTGCTGAGAAATCTGCTGATTGTCTATTGTGGTTTCTTTGTAGGTTACTGCTTTTTTTCCCTGTCTGCCTTCAAAATTCTTTCTCATCAGCTTTTGACAATTCTACTATAATGTGTTTTGGAGAGTCTCTTTTGTGTTGAGGTAATTGGGCATTCTCTCAGCTTCATAGGCTTGTATATGTTTCGTCCCCAAATTTGGAAAGTTCTCAGTTACTGTTTCTTTAAATAAACTCTCTGCTTCCTGCTCCCTCTCTTTTCTTTCCGGGATACCCATTATCCTTATGTTTCCCTTCCTCATAGAGTCAGACAGTCCCCATAGAATTTCTTCATAGTTTAGCTTCTAATTTTTTTTAGATGTGGATCATTTTTTAAGTCTTTATTGACTTTGTTACAATATTGCTTCTGTTGTATATGTTCTGATTTTTTGGCCCTGAGGCATGTGGGATCTTAACTCCCTGACCAAGAATCAAACCTGCACTCCCTGCATTAGAAGGCAAAGTCTTAACCACTGGACTGCCAGAAAGTCTCATTGGTTTAGATCTTAGCTATTTCTTCTCTTCTACTTGTATCATTTCTAAATTTCTATCTTCCAGCTCACTAATTCTTTCTTCCATATGGTCTGCTCTATTTCCAATACTTTCCAATATTTCTTTGTCTCATTTATTAAATACTTTAGCTCCATAATTTCTATTTGGTTCTTTTTTAGAGTTTCACTCTCTTTGGTAAAGTATTCCATCTGTTTATTAATTTTATTTCTGAGTTCATTGAACTGCCTCTAAATTTTCTTGTAGCTCATTAGTTTCTCCATAGGGGCCATTTTGAATTCTCTATCAGTTATAACACAATATTCAATAACTTTAAGTAGGGCTTCTGGAGAATTATTATTTTCTTTTTGTGATACTGTGTCCCATGGTTTTATATGGTACTTGATGAATTGTTCCTCTGCTGGTACATATGAGGTAGCAAAGCTTTCATCTTTAGGTAGAGCTCTTACTTCACTTGATTCTAAAGATTCAAGTTTAGTAATTAGAGACCTTTCTTTTGTTTTTCAGTAGTTGGCACTAACGGAGAAGGCAATGGCAGCCCACTCGAGTACTCTTGCCTGGAAGATGCCATGGATGGAGGAGCCTGGTAGGCTGCAGTCCATGGGGTCGCTAAGAGTCGGACACGACTGAGTGACTTCACTTTCACTTTTCACTTTCAGGCACTGGGGAAAGAAATGGCAACCCACTCCAGTGTTCTTGCCTGGAGAATCCCAGGGATGAGGGAGCCTGGTGGGCTGCCGTCTATGGGGTCACACAGAGTCAGACACGACTGAAGTGACTTAGCAGCAGCCGCTGGCACTAGAGCACATGTTTCTGGTTTCTCTTATCTAAGCTACCTCTGAGATACAGGCATACCTCTGAGATATAGCAGATTCAGTGCTAGACCACCACGATAAAACAGATATTGCAATAAAGCAAGTCACATGAACTTTTTGGTTTCCCAGTGCATACAGAAGTTATGTTTATATTATACTTTAGTCAAGCTTGTAATAGCATTATGTCTAAAAATCATTGTCACATACCTTATTTTTAAAAATACTTTATTTCTAAAAACTGCTAACCATCATTTGACAATGCAGGGTTACCACAAACCTTCCATTTACAAAAACAAAAAACAAAACAAAAAAACACCCACACACAAAAAAGCAAAGCCCAATAAACAAGGTAAATTGTTATTTGAGAATCAGCACTTTCCACCGTCCAGGACTGTTGCAAATTTTACTCAAAAAATGGTAAGGAATTCCAACCAATTAATGGAATGAAGAATTTGGTGTCAAATTCTTCAGTATTGAGAATAAAGTAGAAATAGAAGAGAATCTTCTTAACACTGCTAGCCTTATACTTTTGCTATTTATCCAACTTGAGAAAGTTTAACCGAGTAATGTGTGATGTTACCTTGAATCCAGTTGTAATAGTTAATTTATAAAGCCAAAATTTAGAAATTGAATGTTCTTTGTCTTTATATATCTTTTGTCAATCTTGTATATTTACCAATTGAGTATATGTTATATAAAACAAGAACTATTATTTCCAGGAGAGGCTTTGATTAATGTTTGATGACCTCATTTCAAACATATCAAATTATTTACAAGCTTAAATTAAATTATGTAGTTATTTAAATATTTAACTGCATTTATAATTTTATATTCAATTTTCTTGTTAAATACATCAAAATTTGCAACAAGTTTTAGTCTCTGGGTTGACAACTGATAACTTTAATGCAATTGTGTACCAGTATAAAGAACTGGAAGCTACATAATTCTAAGTTGAATCTTCTTGAGCCCTAGATAGAAGCACTAATACCCTCCCCCACATTCCCTACACACACATTCTTTTTGAGTTTTTATGATGACAGTGGGAGATTCCAAGTTAATACTCATTTTATGAGATTAGATTTAAAATCTTGACCTCTGAGTTCTTTCACCTTTGTCTCATGACATGGTTAGATGACATTCTGTAATGCTTTCCAGCTGCTGCTGCTGCTGCTAAGTCGGTTCAGTCGTGTTTGATTCTGTGTGACCCCAGAGACGGCAGCCCACCAGGCTCCCCCGTCCCTGGGATTCTCCAGGCAAGAACACTGGAGTGAGTTGCCATTTCCTTCTCCAATGCATGAAAGTGAAAAGTGAAAGAAGTCGCTCAATCGTGTCTAACTCTTAGCCGTCCCATGGACTGCAGCCCACCAGGCTCCACTGCCCATGGGATTTTCCAGACAGGAGTACTGGAGTGGGGTGCCATTGCCTTTTCCGAATCCTTTCCTAGGTTGTTTTATTAATTAATTAGACTAAACCTATAAATCTATTTAATGTTTGAGCGTATCAACCACAACTCTAAAGTCATTTTAATGACAAATGCTTGCCATCGTCTCCTTTTAACTCTCAAGTCACATTTTTACCTCTACATTCTGAGAAAATTTTTCCTTTCCTATTAAATTGACTTGATTTTTTTTTTAACTGGGTAATTGGAATATCTTAAATTGAATGTACTTTCTATACCTCCTCTGTCCCATTTGCCTTATGAAAGTTTTTTGGTAAAATAGCCACTTTTCACTAGTGTCCATGAATGGATAGTGTTGCCATTGTATCACAGAAAGAAGTGATAATCTCTCTCATGTGGTTAGAGCTATGTTTCTCCTGGGGAATTTGCAACTTCTGATTTAAATCTGAAAGAATTCTTCTCTGGACCACCTTTAGACTCAAAACTGCAATGCAGATTCCTGCCTACCTGCACTGCAGATTGCAAACCCGCCAGCCCCATGTCTGTGTGAGCCAATCCCTTAAAACTCTCTCTCTTGCTGCTACTGCTAAGTCGCATCAGTTGTGTCTGACTCTGTACGACCCTGTAGATGGAAGCCCACCAGGCTCCTCTGTCCCTGGGATTCTACAGGCAAGAATACTGGAGTGGGTTGCCTCACCATATAGATCACCATATAGGCTCTGTTTCTCTGGAGAACTCTATTACAATTATTTTTTGCCTTTTTTTTTGTTTTGTTTAGGATGTGGGGTGTGTAGTATAGATGTAGAAGTGATTCTGTGATTGCTAAGGCTAGGTTTCAAAAATGATGGAGCTTTTGCTTACTTCTTTTGGATTGCTTGCTGGTGAGAGCCAGCGATCACTCTGGGAGGCAGGGGAATGAAAAAACTGCATGTTGGTGTTCTGACTTCAGTCCAGCTCAGATCCCAGATGGCAGCCAGCCTTAACCACCAGACACATGAAGGAGGAAAGGAGGGAGGGNAGCCTAAAAAAATAAAGTCTGACACTGTTTCCACTGTTTCTTCATCTATTTCCCATGAAGTGATGGGATCAGATGCCATGATCTTCATTTTCTGAATGTTGAGCTTTAAGCCAACTTTTTCACTCTCCTCTTTCACTTTCATCAAGAGGCTTTTGAGTTCCTCTTCACTTTCTGCCATAAGGGTGGTGTCATCTGCATATCTGAGGTTATTGATATTTCTCCCAGCAATCTTGATTCCAGCTTGTGTTTCTTCCAGTCCAGCGTTTCTCATGATGTACTCTGCATAGAAGTTAAATAAGCAGGGTGACAATATACAGCCTTGATGTACTATCAGCTTAAACTAGGTTTAATTACAATAGCTATCAACCCGCCAAATCTCAGAGACTTGATAACATCAAAAGTTTATTTCTTGCTCCTCTCACTTGCCCATTGTGGGTCAACTGAAGTTCAAATAATCTTTGTTCTGGACCCAGAATGAAAGGGCAGCCTCAATCTGCAGCTAAGTGATGTCACAGCAAAGGGTCAAAAGGAGAT
Source organism: Cephalophus harveyi (assembly GCA_006410635.1). Classification (NCBI taxonomy): domain Eukaryota; kingdom Metazoa; phylum Chordata; class Mammalia; order Artiodactyla; family Bovidae; genus Cephalophus; species Cephalophus harveyi. Next base: position 108,298 of record SJYT01055577.1, read on the forward strand.
GAGGTAACTACACTTTGGCCCTTAAAGCGTCTACTTGGAAGATTCATACGTTTCTACTCACACTTTGTTAGACAAATCATATGGCCAAGATGATTACATTTCAAATGGGGCAGGAAAGGATGGCCTCCTGCAAGAAACAGCAGAAGTTGGACTTCCCTGGTGGTTCAGTGGGTAAGAATCTTCTTGCCAATGCAGAGGACAGGAGTTCAATCCCTGGTCCAGGAAGATTCCACATGCCATGGAGCAAATAAAGTCTGCGTGCCTCAACTACTGAGCTCATGCTCTAGAGACCACGAGCTGCAACTACTGAAGCTCATGAGCCTAGAGACTGTGTTCTGCAACAAGGGAAGCCACCACAAGGAGAAGCCTGCACATCCTCACTCACCGAACTAGAGAAAGCCCCCACAAAGCAACAGAGACCCAGCACAGCCGTAAATAAAATAAAGGAGCAGAAGCAACATGAGCAGCCACACTGGGACATGCATGCATCACCCTCTCACGGGGAGGAGTGGGGAACTTGCTGGACAATGTTGTGATCTGCCGGAGGGGACATCCTTATATAGGAGAAAGGACAGGAAAGAGTCAATGGTTTGAACCCTTTCTAAATCTAGTTCCTGAAAAAAAATTGCTCAAATATCAATACCTCTTCAAGCGTCTGCCTCCAATGCGGGAGACCCAGGTTCGATCCCTGGGTCGGGAAGATCCCCTGGAGAAAGAAATGGCAATCCACTCCAGTATTCTTGCCTGGAGAATCCCATGGACGGAGAAGCCTAGTAGGTTACAGTTCACGGGGTCGCAAAGAGTCGGACACGACTGAGCGACTGACACGATCAATACCTCTTGTAAAACATTGCCCTCTCTTCCTGTTCCCTGTTCTCATAGTGCTTAGCATTTCCCTCCTCAATATTTATCATACTCTTGTAATATTGGAGTGGGCTGCCATTTCCTTCTCCAGGGGATCTTCCCGACCTAGGGATCGAACCCAGGCCTCCCGCATTCCAGGCAGATGCTTTAACCTCTGAGCCACCAGGGAAGCCCTGTGATACATCATGAGTGAGTGAGTGAAGTTGCTCAGTCGTGTGACTCTCTGCGACCCCCTGGACTGTAGCCCACCAGGCTCCTCCGTCCATGGGATTCTCCAGGCAAGAATACTGGTGTGGGTTGCCATTTCCTTCTAGTGGGCAAATGAATTTAACCTGAATGCTATCTCTAAAAGACAATAAGGAGTTATTGAGGATTTGTGAGTAGAAGGGCAAAGACTGATCCGGTAGCAGTTTGGGAAATGGGTTCAGATAGGATGAAACTGGAGACCAGTTAACCAGCAACTCAGCATTTTGTCTAGAAGTGTAGTGACTAGGGTCTGAATAAGTTCATAATGGGACGAAGGCCAAGGACATGGGTTAAAATTGTTAATAAATTTCATTGACTAGCACGAGTGATAAATAGGATATGGGAAGTGAGACAGAAAGAGATAGGGATGTTTGAGCTTTTCAGTTTAAATAATTTCTCATTAAGATAGAACAACTGGCATGTTTCCTTTCTTATGTTATCATTTCTAACTTTCCAGAGAAGAGAGCCTAATTGGCAAAAAAAAAAAAAAAAAAAAACTTCCAGGAACACAGGACTTTTGTTTGAGACAGGAGTGTTCTACTAGTTTATCAGTGTTTGTGTCACAGGTCTTAGATACTTCTTACCCAAAATCTACATGAAAATTTTTGTTAGACCAAGCAAAAAATAATGGCAATCAAATTTAAACTTGAACTCTGCTGAAATGTGTGTCTGGGAATTCTGGGCAAGGAAGGATGTGAAACCATCAGAAATGATGCTCTCTACTGCTTCATGACAAGTCATAAAAAGACACAGCGGGTTGCTCAGCACAGCAGTATCTATCTACTTGGAAGTTCTCCAACTGAATGGCAGAGAGACTATCTTTTGAGGAAAGAGCAGGGAGAGAAGAGTTATCTGCCCAGATTCCTCCCAGTGGATGTTTTGCCATATTCAACATTTTTTTCCCACAAGGAGAAAATGCTCCTGGGTTGTGTCATCCAGTTTTTTCAGTAATCTCATAGGATGCTTGACCCCAAACCCTGATACATGGTGTTCTGTCTAAATCTGGAAATGATGATCAGAACTGGAAACACCAACAGGGCCGGTAGTCAAGGCTGAATCAACACACTCAGCGCGAATTACTGGGTGGCCTTAGACAGCAGAGTGGCAGGGACAAGCAGAGTTTAGGGGACTGTACTCGACAAGTGGAGTAGTAGCTGGCGTCCTGGGAGACCTGTGGAGTTGAAGGAAGCTGAAAGGGTGTATAAGATGTGTGCCCCATACAGAACCTATTTTTCTTCACTATGTCACTGCTGCACACCAGATGCTCTGTTCAGATCATCTAGTCATTATAACCTTGTAGACATTTTACATGTGAGGAAATTAATATCCAGAGAGGTTAATGTGTTGGCCAAGTCCACACTGCTAGAAATGAAGAACAAATTTGAAAGGAATTTCTTGGCCACAGTACTAAGTTGGCAGACTTGGAGGAAAGTCTCATTCACTTGACCATCAACATCATGAAGTTGAGACCCTGGTTGTCTTATTGCCACAGAAGGTATGCATTACATTAGCACTGCTTGAATGAATTTAACAAACAACACACTCCATTACTGCAAAAAAAATATTTTATTTGCATTCTTTCTCCTTAACCTTCCTGTTGCATAATTTTTCAAAATCATAGGACTCTGGGTCCCTTTGGAATGCTGAAAAATATAGTTTAGAAAAAAAGAGTCTCAATTATGTACAATATGAATTCTCATTGGTAGACATACTTTTCTCACTACGATATATTATTTATGAAAAAGTGCTCCCTGAGAGCAGAATGCAATCCCCATCTCATCATTCAGAAATAAATCATTAAAATTTAACAATAAATCCACTGAGTTTTTATCTCAAATGTTAGACTTTGAGCATGTAAGCTTAACTGCTTGCTATACAATAACAAGTCATCAACAATATGAAAGCCTTTGAAGCACGACAGTTTGTAAATTATTAAGCTCCCATAGCTTTGAAAGACCATAATACAAATATTTTGTTTTTCCTTCTTTGACAGCCATATTTAGATTATGTTTGATGACAGTTTGGTTAAAAATGAATATGGAAACATTATTCAATAACACAGCATATTGAATAGCATATATGTCTGCCAATAACATATACATTCTGAGTTTAATATATATCAAGAAAGAAGAGGAAGATAAAGTATAAAATGTGGCTTGCTGTTACATGGATTTTTTTTTTTCAAATGTACAAAACTGATCCTAAAATTTATATGGAAATGCAAGAGACCTCAAAAGCCAAAGCAATCTTTGCTTTGGCAAAAAGAATAAAGCAAGAGCTCTCATATTTTCCTGTTTCAAAACATACTGTAATCAAGACAGTGTGGTACTGCCATAAGGATAGATATATAGATTGATAGAATAAAATTAAGAGTTTGTAAATAAACCCTTACATTTATTGTCAATTGATTTTTGACAAGGGTGCCAAGGTGCCTCAATGGGGAAAGAACAAAAAATGGTTCTGGGACAACTGGGCATATCCATATACTGATAAATCAAGCTGGGCTTCTATCGCACACCATATAACAAAATTATCTCAAAATAGACATAAACCTAAAGGTACAAAACTATTAAATCATTAGTGGAAAGCATAAGAATAAATCTTTGTAACCTTGGGTTAAACCATGGGTTTTTAGATATAATACCAAAAGCACAAGTGACAAGATAAGAAAATAGATAAAGTGGACTGTATTAAAATTAAAAATTTTTGGACTGCAAATGATATTAAGAAAGTGAAAAGAAAACCCAAAGAATAGGAGAAATATTGCAAATCATGTATCTGATAAGTGACTTAAATCTAGAATTTATAAAGAATATCAATAATTCAATAATAAAAAGACAAGTCAAAAGTGCATAATCGATATGAATAGTCATATCTCCATAGTTGTGCAAATAACCAATAGGCTCTAAATTTTGATAGACATCATTAGTCATTAGGGAGTTGAAAATCAAAACTACAATGCAATATCATTTCACATCCCATAAGATGATTATCATCAATAAGACAGTAACAAGTATTAGGAGAATGTGGAGAAACTGGAACCCACATTGCTTGCTACTGGAAATGTAAAGTGGTGTAGTCACTTCCCAGAAAAGTTGGGCAGTTCATCAAAATGTAAACCCTGGAGTTAACATAGGATCCAGCAAGTCTACCTATTTCCAGGTATATACCCAAGAGAAATGAAAACATATGTCCACACAAAAACTAGTACATGAATGTACAAAATAGCATTTTTGTAATAACCAAGAAGTGTAAGCCACCCAAATATCCATCAACTGATACATAAAATGTGATATATCTATACAATGTAATTGTACTTAGTATTTATCCACAAAAAGGAATGAAGTACTGTACGTGGTATAACATGGATGAAACTTGAAAATATTATGCTAAGTGGAAAAAAGCCAATCACAAAAGGCAACATATTGCATGACTGCATTGATATCCAATGTCCAGGATATAGGGATAGAAAGTAGATTAGTGCCTACCTATGGTTGGACATCAGAGAAGGCAGTGGCACCCCACTCCAGTACTCTTGCCTGGAAAATCCCATGGACAAAGGAGCCTGGTGGGCTGCAGTTCATGGAGTCGCTAAGAGTCGGGCACGACTGAACAACTACTCTTTCACTTTTCACTTTCATGCATTGGGGAAGGAAATGGCAACCCACTCCAGTGTTCTTGGCCTGGAGAATCTCAGGGACGGGGAGCCTGATGGGGTGCCGTCTATGGGGTCGCACAGAGTCGGACACGACTGAAGCGACTTAGCAGCAGCAGCAGGGTTGGACATGGGGACTCATTGCTAGTGACTATGAGTTTTTTGGTGATGAAAATGTTATAAATTTAGATTATAGTGATGGCTGCACAATTCCTTGAATATACCAAAAACCATTGAACTGTACACTTAATTCTTTTAATTAATTACTTTTTGGCTCTGCTGGTTCTTCATTGCTGCATGGGCTTTTTTCTAGTTGTGGAGGGGAGGACTGCTCTCTCGTTTAGGCGTGCAGACTTCTCATTTCCGGGGCTTCTCTTATTGCAGAGCATGGGCTCTGGGGTGCATGGCTTCGGTAGTTATTGTTCCCCGGTTCTAGAGTACAGGCTCAGCGGTTGTGGTGCATGAGCTTGGTTGCTCTGGGGCATGTGGGATCTTCCTGGCTCAGGGATGGAACCTGTGTGCCCTGCATTGGCAGGCAGATTCTTTACCACCGAGCCACCAGGGAAGTCTCCTGAACTGTACACTTTAAATAGATGAATTCATTCAGGGTTGTTGAAGCGGCAGGTGGAGGGACTATTTAACTTCTCTGAGCTTCACTTTCATCATTTGTAAATTACTTAGTTCACCGGCTTTTGTGGAAATGAAATGTCCAATGAGCACCTAGCCCTTAAGAAGCACACGTGAATCAATACTCTTCAAGGAGGTGATTTGTAATTAATTTCCAACCTAGGTTTTAGAAAAAGCTGATGCAAAGGCTGGGCTGTTTCCTAGAAAAATTTACACGCAAGCTCAATTTAATACATAATTCTAGAGGACTCAAGGCTCCTGGAAGCACATCTACAGGTTCTCTAGGTCTGTATTTCTCAGGGGATCATCACCGGAATTCACTCATGGAGAACCATGTTAGGAGTTCAGCTGTTACAGTGTGCATTAGAATCTGCATATGAGAACATCCTCTACGTTTTAGACTTACCCCACAAGGTGATTCAAGTGCACTCACTACCACAGAAGTTAAATGGCCCCAGTCCTGTCCTGCCTGACGTTCTGGGTTATTCGCAGGAGTAAGAGGATGCAGCCGAAGAATATTCAGAAAGTGCTTTTACATGCTTGGCTTGCCTTTCCCTCAAGACAGCATGGAAACTCTGCCCAGGGGCCTCCTTGACATACTCATCCAGCAAAGGTGCTCTGACCTGAGTGAGCACATCACAGAGTAAGTTCTCTGCCTGGTGTTACAGAAAGACTAGCCTCGTGGGATGGCTTCCATTAGGGTTCAGCAGACACTGTCATTATTTGAGTTTGTAATAGGTATTTTGCAATCCAATTCTTGGAAAAACAAAACATCTGAGAGTTCCTAAGTGCCTCTATGGATATCAAATAGCTCCTTATTTAGTAAAAATCGCAGAGTCAAGGATAAAAAAATCAGCAGAGATTATCTGTTTTTCATTTGATTGTTTTTAAATCTAACTTTCAATAAATGTGTATGTACTTTACATAGGAAAAGCCTTAAAAATAACTTGTTTCATATATGTGTGTGTGTTGAAAAGAATAATTCTACATAATTCCAATGCTCACTGTTTGGAGATAATTGCATTTTAATTTTTCATGAATATCTGTTCATATTCATTAGAGATACATTTAGATATGGAAGAATACAGTTTGATATCATGTCCCTGAGAAGCTCTTCCCTAGTCTTCTACCCTCATCCCAGTCTAGAATAGTTTCCCCTGTTAAACAAGTTCATATCACCTGTACTTTTTCTTGATATTCCTTATTAGAGAAGAAATTAGTTAATTAGTGGAGATGTTTTCTGCTATATAATTCCACTATGAAATAAGTTCTTACTAGTGAGGTAAGAACAATGTCTATCTCATTCATTGCTATATCCCCAGCATTAAAATGAGTGCTATGTATATAACATATGTTTCTGGAATTAACAAAGTTTAACATTAAAAGTCTATGTGTGTGTTGTAAGGTCAGTTAGCTGCCATTTCAAACATTTTGTCAAGTGCAGTCTTGAAAGCATCCTATGGAAACAAGAATGCTACTATAGCTCTCATTAGGAACTGATACATTTTGTGGACTTGAAACAGAATAGGGTTGATGACCAAGAGAAGTAAGGTATGAGAGGGGGCAGGGATGCTCAAGAAGGAGGGATATATATATATATATATATATATATATATGTATCAGTTCAGTTCAGTTCAGTCGCTCAGTCGTGTCCGACTCTTTGCGACCCCGTGGACTGTAACCTACTAGGCTTCTCCGTCCGTGGGATTCTCCAGGCAAGAATACTGGAGTGGATTGCCATTTCCTTCTCCAGGGGATCTTCCCAACCCAGGGATTGAACCTGGGTCTCCCGCATTAGAGGCAGACGCTTTAACCTCTGAGCCACCAGAGAAGCCCATATATATATATATATGTGTATATATATATATATATATATATATATGTATATGTTTGTTTATTTTGGGCTGATTCACCTTGTTTCTGGCAGATGCCAACATAACACTGTAAAGCAATTATCCTCCAATTAAAAAAAAAAAACAGAATAAGGAATGCACATACACGTACACAGAGTTTGTGAGGAGCAGTATGAGGCATAGAGGATACTGGCAAAGTTTGCGCCTGGTCTGGTCATCTTTATTGAGTGTCAACTGAGAGAGTCTTCTCAAGGTGAGAGCAGGCACCTCTTCATCTAACTCTAAATCTCATGTCAGACCCATGTTGGTTTTCCATGAAAGTTCATTAGGCTTCCAGTGAGATGTAGGTATGACTAAGAGTTCCTGCAAATGACACTGCTCCTTATTTTAGAACTTTCTCTAGAATGTGAAAACTCAGTCTGAGTTGTCAGCTGAAAGATGTATAAATATGTATAAAGCTTCATCTTCTTAAAGCCTTGGTGTCTTCATCCTTAAAATGGGGATAATAATACCTACCTCGAAGTCTGGGAATAAAATGCATTGATGGAATTAAAATTTAAAAGGATTCTTGAGTGAACCAGTAATCAGTCAGTCAGTCAGTCAGTTCAGTCGCTCAGTCACGTCTGACTCCTTGCAACCCCATGGACTGCAGCACGCCAGGCTTCCCTGTCCATTGCTAACTCTGGGAGCTTGCTCAAACTCGTGGCCATCAAGTCAGTGATGCCATCCAACCACCTTGTCCTCTGTCGTCCCCTTCTCCTCCTGACTTCAATCTTTCCTAGCATCAGGGTTTTTTCCAGTGAGTCAGTTCTTTGCATCAGGTGGCCAAAGTACTGGAGCTTCAGCATCAGTCCTTCCAATGAATACTCAGGACCAGAACTATTTTTCTATAATGACAAAAGTAAGACTACCTCAAATCTCTCACATCTGCGACCCTCCAGCTTCACATCTTACAGGACAATCTCACTAAACCTCTACTGAAATGCTTGCTTTTATTAACAATAAGGGCAGAAACTGAGGAAAGACTATGCAAGGACCTATCAAAACTATTATTGTTGCCACGTGTATTCTGGATCTTTTTTTTTTTTTTTTGGAGTATAGTTGATTTACAATGCTGTGTTAGTTTCAGGTGTTATTATGTATCTTTACCCAAAGAAAACTTTCCCTAGGAAATACAAATCTGACAAGAATTGTATGTCTCACCTGAAGCTGAAGAAATCAGAAAAATCTTTGATTATAACTATCAGATAAGAACTAGCAGGTATTGCATTTCCTTTTTTTCACTGCAGAATTAAAATCTGCCCCTTCACTTGAATATTCTTAGACATACAGTCCCATAAGAGAAAGCAGNAAAACTTTCCCTAGGAGATACAAATCTGACAAGAATTGTATGTCTCACCTGAAGCTGAAGAAATCAGAAAAATCTTTGATTATAACTATCAGATAAGAACTAGCAGGTATTGCATTTCCTTTTTTTCACTGCAGAATTAAAATCTGCCCCTTCACTTGAATATTCTTAGACATACAGTCCCATAAGAGAAAGCAGACACAAAATACCACATATTATGTGATTTCATTTATATGAAACGTCCAGAAGAGTTAAACCCTTAGAGACAGAAAGCAAATTGGTGGTTTCCAGGGGCTGGAGCTGGGGAGGGGGAGAAATGACCCCTACATGGATACTGGGTTTTCTTTAGGAATGATGGAAATGTTTTGGAACTCGAGAGAGATGGCGATTGTGCAACTTTGTGAATATACTAAATGCCGCTGAACTGTACACTTTCAAGTGGATAATCTTATGTGAATTTCATCTCAGTTGAAAACAAAAAAAGAGGGGTGCAGAAAGGGACTTTCCAAATTAGATGTTCTTAAGAAAGTCTTTTCTCAGTGAAAAGATGACTAAGGTGCGAGGCATAGGTCATCCCTAGAAAAAGTAGTGGAGTCAGGAAAATGCCCAAGGGTAGAGTGTGCTTTGCACAAGAAGGACTTGGCAGGATGGGGTGCAAAAAGTGCTGCATTAATAAGTCACATTTCAGGCAAAAATAGTATCACATTCCTTTATTTGCTATACTACATTTAAATCAGATTTACAGGTCTTCCATGATCCTCACATTTCTGTATTCAATCTTTTTTCCTAAGCAACTGCTAAGAGCAAGAGCTGGATGAATAAAACCACTGAAATAAAAAAAGGACGCGCTGCATTGAGATCACCTCTCATTTACTGATTCAGGTTTCCACCAGTTCAACAAATGGTCTTCACAAAGGTCAACTGCAATCAAGTCCATTTATCATGTAGTGTGTCTCCTGCTGCTAGAATCTTAGCTCCACAAATAGTAGTCTTTGGATATTTTATTAACATTTTAGTGAAAGGTCTAAAATGGTGCCTGGCTCAAAAGGAATAGTTCAACAGGGATTTTCTCAGACTAAAAACTCTGTGATTCCATTTAAGCACCTTCCTTGCCATCTTAGTGTGAAGTCTGAACATAGTCCCAGCAAAGCAAGTTTCTGCAGCCCCTTTGGGAAGCTTTGTTGTCTCCTGTTGCCTAAGATGAGAGTAGAAATACTAATGTCCAGGTGCTGGGGTTGTCACGTCGAGCTATTCTACTCCAGCCCCACTCCCCAGGGGCCAGACTGCATAACGCTTCTGCACATTTTGAACTGGACCTTCTCTGCTGGGGCCACAACGCAGTGGAGGAGCACCCTCTGAAGAGTAAGGGGGCCGAATCTTTGCTTTGATATTGTGAAAATCCTGCCAGTACTGGTCGGAAAGTCCTGGAGGTCTGTGATAGCCACAGTGACGGAGAACTTAAGGAGATTCCTGAAACTTCACTGCTAAACTTCCTGCACATCTACCTCTTTCTGCAGGGTGAAGCCATTATCAGAAGGCACTGGGTCACTTATTTGTAAGCAAAGAGCAGCCCATGGGAGTCCAGGGGCAGAGCTCAAGATGATTCTGTTGAGTCTGCCAAGTCCTGTTACCCAAATATACCCGTAAATAAGGTAAAACCTTCAAGGATGCTTTATAGACTGTCCTAGATCAGATTGCATGTGTGCTAAGACGCTTCAGTCATGTCTGACTCTTTGCGACCCTGTGAACTGTAGCCTGCCAGGCTCCTTTGTCCATGGAATTCTCCAGGCAAGAATACTGGGGTGGGTGGGTTGTCATGCCCTCCTCCAGAAGATCTTCCTCCCTCTCCCCCAGATCTGATTACCACCAGTAAATATTTCTAAATATTTGCTGTGAACACCAAAGGATGAACAAAATACAATTCTCTGATGCTGGGAGGGATTGGGGGCAGGAGGAGAAGGGGATGACAGAGGATGAGATGGCTGGATGGCATCACTGACTTGATGGACATGAATCTGAGTGAACTCCGGGAGTTGGTGATGGACAGGGAGGCCTGGCATGCTGAGATTCATGGGGTCGCAAAGAGTCGGACATGACTGAGCGACTGAACTGAACTGATGAGTAAAGGGGATTTCATAAAACTTTTATTCAAAATAGAAAATAATTAGTGTTATTACAAAGGAAGTTAATAACTTCTGTGCCTTAATCTATTTGTATATATTTGCATAACGCAGTTTCTTAAATTGTGGTCCAAGAGCCTTCAGCATTGTGACTATTTATCAAAGATGCTCGGTAATATGCACCTTTCCAGCCACAGCCCTGTACTTACTGAACATCTCTGGGAGAAAGACCTAGGGAATATGCATTTAAAGAATTTTCTCAGGTGATTCTATGCACATTAATGGTTAAGAACCTGTTCCATAGTGCATTATAATTGATTACACTTGCCCGTGTATTTTCTTCTTGTTCTTCTCCATCATAAGAAGGGCAAGCCAGATGTGTCTTTCATTTTATTTGTGAGGAAACAGAAACTTGGAGATGTTAAATTCAAGATTTTAAGTTAGTGGCAAAACTAGAATCTGAACTTGGATTTATCTGATTTCAGATTGAGTCCTTGACCTACTACTCCAATCTGTGCTGTGCCTGTACTAGGAAAAATTAAAAAAAAAAAAAAAAAGAATTAAAACACAAAATGACCACTTTGTTTTTGTAGGCATGTCTTTTATACAAGCAGGGCAGTTAGTACTAGGAGAAACACTGCCATCTTCTGGCCACCTGAAAGCAAAGTGTAACCTTGTTATTTTACTGTTATTTTACCTTATTATTTCATTTTCTCTTGCAGACCTTGATGCTCCTTTCAATGATGGATATGTTCTGAGCCATCCTCACTCGCCATAGATGCATCTGAAAGACCAGTGGACCAGTCCTTCGATCTTTAATTTTGTAGTTGAGATTTTTTTCCCTCGTAGCTGAAGTTAGCTTACTCGTTCGTCTAAGAGGGCAGATACCACAAGATTATTAATGCCATACACACAGTAGATCCAAGGTACACTGATGAAAATGTTTTCTGGGGCCAACATATCCTGAATCTCTAAACTCTTAGTCTCTGTTTTTAATTTAAAAATATTTTTTGTTATGGTTACACAACTTTCCTGATGAATCCAATGTGAAAGTGAGAGAAGTAAAGGGAAAGAATACAGCAAAAGCGTGAGATGGAGGGAAAGAAGAAGGATGGGGAAGAGGGAGAGGCAAGAGAGAGGTGATTTCAAGTTGTTGCTAGAGAAGAAGGGGAAGAGGAGAAAGCTGAGAAGATGAGGTGAGCAGCCAGGAAAGGAAAGGCTCTCCCTTCTTGGTTCGGTGGCCACTGGTGGCACCCAGTCTCTGTGTTTCTGGGTTTGTGTCTCCAATAGGAGCTGATGGTTGATGACTGCAGATGTCTCACAAGGTGGTTAATGTTACCACTAGATTAGTCCCCTCTCATTAAAAAATTTAAAAAAAATTACTGTTGGTGTCAGAAAGCTGACACCTCTCTTCAAACATTTTCTAAACACTATTTTATTCATTTATTTGACTGTGCCAAGTCTTGAGTTGTGGCATGTGGGATCTTCAATCTTCACTGCAGCATGCAAACTCTTAATTGTGGCATGTGGGATCTAATTCCCTGACCAGGGGTTGAACCTGGGCTCCCTGCATTGGGAGCACAGACTCTCAACCACTGGACCACCAGGAAAGTCCCCTTCAGACATGCTCACGGAAGAGGATAAGACAGAGCTTCTCTCTGCTCTGCTTAGTCTCTCAGACGTGTCCCACTCTCTAGCTTGATCCTATCTTTATCAGTGCAAGCGTTACGACACAGATGCTTGCAATGGTGGCTAGAAATTAAATGTAGGACTTTTAAGCAAAATTTGCAAGTCTCCTGACATTCACTGGGTTTCATAGTAGACTGATCTCTTCTACTTAAAAAGCTTTATATTACTTCCCCCACAGTAATATAAAGCTGCCAGCAATTTAACAGTTGGCTTACAAAATTCCTGAGTATTGAACAATTAATGCTTGTGAGCTGGTCCAAGCAGTCTTCATGGTATCGCCGAGCCATGCCTTTGGACTGCCTGTCCTGTAATGTATTGGGTTGGCCAGAAAGTTCGTAGCATTTTATGGAAAACCCAAACGAGCTTTTTGGCCAACCTGATACTGTATTTTTCTCTTGTCAGTTTGAGTTGGGTACCTAAAACATCCTAGCACTCCTACTGAGAACCCCCCTTTTACCCTCTTAGCAAGGGTCTTCCTCCCAACTACATCTTTGGCAATTCAGGGAAACGTGATCCTACCCCAGGCTCAAGATTGAGCCACATGGATTTAGCCAACCAGAACGTCTTGCCCCCTTACATAACTGTTGTCCTTCCTGGATGTTGTGATACACAGATAGGTCCAAGTAGCTTGCTGCTATCAGTCTGACAAGTAGATCCATATGAAGATGGTAAATCCAAGAGAATCATGGGAAATCATGACTGGAGGCACTGAAATAGGTTAGTGCTTAAACCCACCCTATCTCTGAACTGCTAGTAAAATATGCCAATTTACATTTTGCTTATGCATCTCAGTTGGATTTTTTTAAATTACTATCTGCCAAGGTATAGAGTCAGGCACCATGGCATAGACTTCATACATGTTTAATTCATTCATCATAAAACTCCAAAATACTGAAGAAATAATGGGAAACGATTTTCCCATTTTATAGATGAGGAAACTAAGTCTCAAAGACATTAAAATATGCATTTCTACCCTTATGGAGAAAATAAACATTTAATCCCAGATCTGTAGGTCTCTAGATGTATCACAATAATAAAACTCAGGTCCACTTGGGAAATCCTATGGTCCCTGTTCTTCTATTCTTATCAAAGGACTCTGTGTAACGGAAAACAACTTGAGTGTTAGTTGTAGCTTAAAAATATAAAACAAAACATTGCTTCTGATCACCTAATGACAAAACTGGGGCCTTAGGGTTAATCTAGAATTGTAAGCACGCTTCTGGAGGGCCACTCCCTCCCAATCTGAACAAATAGCAGTGATCCACAACACACTTTAAAAGGAAAATGAAAAGGCACAGCCAGGCTAAAGAATAAGAAACCCTTCCTTGCTTGAAGAATGAAAAACAATTGCAAGATAATTAATGACCTGGACACAAGCCAAAGCCTTGTGAGATCAATGCCTGGAAAGAAAGCAGGGTTTGTTCATGGGTTTAGTCAACAATAAATATGCCCCACTTGAGGCCGAGGGCAAGACCCAGCCTCCCTTCTTAAAATCGGGGAATGAGGCAGAGCTTTCTGACTGGTGAAAGAAAGCTAAACAGAACTTCTGCCAAACATGGCCTGGACTATGGCTTACATGCAGTTGTGGAGTTTGAGAGCTAGGAACAACCACGTGACATGGAGCTGAGCCAAGCTGCCCCTAGATGCGTGACTGAATACTCTTGCTGTTCAGGCGCTAAGCTGTGGCCGACTCTTTGTGACCCCATGGACTGCTGCACACGAGGCTCCTCTGTCTGAATATGCAACAGCTCTAATGTCACCAAGGACGGTGAGTTGCATAACACATCTATAAATCCAGTCTCAGAACTGAGGACTCTGGAGGCCCTGGTAAACGAAGCCACGAAACTACTAGACAGATGAGACTGCAGAGAAAAGGGCGGCGG
>SJYT01055577.1:123098-166978 GCA_006410635.1 Cephalophus harveyi
AAAAAAAAAAAAAAAGGCAAGTCACACAAATTATGGAGTCACCCAGTGCATGTAAAAGTTATGTTTATACTATACTTTATTCTACTTAGTGTACATTAGCATTATGTCTAAAAAATTTACAGACACTAATTTTAAAATGTTTTATTGCTAAAAAATGCTAACCATCATCTGAACCTTCAGCAAGTTATATATATATATATATAGGCAGCAGATGGCTCAGATGGTAAAGAATCTGCTTGCAATGCAGGAGTGGTATAGTGGTTTAGTTGCTAATTCATGTCCGACTTTTGCGAACCCGTGAACTGTAGCCTGCCAGGCTCCTTTGTCCATGGGATCCTCCAGGCAAGAATGCTGGAGTGGGTTGCAATTTCCTTCTCCAGAGGATCTTCCCAACCCAGGAATCAAACCCAGGTCTCCTGCATTTCAGGCAGATTCTTTACTTAGACTGAGCTATCAGGGAAGACCTGCAATGCAGGAGACCCAAGTTCAATCCCTGAGTCAGGAAGATCCCCTGGAAAAGGGAATGGCAACATATTCTGTAGCATTCTTGCCTGGAAAATTCCATGGACAGAGAAGCCTGGCAGGCTTTACAGTCCATGAGGTCGCAAAGAGTTGGATATGACTGAGCAACTAACCCTTTCACTTTCATTCTTCACAACATCAGAGATCACTGATCACAGTTCAGTTCAGTTCACACGCTCGTGTTTGACTCTTTGTGACCCCATTGACTGCAGCACACCAGGCCTCCCTGTCCATCACCAACTCCTGGAGTTTACTCAAACTCATGTCTATTGAGTCAGTGATGCCATCCAACCATCTCATCCTCTGTCGACACTTCTTCTCCTGCCTTCAATCTTTCCCAGCATCAGGATCTTTTCAAATGAGTCAGTTCTTCGCAGGAGGTGGCCAGAGAATTCAAGTTTCAGCTTCAGCATCAGTCCTTCCAATGAATATTCAGAACTGATTTCCTTTAGGATGGACTGGTTGGATTTCCTTGCAGTCCAAGGGACCCTCAAGAGTCTACTCCAACACCACACTTCAAAAGCATCAATTCTTCGGTGCTCAGCTTTCTTTATAGTCCAACTCTCACAACCATACATGACTACTGGAAAAACCATAGCTTTGACTAGACAGACCTTTGTTGGCAAAGTAATGTCTCTGCTTTTTAATAAGCTGTGTAGGTTGGTCATAACTTTTCTTCCAAGGTGCAAGCGTTTTTTAATTTCAGGCTGTCACCATCTGTAGTGATTTTGGAGCCCAAAAGAATAAAGTCGATCACTGTTTTCCCATCTATTTGCCATGAAGTGATGGGACCAGATGCCATGATCTTAGTTTTCTGAATGCTGAGTTTTAAGCCAAATTTTTCACTCTCCTCTTTCACAAGAGGCTCTTTGGTTCTTCTTCACTTTCTGCCATAAGGTGTCATCTGCATAACTGAGGTTATTGATATTCTCCTGGCAATCTTGATTCCAGCTTGTGCTTCATCCAGTCCAGCCTTTCTCATGATGTACTCTGCATATGAGTTAAATAAACAGGGTGACAATATACAGCCTTGACATACCCCTTTCCCTATTTGGAACCAGTCTGTTGCTCCATGTCCAGTTCTAACTGTTGCTTCCTGACCTGCATACAGATTTCTCAAGAGGCAGGTCAGGTGGTCTGGTGTTCCCATCTTTCTCAGAATTTTGCACAGTTTCTTGTGATCCACATAATCAAAGGCTTTGCCATAGTCAATAAAGCAGAAATAGATGTTTTTCTGGAACTCTCTTGCTTTTTTCATGATCCAGCAGATGTTGGCAGTTTGATCTCTGGTTCCTCTGCCTTTTCTAAAACCAGCTTGAACATCTGGAAGTTCACAGCTCATGTACTGTTGAAGCCTGGTTTGGAGAATTTTGAGCATTACTTTGCTAGCGTGTGAGATGAGTGCAATTGTGCGGTAGTTTGAGCATTCTTTGGCATTCCATTTCTTTGGGATTGGAATGAAAACTGTCCTTTTCCAGTCCTGTGGCCTCTGATGAGTCTTCCAAATTTGCTGGCATATTGAGTGCAGCACTTTCACAGCATCATCTTTCAGGATTTGAAATAGCGCCACTGGAATTCCATCACCTCCACTAGCTTTGTTCATTGTGATGCTTTCTAAGGCCCCTTGACTTCACATTCCAGGATGTCTGGCTCTAGATGAGTCATCACACCATCATGATTATCTGGGTTGTAAAGATCCTTTTTGTACAGCTCTTCTATGTATTCTTGCCACCTCTTCTTAATATCTTCTCCTTCTGTTAGTTCCATATCATTTCTGTCCTTTGTGCTCATCTTTGCATGAAAAGTTCCCTTGGTATCTCTAATTTTCTTGAAGAGATCTCTAGTCTTTCCCATTCTATTGTTTTCCTCTATTTTTTTACATTTATCACCAAGGAAGGCTTTCTTATCTCTCCTTGCTATTCTTTGGAACTCTGCATTCAAATGGGTATATCTTTCCTTTTCTCCTTTGTCTTCTCTTCTTTTCATAGCTGTTTGTAAGGCCTCCTCTGACAACCATTTGCCTTTTTGCATTTCTTTTTCTTGGGGATGGTCTTGATCACTGTCTCCTGTACAATGTCACGAACCTCCATCCATAGCTCTTCAGGCACTCTATCAGATCTAATCCCTTAAATCTATTTCTCACTTCCACTGTATAGTCGTAATGGATTTGATTTAGATTATACCTGAATGGTCTAGTGGTTTTCCCTACTTTCTTCAATTTAAGTCTGAATTTGGCAATAAGGAATTCATGATCTGAGCCACAATCAGCTCCTGGTCTTGTTTTTGCTGACTGTATAGAGCTTCTCCATCTTTGGCTGCACACAGTATAATCAATCTGATTTTGGTATTGACCGTCTGGCGATCTCCATGTGTAGAGTCTTCTCTGTGTTGTTGGAAGAGAGTGCTTGCTATGACCAATGTGTTCTCTTGGCAAAACTCTATTAGCCTTTGCCCTGCTTCATTCCGTACTCCAAGGCCAAATTTGCCTGTTACTCCAGGTATCTCTTGACTTCCTACTTTTGCATTCCAGTCCCCTATAAAGAAAAGGACATCTTTTTTGGGTGTCAGTTCTAGGTCTTGTAAGTTTTTATAGAACGATTCAACTTCAACTTCTTCAACATTACTGGTTGGGGCATAGTCTTGGATTACTGTGATATTGAATGGTTTGCCTTGTAAATGAACAGAGATCATTCTGTCATTTTTGTGATTGTATCCAAGTACTGCATTTTGGACTTTTTTGTTGACTATGATGGCTACTCCATTCCTCCCAAGGGATTCCATTAGATATAATGGTCCTCTGAGTTAAATTCACCCATTCCAGTCCATTTTAGTTAGCTGCTTCCTAGAATGTCGACATTCACTCTTGCCATCTCCCATTTGACCACTTCCAATTTGCCTTGATAGTATTGCTCTTTACAGCATCAGACTTTACTTGCATCACCAGTCACATCCATAACTCCGTGTTTTTTTTTTTTTTGCTTTGGCTCCATCCCTTCATTCTTTCTGGAGTTATTTTTCCACTGATCTCCAGTAGCATATTGGGCACCTACTGACCTGGGGAGTTCTTCTTTCGGTGTCCTATCTTTTTGACTTTTCATACTGTTCATGGGGTTCTCAAGGCAAGAATGCTGAAGTGGTTTGCCATTCCCTACTCCAGTGGACCACGTTTTGTCAGAACTCTCCACCATGACCCGTCCATCTTGGATGGCCCTACATGGCATCATTCATAGTTTCATTGAGTTAGACAAGGCTGTGGTCCATGTGATCAGATTGGTTCGTTTTCTTGGATTGTTGTTTTCAGTCTGTCTGCCCTCTGATGGAGAAGGATAAATGGCTTATGGGAGCTTCCTAATAGGAGAGATGGACTGAGGGGGAAACTGGGTCTTGCTCCAACGGGCGGGGCCATGCTCAGTAATAATCCAATTTTTTGTTGAAGGGTGGGGCTGTGTTCCCTCCCTGTTATTTGACCTGAGGCCAAACTATGGTAGGGTAATGAAGATAATGATGACCTCCTTCAAAAGATCCCATGCACACACTGCTACACTCAGTGCCCCTGACTCTGCAGTAGGCCACTGCTGACCCACGCCTCTGCCAGAGACACATGGACACTCATGGGCAAGTCTGGGTCAGTCTCTCGTGGGGTCACTACTCCTTTCTCCTGGGTCCTGATGCACACAAGGTTCTCTTTGTGCCCTCTCAGAGTCTGTTTCCCCAGTCCTGTGTAAGTTCCGTTGGCTCTATGGTGGGGTTAATGGCGACCTCCTCCAAGAGGGCTTATGCCACACCCAGGTCTACTGCACCCAGAGCCCCTGCCCCACCCCTGCAGCAGCCCACTGCTGACCCGTGCCTCCTCAGGAGACACCCCAAAACAGTTCTGTCTCAGTCTCTGTGGGGTCTCTGGGTCCTGGTGCACACAAGGATTGTTTGAGCCCTCTGAGCATCTCTGGTTGGTATGGGATTTGATTCTAATCACAAATCACCATAGTAAATATAATCATCATGAGAAAGTCCAAGATATTGATACTGCAAGAATTACCAAAATGAGCACGAAGTGAGCAAATGCTGTTAGAAAAATATGATGCCATAGGCTTGCTCGATGCAGGGTTGCCACAAAACCTGTTGGGAAAAATCACAGTATCTGTAAAATGCAATAAAGTGAAGCACAATATGCTGAGATGTGGCCATAGGACTTCTGCTTCTGGCCATGAAGATGAACTAGTTGCCCTACTGTTGTCTAGAACTAGAAAACCAGATAATAGAGAGTACAGATTGTCCCTTAGAGGATAGAAACTAATGAGGTGACCCCTATGATCACTCAGACCTTCTGCCCACAGGCTCTTTTCAGACCCTGGAACAGGAGGAACTCTAAGCAGAGAATAGTCTTCTTATCAAGTTGAAGGGCAGAGGGTAGTATTTAGGAGGCTGAGGCTGCCAGACTTTTCAGAACAGAGTACTGAAAAGAAGGAAGTTACACAGAAAAAGAGTTCCAGAAATCTGTGCAGAGATTCTTTGAAATCTTTGGCTGTTACTATGTGCAGAGATAAGACTCTGAGAGCCAGCAAAGAACAGCTATGGGTGCTGTAAGCAGACAAATTCCCAGCAGTGACATGGGGGTGGGAGATGTTGACACTCCAACCAACCAGAGTGAAGAGAGCCCCTTGAAAAGATGGTGAAAGTGTTGGACTTTAGTAGTAGGGCTAAACCAGCCATAGACTTAAATTTGCAGACCTGCCCTAATAAACATAGAGACCTGAACTATCAATACCATAGCCACTAGCCACCAGCTGTTGAATCTTTGAAATGCAGCCACTCTAAACTGAGATGTGCTTAAAACTGTAACTAAAATACAAACCAGATTTTGAAGGCTTTACTAGGAAAAAAAGAAAGAACGGAAATGATCTCAACAATAGTTTTTATATTGCTTACATGTTGAAATGATAACACTTGGGAAATAATGGGCTAAACAAAATATATTATTAAAATTAAATTTTAAAAAAGAGAGAGAGTCCAGTGGTCATTATGGAGCCAGAAATAAAAAGTATGCAGAAAGGAATATTTCAAAATCCCCATGTAGCTTTCTTACCAATAAAACCAATCCTTTGAACTACTTACTTTTTTCTTTTTCTTATATATTTGCAGTTATACATATTTTTAAGAAATTTTATTATTGAAATATAATTGTTTTGCAGTGTTGTGTTAGTTTCTGCTATATAACAAAGTAAATCAGTTATACATACACATATATCCCCTCCCTCGTGAGCCTCCTTCCCACCCATCCAGGTCACCTCAGAGCACTCAGCTGAGCTATCTGTGCTATAGAGCAGGTTCCCACTAGCTATCTATTTTACACATGGTTTTGAAGGCAATGGCATCCCACTCCAGTACTCTTGCCTGGAAAATCCCACGGATGGAGGAGCCTGGCAGGCTACAGTCCATGGGGTCGCTAAGAGTCGGACACGACTGAGCGACTTCCCTTTCACTGTAACATAGGATTCTAGTGCTAGTGGTAAAGAACCTGCCTGTCAATGCAAGAGACATAAGAGATGCAGCTTCGCTCCCTGGGTTGGGAAGATCCCCTGGAGGAGGAAATGGCAACCCACTCCAGTATTCTTGCCTGAAGAATTCATGGACAGAGGAGCCTGAAAGGCTAGAGTCCACAGGGTTGCAGAGAGTCGGACGAGACTGCAGGGACACAGCATGCACGCACCGTATACATATCAATGCTACTCTCCCGATTTGTCTCACCCTCCTTTCGCTGCCTATGTCTACATGTCTGTTCTCTGCGTCTGCATCTCTATTCCTGCTCTGCAAATGCGTTCATCTGTACCATTTTTCTAGATTTCATTTACATGCGTCAGTATACAACACTTCTAGTGCCTAATATAGAATCCTGTCATGGTAAGTCCTCACATAATAAGTAATTATGTGTTGTTTAGGAGATATATTCTTAGAGTAGCAGCCTACGATGGAAATGATTTAACCACTAAAAGCCTTTACAAAGGAAATACCTCCTGAGAGATCAGAGAATGGATGAAAGATTAATGAACAGGTTACAGTTAGTAATAAATAGAAAAAAGGAAAATAAAAAGCAAGGTCCCACCAAAAAAGAGATAACCAGAAATACCAAAAACATGATTTTAATAAAATATTTTTACTTATATTTTCTCTTTCCAAACATAAGGGGAAAACATCTTCCATCAATGGAAGCTCTTTAGGTAGTTTTGAGCATCTGCTTCAGCTTATAACTGTCTTCTATTTACAACTATATAAATATAAATAATATTTATTAACATTCAAAGTTGATACAAACTTTCAAAAGTGTTTAAATGTAAAAGCAAGGAAGTGATAGTGGGGAGAGGGGCTTGTCTAAGAAGCTACAGAAAACAACAGAAGCAATTCTTAACACATAGTACGACTTCTGGAGAAGGCAATGGTACCCCACTCGAGTACTCTTGCCTGGAAACTCCCATGGACGGAGGAGCCCTGCAGTCCATGGGATCGCTGAGTCAGACACGACTGAGCAACTTCACTTTCACTTTTCACTTCCCTGCCTTGGAGAAGGAAATGGCAACCCACTCCAGTGTTCTTGCCTGGGGAATTCCAGGGATGGGGAAGCCTGGTGGGCTGTAGTCCATGGGGTCGCACAGAGTTGGACATGACTGAAGTGACTTAGCAGCAGCGGCAGCAGCAGCAGCACTATGATTTCACTTCTGCTGTGTATAAGCTGACTTTACACCAACAGAGAACACATGGCAAGTTACTGAGTACTTTGTGGGGGATGCAACAAAATAAGAACCTATCTTATCAGCTTTGGTAATAGACATGGATTCATGATATGCCACAAAGCTACCTTCCATAAGAGCAGCTGATCTCTCCAAACCAAGCTAGATGTTTCTAAGGGCAGCCCCAGTTTTTCATGAATCATTCAGTGTTTCTTAGAAAGTCCTTTCAAGTCTGGGGATACACAGTCTACCAAGATGCACATCAAGGTGAAAACAGAGAGATGACAGTGATCTAGTAATTCTTTCCTGATCAAAATGTTTGACACCTGAGAAAGAAGTGGGTTATTTGATCCAAAGTGACAAATATAAAATATTCAAGCATTATAATTGAGTCTGCATTTTCTATGTGAATCCAAAATGGAAATATTTCACTATGAAAGGCCAATAATCTGTGCAAAGATCTTTGAGGTAGAACCTTATTAAATTTTACATTCAGAGGATATGTGCAAGTTTTCCCTGAATATACTCCTCTCAAAGGTGTAAACAAAGTCTCTAGAATTATCAGTGGAGCTGGGGAGGTAATTTAGAGGCAGTTGATTGTCACATGGCAACAATGACCACATCTACTAATTCGTGGAATGGGGTCAACCTGTGGATAGGCATTTGTGTTCACATACATTAATCACATTCACACTGACAGAATCATATGTTACACACTTGAGCATGATCCCAATCTTTGAATACATGATTTTTTACATGCTTTTTAACACACTTTACAGGCAAGAAGATGAACATGGGTATTTACTCTCACCAGCTTCATATCCCCAACTAGAATTTAAAAATCCTTGAAGGCAGAATCACGAAATGCACAAAGCTATTAGCCCTACAAATAGCTTTGAGCAAATATATTAGTTCTACAAATCTAATAAATGAAAAAAGAAAACACACCCAGTAAAAAGCCAAGCCAAGCAATATCTATAGCTACTCAGAACTTATTTGAACATATTTAGAATATTTAGTATATTCTCAGAACTGAGTTGTTTTTCACTTTAAACCAAGTTTTCATTTTCATTTTGCAAGTTTACATTTTCACGCTCATTAGTAATGTCCTTCATGATTATGTCAGAAATTTTCTCTGCAAGAGCTTTTGGGAGATTTTTAGTCAATGTGCAATATGCATTTTTCTTCCCATGACTTTGATACCAATTGCGGAGCAGTTGGACCTTCTGTTCAGCTGTTTCACGGAGATTGTCATGCACGATATCATCTATTTTGGCTTCCTCCATACCATTTTTCCGAACAAATTCTTTAACTTCAGTTATTTTCATTTGTTCAGCAATACTAGGGATATATTTACCCAAGTCAACATCTAAAAAATAGAGAACAGTCTCTGAAAATTTGTTTTTCTAAACAAAATTCCCACTTTTGAAAAACCATAGCTATTTATCTTCTTACTGTACTTAAGAATATGGGTAAGTCCTAGAGATCTAAAGAACCAATTGGGGAAAAATAAAAACAGAAACAACCTTGAGTTCTTATCCCAGCTCCTCCTACGTCCCCAGTAATTTGCTCTATACCCTGGGCAAGATACATAACATCTCTGCGTCTTCTTTTCCCATCTATATAATAAGAGGGCTGGAAAAGCTCATTTCTAACGCCCTCATGGATCTGATGATCAATGATCCACAAATCTAAAAGGCAGGCCAAGGGTTTATGACCCTTAAGTCAGTCATCTTATCACTGACTCACTGGAACTAGGATACACCAAGAGTAAGTACACAACTGAGTCTACAATTCAGATTACCTAGGAGTTTAGGCAGAGTTCTTCTATACTATACCCAACTGTTTGTGAAGGAAAACAAAGCTTTAAGAGTATAGCATCTTATGTTACCTGACTTATTTTTAATAATGAGCATTAGTTATACATTTAAACACACTGCCTAATAAACCCTTGTTAGTGAGCAAGAAGAAACGCAGCCTCAAGGAATAGCAAGACCCCACAATGTGTCACTGAAATTCACAACGTTATTTTAACTGCAAAATTAGCCTGTTACTCCCAAGGAAGCCATCTCTATCAAACAAAATGATAAAAATCTTACCTGTTAAATTCAGTTGCCTCTCTTCCTGGGGAGAAAAAAAAAACAACAACAGAGGGAAGGAGAGAGGGAAATAAAAATATATTTAGAATACTCTAAATGCAATCTTCCAATTCTTCCTTAATACTCAAGGAAGTATACTTACTTGATGTATAAAATTAGACTAAATGACTAAGGAGGATTCTTTCACCATTCAAATTTTTATTCTGAAACATTCCAGCCTAACCAGAAATGAAGGGAATACTGGTTCATTTTTTACAGAGGCAAGAAACCTAAGGGGTTTGTGAAATGTGCTGAGATTACTCTTTGTACAGGCACATGAAAATAAACACAGTAAACATCATTCTAACATTTTCTTTACTGTAACGATTTGAATTTTTGACACAAGAACATAGTTTAAGTTGAAATGATTTTGTACTATATTGATTTAAAGAACCCTAAATCCCACTGGCCCCAAATGAGAAAAATCAATATTCATCAGGTGAGCTGGTTACTCGCCCCAGTGTACCTTTGGCTGTTTTTTGTTTTTCTTTTTCCTCCTTTGAGCGTGGCTTGCAGGATCTCAGTTCCCTGACAGGGACTGAACCCAGGCTGCGGCACTGAAAGCCACTAGGCCACCAGGGAACTCCTTTTTTTTAGTGATGTGACAGGCTTTGATTCCATGTTAGAAAAAGATATGGTGACAGATAAGGTAGCAAGTGACTGGCGAGAGCTGAGTCACGCCTTTAGTGTGGGCTTTCAGAGTCATCTCTTTCCTTGGGCATGTTGAACCCATGCCCTGGTAAAGGATATCTCTCTGCATTTCTGTTCATGAATAACACCAACATGGAACATGGAAGCTTGGCCACACCCTTTTGTCAGCTCCCTTTGTGTAAGTGAGAACTTATTAATAAGAATTTACTTGTATGTTATTTGTATAGAAGTTTCTTATAAACTATAGTGATGTGACAGGCTTTGATTCCATGTTAGAAAAAGATACGGTGACAGATAAGGTAACAAGTGACTGGCGAGAGCTGAGTCGCGCCTTTAGTGTGTGCTTTCAGAGTCATCTCTTTGCTTGGGCATGTTGAATCCATGCTCTGGTAAAGGACATCTCTCCGCATTTCTGTTCATGAATAACACCAACATGGAACATGGAAGCTTGGCCACATCCTTTGGTCAGCTCCCTTTGTGTAAGTGAGAACTTATTAATAAGAATTTACTTGTATGTTATTTGTATAGAAGTTTCTTATAAACTGGGCACCATATCTTAATTCATTTTTGATGCCCCTCTACTCTAATCCATGCACACACAAGCACCATAAAGCTTTGCTTTTTAAAAAGCAACAAGTAGGGGGACACATGTACACCCATGGCTGATTCAGGTCAACGTATGTCAAAAACCACCACAATATTGTAATTAGCCTCAAATTAAAATAAATTAATTAATTTTTAAAAAGTAACAAGTAAAAAGCTGAATGACTTTTTTTAGGATAGCTGACACACATTTCAACACTTACATCATTTGGGGCTGCAGAGTTGCAATAAACATTCTTTTTATTCCTGTGTCGACTTTTCACCACTGAAAGATCCAAGAAATATCTATCAGACTCAGGTCAGCCTTGTAGGAAGCATGACAGAACAAAGTCTCATACTAAGAGATGCATGAGAATAAAGGAGAAATTCATTCACTAAAATTTACAGCAAGCAAACACCAAAAGAGGCAGATTTGTCCTGATTTTGAAAATTCCATCCCATTGAGTCAAGTGGTACAGAGATATGCCACATCTTTCTTTAAAATTAAAAAAAATTTTTTTTTCTATGTGGACCGTTTTGAAAGTCTTTTATTGAGTCTGTTAAGGCTTCCCTGGTGGCTCAGATGGTAAAAAACCTGCCTGGATTGTGGGATACTGGGTTCGATCCCTGGGTCAGGAAGATCCCCTGGAGAAGAAAATGGCAACCCACTCTAGTATTCTTGCCTGGAGAATTCCATGGACAGAAGAGCCCAGCGAGCTACAGTCCATTAGGGTCACAAAGAGTTGGACACGACTGAGCAACTAACACACACACTGAATTTGCTGCAGTATTGCTTCTGTTTTATGTTTGGCTTTCTGGCCATAAGGCATGTAGGATCTTAGCTCCCTAACCAGGGATCGAACCTACACCCACACCCCCAGCACTGGAAGGACCGTCGGGAATGTCCTGATATGCCACATCTTAATGGAGCCACCCAGTTACCACACACTAGCCTGAAGCTGGCTTTTGACTTACTGTGTGGCCATCGCCACTCTGTCTCCCTGGGCTTGAAGCTGGGTAACATGGCTACAGCAGGGCACAGAAGCCACGCGTTATAGAAAGTTGACTCCAGTTTGCCGTGAAGCGGCATTTAAAGCAGATTTAAAGTGTTTAAGCATTGAGATTATATTTTCAGCTAAACCTCTCAAGGCAAGACAATTTTATCTTCAGCTGACCTGGAGAAATAGTGATTTGTTCCAACGGAAAGGAAAAATTGGATGTATCAGTGTTATCAAAAGTTGGCTCTGCCATGTGTTGTATGAATGATCTAATGGGAGTTTTCTAGAATAGTTATTGTTGTTGCTTTAGCTGCTAAGTTGTGTCCAACTCTTTTGTGACCCCATGAACTGTAGCCCACCAGGCTCCTCCGTCTATGGGGTTTCCCAGGCAAGAATACCGGAGCGGGTTGCCATTTCCTTTTCCAGGGAATCTTCCTGACCCAGGAATCGAACCCGTGTCTTCTGCATTGGCAAACAAATTCTTTACCACTGAGCCACCTGGGAAGTCCAGGGTAATTACAAGTATTCCCAATTTTGGTTTACCTGATGATTTTACTAAGTAACTCTTGCATAAAAGGTATGCCACAGTCTTTAAAGTTAAAGTGGATAAATAATCAAATAACATGGGGTCTGGACAAGGGAGAAGAGGCATAGAGAGGGATGAATTTATCAAGTGTCTGCTACAATCCCTTTGCTCTTGGAGTTCTCTTTATGCAGGGGATGATCTCAATGTAGAGTGAAGGACTATTTCCAGTTCTCGGCCAACTTGGCTGCTGTGTAAATGAAAATACCCTTGTTCATGGGGAGGATGGGAATACCCAATCAGTGCCCCCGAATGGTTGCTCAAAAACAGTAGCTGAAGGATAATATCATCTATTCTTATCAGCTCTCAGGGGTGCATTTAAAAGTAGGAATTTAAAACTCTATACCAGAGTTGCTACCTGGTAGGAGCTTTCTTACAAGTAGAAGACAAAAGGGAATTCTTGTGAACAATGACTTCCCAAGTCACTTCAACCCGCCATCTGAATGAAGTAAGAGCTTACCTTTGTATATTATTAGAACTACTGGGATGAGGAGGAACAGGAGGGCCCATAAACTGTTTATGTGAGATCTGGATCCTGTAGATAGGAACAATGTACATGGTATATGAAAGTACATATTTCTTAAGATTATAAAAAAAAAGATGAAAACAAAGTACTCATAGAGTCAAAATGGATTGCCTTTTGTTCGTATTTTACAGTGAGTTTGGGAGAAAGGAGAATATAATCATAAAAAGAAATAATAACCTTTGCATTTGGTGTTGCTAGTTGGTGTGCATTTCTCAATGATTCCATGTTCACACCTAGAAAAAAATACAGAAGGAATTCAAAAATTCTGATGGACTGATTCCTTGATCATTTTCAATAACATACTATAAATCCAGGGACATTTTATCCATTTTTGCATCTCTGGCAAACATATTCCCTCAAATATTTCTAGATTAGCATTTTGTTGTTGTGTACAGTCACTCAGTTGTGTCTGACTCTTTGCAACCCCATGGACTGCAGCATGCTAGGCTTCCCTGTCCTTCACCATCTCCCAGGGTTTGCTCAAACTCATGTCCATTGAGTCAGTGATGCCAACCAACCATCTAATCCTCTGTCATCCCTGTCTCCTCCTGCAATCAATCTTTCCCAGCATCTTTTGGATGAGGTGACGCTTCACATCAGGTGGCCGAAGTATCAGAGCTTCAGCTTCAGCATCAGTCCTTCCAATGAATATTCAGGGTTGATTTACTTTAGGATTGACTGGTTTGATCTCCTTGCTGTCTAAGGGCTCTCAAGAGTCTTCTCCAGTACCACAGTTCGAAAGCATCTATTCTTCGGCACTCAGCCTTCTTTATGGTCCAACTCTCACATCCATACATAACTAATGGAAAAACCATAGCTTTGACTATATGGTCCTATATCAGTAATGTCTCTGTTTTTTAATACACTGTCTAGGTTTGTCATAGCTTTTTTCCCAAGGAGCAAGCATCTTTTAATTTCATGGCTGCAGTCACCATCCACAGTGATTTTTGGAGTCCAAGAAAATAAAGTCTGTCACTGTTTCCATTTTTTCCCCATCTATTTGCCATGAAGTGATAAGACCAGATTGGAGAAGGAAAGGCAACCCAATCCAGTATTCTTGCCTGGAGAATCCCATGGACAGAGAAGCCTAGTGGGCTACAGTCCATAGGGTCGCTCAGACATGACTGAGCGACTAAGCACGCATGCCTAATGGGATCGGATGACACGATCTTAGTGTTTTTAGCATCTACTAGGTGCAAATTCACGACATAATTTGGGTGTTTGGATGAAAAATATCCTAAAGAAAGACTATGAGTTAAAAATACCTTGATGTTAAAAAAAAAGGCATTAAAATATCAACATGTGAGAAAAAAGATGGAATAGACATAAAAATAAAGTTTAATTAGCTAATAAACTTAAAATCATAAATTGCCAAAAGCAATTTCAAAACAGTCATGGAGCAATTAAATGGTCAGACAATAGCCCACTGCTCAGGCTGCTGCTTATGGAGTCTACGTAGCTAGCCCCTAAAGGCCTCCTCTTTTATATCAACCAGTGATTAGGGCACTCAAGACGTCCCTGTAGCATTTTCTTCAGACAGCCAAATACTGACAAACTGTCTGAATTATAACCTGGCTCTGCCCATTCCCTAACAAGGTGAGCTTGGATAAATTTTTACAGCACAATCTGATGGTCACAGAAATGATGTTGATAAGACAAGTGAGTATTATTTGCATCCACATTCAAAAAACTAAGATCATGGCATCCAGTTCCATCACTTCATGGCAAATCAGTTCAGTTCAGTTCAGTCGCTCAGTCGTGTCCGACTCTTTGCGACCCCATGAATTGCAGCACGCCAGGCCTCCCTGTTCATCACCATCTCTCGGAGATCACTCAGAAAGGTCCGTTTAGTCAAGGCTATGGTTTTTCCTGTGGTCATGTATGGATGTGAGAGTTGGACTGTGAAGAAGGCTGATCGCCGAAGAATTGATGCTTTTGAAGTGTGGTGTTGGAGAAGACTCTTGAGAGTCCCTTGGACTGCAAGGAGATCCAACCAGTCCATTCTGAAGGAGATCAACCCTGGGATTTCTTTGGAAGGAATGATGCTAAAGCTGAAACTCCAGTACTTTGGCCACCTCATGCGAAGAGTTGACTCATTGGAAAAGACTCTGATGCTGGGAGTGATTGGGGGCGGGAGGAGAAGGGGACGACCGAGGATGAGATGGCTGGATGGCATCACTGACTCGATGGATGTGAGTCTGAGTGATCATGGCAAATAGATGAGGGAAAAAATGGTAAGTAACAGACTTTATTTCCTTGGGCCCCAAAATCACTGTGGATGGTGACTGCAGCCATGAAATGAAAAGACACTTGCTCCTTGGAAGAAAAGTTATGACAAACCTAGACAATATATTAAGAAGCAGAGACAATATTTTGCTGACAAAGGACCATATAGTCAAAGCTATGGTTTTTCCATTAGTTATGAATGGATGTGAGATTTGGACCATAAAGAAGGATGAGTGCCGAAGAACAGATGCTCTTGAGCTCTGGTGCTGGATAAGACTCTTGAGAGTCCCTTGGACAGCAAGGAGATCAAACCAGTCAATCCTAAAGGAAATCAACCCTGAATATTCACTGGAAGGACTGATACTGAAAATGAAGCTCCAATAGTTGGCCACCTGATACAAACAGTCAACTCATTGGAAAGGACCCTCATGCTGGGAAAGATTGAGGGCAGGAGGAGAAAAGGGCGACAGAGGATGAGATGGTTAGATGGCATCATCAATTCAATGGACATGAGTTTGAACAAACTCTGGGAGATAGTAAAGGACAGGGAAGCCTGGCATGCTGCAGTCCATGGGGTCGCACACAGTCGGACATGACTTAGCGAATGAACAACAACAAAATCAGTGAGGAAACCAAGGTGCAGAGGGGTTAAGTGATCTTTCAAAATCACCCGATTAATCGGAAGAAAAGTGAAACCTGCAATCAGGTGTCCTATCTTTGGGTTAAAATCAAGCACTTTAGCATGAAAGACAGGTCCTTCATGATCTGACCTGGTTCCTTCTCAGTCTTTCCTAAACTCTAGCCAGGTCCTTTGTTCCCATAGCTTCCTTTTGCCTTGTTGCAGCTGCTGTTCCCCTGCCTGAAATGTCCTTTCTATCTGTTTACACCAGGTAAGTTATCTTTCCTTCCTTTTTTCAAGACTCAAGCCATGTGTCATATCTTTACCCATCCCCCAGAGTTGAAAGGTTTTCCTATATAACTCAAAATCTGGAACACAAGTCTTACCATATGGTCTGGACATAATAACCATCATTTTCCTTGACACTCTCTGCCTCTAGCCTTAGATCTTCAAGACCAAGCATGTGTCTGCATACATCAATGGCTTGAGCAGCCAGGACAGAATCAAGCATGCAGGAAGTGTTCAATAAATGTTTAGACACAGATGTTTGGGTGAAAAAATGGTTGTTTCTTGGAGTCAAAGCAAGATTAAAACCCAAATTCCTCACTCTCGGCCAGTGTTGCTTCCCTTTCAGGAAATCATTTTCTCTCAAGATATATCTACTGTTTTAACCAGAGAAAGAGTAAAACTTACATGGTGCAAGGATTACAGTGTTCGCATGGAGAACTGTTACAAAAAAAGTTTGATTTGCATCTGCACTTGGTATTCCGGGTCCGAGTACAGTTTTGTTCCACTTCCAGCCCTAGAACACCAATTTGATGAATGAACAATGAGAAGGATGGGCAGGAGCAGCGTGGGTTTTTGAGATCCAGTGCTGACCTCAGCAGCCAAACCATCAAACCTTTAGTAACATAACTAGCGTTTAAATGCCAAATAGACAGCCCCAGGTTGAAAGAGCTGAAACCATCTAGCAGTGTTTTAAGCAGACAGACAATCCAGCAACCTAGACAATCCCACCTGTACTTAAAATGGCTTCCCTGTCCTCGTCTAGAGCCTGGCTACTCAAAGTGTGGCTTATAGATCAGCAACAGCAGCCTCACCCAGGAGCTTGTTAGAAATGCAGAACGTCAGGCCCTGCCCCAGACCTACTCAATCAGACCAATGCCAAAACCCTCACTTAGAGATTCTGATTTAATGGCTCTGAGATGGGACCTGAGTGAGAGAGTGAATGAAAGTCACTCAGTGGTGTCCAACTCTTTGTAACCCCATGGACTGAAGCCTGCCAGGCTCCTTTGTCCAAGGAATTCTCCAGGCAACAATACTGTAGTGGGTAGCCATTCTTTTCTCCAGGGAATATTCCTGGCCCAGGGATCAAAGCGGAGTCTCCTGCATTGCAGGCAAATTCTTTACCATCTGAGCCACTAGGAAGCCCTTGAAATTGGACCTAAATGCTGGCAATTTTCATAGCTTACTGTTTGATTCTACTATACAGTCAGGGTTGAGAAACACTGCTTTAGAGCCTGCACAGGGACAAGAAAAGCTTTATGTCCAGAGAGTTCTTGATCTTCTTAACAAAACTGGGAGTACTTCTGCTTTATTTTAATATGAACCCTCAAGATAGACTGGAATATCCATGAAAATTCAGGTCCTCAACAGTAATTATCAGGACAAGCCAGATCCTCAGAGAAAGGGGGAGCAGTCCACCCACCTCTTGGCTTTCTCTGTCCTTGTATCTGCAGGCTTCTGAGATCTTTTTGGCTAAGAACAAAAGCCATTTTACAAGCATAAATCAAGGCAGGAAAAAAAAGTCCCTTCAATTCTGGTTAGAGCTGATGGGTCCTGTTCACCATGCTTGCATTTAGACATTCTCTTACATCTGGAAGAACTGCCTAGACTTGACCCATAAATGTCTAGACCAGTCATTCCCTCAGTACCTGATCCTGCTTCATCCCCATCAGCCCTACCCTCACCCTCCTGTATGCTGACATCCCAGTTTCTGACTGTATTACACATGGTGCTACATGCAGTACCATGATTTGTCCCTTTTGAATGTTTTTCTTAAGACACTTACCATGTTCTTCATCGCAGACACTACATCTTATGCATTTGTCAGAATGATGGCTCTTGTCTGTGTACTCGTTCCCCTCTGAGCAGAGCACACATTCTGGCATATCTCCGTCGCGCTTGCAATCACCGTTTTTCCGTTTGCCTGCCCATGGGGAGAAAATGGAGCAAGTGTTTAAACACAAGGTGGTCCTGCAGCAGCAAGTGAAGTCTGCAGGGATGATAATAAAACACTGCTGAAACAGGAGTGGAAGGGCTAAGCTAATGAAATATAAATATAGCAGTGGAGAAGGTTGTTGAAAAATCGTTATCAAGAGACAGAATTTCTCCCAAGACAAAAGCTAAAAGAGTTACTGAGAGCCAGGGATCAAAATGCCATCATCCGCTGGATCATGGGAAAAGCAAGAGAGTTCAAGAAAAACATCTATTTCTGCTTTATTGACTATGCCAAAGCCTTTGACTGTGTGGATCACAATAAACTGTGGACAATTCTGAAAGAGATGGGAATACCAGACCACCTGACCTGCTTCTTGAGAAATCTGTATGCAGGTCAGGAAGCAACAGTTAGAACTGGACATGGAACAACAGACTGGTTCCAAATAGGGAAAGGAGTACGTCAAGGCTGTATATTGTCACCCTGCTTATTTAACTTCTATGCAGAGTACATCATGAGAAACGCTGGGCTGGAAGAAGCACAAGCTGGAATCAAGATTGCCGGGAGAAATATCAATAACCTTAGATATGCAGATGACACCACCCTTATGGCAGAAAGTGAGGAGGAATTAAAAAGCCTCTTGATGAAAGTGAAAGAGGAGAGTGAAAAAGTTGGCTTACAGTTCAACATTCAGAAAACAAAGATCATGGCATCCNAGTGAAGAGGAACTAAAAAGCCTCTTGATGAAAGTGAAAGTGGAGAGTGAAAAAGTTGGCTTAAAGCTCAACATTTAGAAAACTAAGATCATGGCATCTGGTCCCATCACTTCATGGGAAATAGATGGGGAAACAGTGGAAACAGTGTCAGACTTTATTTTTGGGGGCTCCAAAATCACTGCAGATGGCGACAACAGCCTTGCAATTAGAAGACGCTTACTCCTTGGAAGAAAAGTTATGACCGACCTAGATAGCATATTGAAAAGCAGAGACATTACTTTGCCGACTAAGGTCCGTCTAGTCAAGGCTATGGTTTTTCCTGTGGTCATGTATGGATGTGAGAGTTGGACTGTAAAGAAAGCTGAGCGCCGAAGAATTGATGCTTTTGAACTGTGGTACTGGAGAAGATTCTTGAGAGTCCCTTGGACTGCAAGGAGATCCAACCAGTCCCTTCTGAAGGAGATCAGCCCTGGGATTTCTTTGGAAGGAATGGTGCTAAAGCTGAAACTCCAGTACTTTGGCCACCTCATGTGCAGAGTTGACTCACTGGAAAAGACTCTGATGCTGGGAGGGATTGGGGGCAGGAGGAGAAGGGGCCAACAGAGGATGAGATGGCTGGATGGCATCACTGACTCGATGGACGTGAGTCTGAGTGAACTCCAGGAGTTGGTGATGGACAGGGAGGCCTGGTGTGTTGTGATTCATGGGGTCGCAAAGAGTCAGACACGACTGAACGACTGAACTGATTGAATGAGAGAGTGATTTATTTTAGAAGACATGCATGTCCTTGGCTGTGTGACCATGGGTAATAAGTCACCCATCTTCTATATCTTTCATTCTTCATCTATAACACTGTGGTGGCTGTTAGATTAAGTGATATAACTAATGTGTCTGGCACAACAGCATTCAAGGAATTTAATTCAGTTTCTCACCTAGCCTAAAGAGGGAACTAATGAGTTTGGGTAAACTCCAGGAGTTGGTGATGGACAGGGAAGCCTAGCGTGCTGCGGTTCATGGGGTCGCAAAGAGTCAGACGTGACTGAGCAACTGAACTGAACTGAATGTCACTAGTAGCAAAAGAACAGTGTATATATGATTCTCCAAGCAAGAACCAGAAAAGGGTGGCAGAAAGAAATTTTGGATTATGTGGTTCTTCACATAGTTGTCACTTTTAAACCTTTATTTTCCATTTAAATAATATCCACTGGACTTGTGGACATGGTGAGGGAAGGAGAGGGTGGGATGAATTGAGAGAGTATCATTGGCATATATACACCTCCAAAGGAGAAAAGGAAAGATAAACCCATTTGAATGCAGAGTTCCAAAGAATAGCAAGGAGAGATAAGAAAGCCTTCCTCAGCAATCAGTGCAAAGAAATAGAGGAAAACAACAGAATCAGAAAGACTAGAGATCTCTTCCAGAAAGCAAGATATACCAAGGGAACATTTAATTCAAAGATGGGCACAATAAAGGACAAAAATGGTATGAACCTAACAGAAGCAAAGATATTAAGAAAAGGTGGTAAGAATATACAGAAGAGCTATACAAAAAAGATCTTCACNCAGAAAGACTAGAGATCTCTTCCAGAAAGCAAGATATACCAAGGGAACATTTAATTCAAAGATGGGCACAATAAAGGACAAAAATGGTATGAACCTAACAGAAGCAAAGATATTAAGAAAAGGTGGTAAGAATATACAGAAGAGCTATACAAAAAAGATCTTCACGAACCAGATAATCATGATGGTGTGCTCACTCACCTAGAGGCAAACATCCTGGAATGCAAAGTCAAGTGGGCCTTAGGAAGCTTCACTACAAAGCTAGTGGAGGTGATGAAATTCCAATTGCGCTATTTGAAATCGTAAAGGATGATGCTGTGAAAGTTTTGCATTCACTATGCCAGCAAATTTGGAAAACTCAGCAGTGGTCACAGGACTGGAAAAGGTCAGTTTTCATTCCAATCCCAAAGAAGATTGACTTTTGGCTGTGCGGATCTTCGCTGCTGCACGCCGGCTTCCCCTAGTTGCAGCGAGGAGGTGCTACTCTCACGCTGTGGCGTGCAGGCCGCTCACTGGGGTGGCTTCTCCTGTGGTAGTGCACAGGGTCTAGGGCACTCAGGCTTCAGTAGTTGTGGCACATGGGCTTAGCTGCCCAACAGCATGTGGAATCTTCCTGGACCAGGGATCGAACTCACGTTCCTTGCGTTGGCAGGCAGATTTCTAACCACTGGCCCACCGGGGAAGTTCCTATGCCTACTTCTATAGGATGATTAGCAATAGGAACATATGAAAAAGAAGTCAGAATGACCAAAAGCACTGGAAGAGATGCCTTTACCAGCTTTGGGGGAGGAGGGAAGAAGGTTGCTAAGTATATATTCATATTAAGAGATGACTGCCACTGGCCACTGAGATGACCCAATTCTTGCTCTGACTTCTCATTTGACTTTCCAAAGTCCACAAATCCTGGTAAGAATAGTATTGTTTAAGGAAAAGAACATTTGAAGTTCTAAAGACTCTGGCTACATTTTTAACAATAGTATCAATAATATCTTTAACAAGCTGCTTAACCCCTCTGAGCTGAATTTCTTCATGCATGTGATGGAGATAATCACAGTTCATTTGCACAGCTAAAAGAACTGCAAGGGGCCTGCCCAGTAAGTGCTCATAGTTTCCTTTTCACTCCTCTTTCTATTCCTTTGCCACTAAGTGACAGAGTATGTTATGATGTGTAGGCATGAACTTTATTACCAGGCTTGCTATCTTAATACACAAAATTTAAAATCATACTCATGTTTGCTTTCCTTTACTTTAAAAATAAAATGAATCATTGGATTGCTATTAGTAAGTAT
This sequence comes from Cephalophus harveyi, assembly GCA_006410635.1. Lineage (NCBI taxonomy): Eukaryota > Metazoa > Chordata > Mammalia > Artiodactyla > Bovidae > Cephalophus > Cephalophus harveyi. Next base: position 144,448 of record SJYT01055577.1, read on the forward strand.
TATATAACAATGGCCTTCCCTGATAGCTTATTGGTAAAGAATCTGCCTGCAATGTAGGAGACCCTGGTTCAATTCCTGGGTTGGAAAGATCCCCTGGTGAACGGAAAGGCTATCCACTCCAGTATTCTGGCCTGGAGAATTCCATGGACTGTATAGTCCATGGGGTTGCAAAGAGTCGGACATGACTGAGAGACTTTCACTTTCTTTTTCATACAACACTGTCTTCTGGAAAATTCATTTCCTTAAGAAGCGGTTATTAATACCTATTGTGTGCCAGGCACTTTCTAGGAGCTGGAGATACCCTTGGAAGACAAGTCCTTGGTCTCCAAAGACTTCACATTTTCAAGGCAGAAGCAGGCCATGCACAAATAAATACAGGATGGCAAGTGGTGATAATTGCTGTGGGGGAAGCTAAGTTATAGCAAAGGAACAGAGGAAGAAGAGAAAATATAACAGGAACAGCAAGGGAACAGAGAAAGATGAAAGAGAAAATATAAAGGGAAGTTTAAGAGAAAGCCTAAGTAGTGACTAAACTTGTTATAACTAAATAAAAAGAATAGGCAAAATCTAATCTGCCCCCTCGTATGAACAGCAAACATAATTTATTCTGTTTTTCTCAGGTATATGACTTTCTTAATAATTTCATAACATTCTTTGTCTTTTTCTTAGTTTTTTAAAAAATCTATTATTGGAATATAATTGCTTTACAATGTTGTGTTAGTTTCTTCTGCACAACAAAGCAATTCAGCTTTATGTATAGATAAGAATCCGCCTGCCAGTGCAGGAGATGTAAGAGACACAGGTTCAATCACTGGCTCAGGAAGATCCCCTGGAGGAGAAAACGGCAACCCACTCCAGTATTATTGCCTGGAGAATCCCATGGACAGAAGAGCCTGGTGGGCTGGTCCATGGGGTTGCAAAGAGTCGTACACAACTGAGCGACTTTCACTCACTCTCTCACTCAGGTCCCATCTCAGAGCAATTAAATCAGAATTTCTAAGTGAGGGTTTTGGCATTGGTCTGATTGAGTAGGTCTGGGGCAGGGCCTGACACTCTGCGTTTCTAACAAACTCCTGGCTAATGCGGATTTTGCTGGCTTATAAACCATACTTGGAGTAGACAGGCCCTAGATGAGAACAGGGGAGGCATTTTAAGTAAAGGTGGGATTGTTCTGGTTGCTGGCTTATCTGTCTACTTAAAATTCCACTAGGTGATTTCAGCTCTTTCAACCTAGGGCCCAGAACTAGGGTTTATATATGACAATGCTACTCTAATTTATTGTAACATTTCAGACAATTACTTTACATGACTGTTCAGAAAATATTCTTATTTTGGAATCCATGGCAGCAACAACAAAAGATTAGTGGATTAGTATACAGAGAAAGTGAGAGAAGGAACATTTGAGATTTATGTTAAATTTTAAAAGAAAATTCCTCAGTTACAGTAGCTCATTGTCCTTCATGAGAAATATGTTAGAAGACCATCACAAATTCTCAGCTTCACTTATTCCATATAGCATGTAGTTCCATCCAGAAGAATGCAGGTAAAATGTATATGAACTCATCAGATCCATTCAAATGAACCACCCATTCAAATGTATATGAACCTGTTATAATTATTACAGTGGTAACAATAAATGATAATATTAACACTTATTGAGCCAAGCACTCTGCTACACACTATTAACACATTATTGTTCACAATAATCACAAAAGGTCAGAACTATTACTACTTCCATTTTACAGTTAAAGAACCAGACTCAAAGAAATCAGGTATCTTGCCCAAGGACATGAAGCTTGTAAATAGCTAGGAGGACCAATAGTCCCTGTTTTCCCAGGATGTGAGACTTTTAGTGCTAAAATTGGGGAAGTCTCGGGCAAACCAGAATACGGTGGTCATCCTGTAAGTGTCAGATGGAGGGTCTGAAAGCAGTGTCTGATGCCAGAACCTAAACTATGAAACACAATTCAATATCTGCTTGGTAAAGATTTCAGCTATCATATTACAAACTATTAATATGACAAAACTTTTCAGGGGCTCTGATAAAACAGGTCAGGGGCTCTGTCCTATTTCTCTGCCTTCATCTCACAGTCCCAGTGAGATGCACCGGAGAATGTGTGTATCAGAGCATGATTCTTCACTTGCTTTCCTCCTCCATTTTAACACTGTCCCATAACTCTCTCTCAGAAGTCAGTTTGCCTTCCTGGGATTGCTTTACTGGGGAGCTATTTACTTGGTATGCCCACTATGGTGCCAAAAACCTAACTGCAAATGGTGATTACTACACAGTTTAACACATTACAATGTCTTTACATCTTTCTTAATTTAGAACTTTGTAAAAGATCAGTCAATGTTGCAGAGATCCCTGATTCACCTAATATCCATTTTTCCTTCTCTCATAAGAAGAGAATATTTACTAGGAGACATGGCTGCCCTGATTCAAGACTACATCTCCCAGCCTCCTTTGCATGACCATGTAATTAAATTCTGGCCAATGGGATGTTAGCAAAGTGTCCAGTAATATCTTCCAGGATGTTTCCTGAAGAGAGCTGGTATGCACTGTAAAGTTTAACCTGCCCTATTCGCATGAACAGCAAAAATTATGTATACTATCTTTCCTAGGAACATGACTTTCTTAATAATTTCTTTTCACAGCATTCCTTTTGATAAACAAAATACTGCTGCTGCTGCTAAGTCACTTCAGTCGTGTCTGACTCTGTGTGACCCCATAGATGGCAGCCCACCAGGCTCCCCCGTCCCTGGGATTACTCAATACATAAACAAGTCATGAAATTTAAACATATACAATACTTTAGTAAACAAAGGCAATGATATGTCAATATAAAAAATAAACCGTGAAAACTCAGAACCAAATTTAAATACAGGGCATCAGGGTTCTATATCATTGCAGCAGGATGTTTAAGAAAACCAAGTCAAAGTACAACTTTAATTGCTTGCCGGTAGAATAATACTGCTTTCTAAATGGACTGACCTCTTTAATGAATTACCTTGCAGAATGCCTATGGCATGACAGAGACATAATATCACAAGTTCTTTCTTTCTTCCAATGTATAAAACCTAAATTTATCAAAATATGAAAAAAGGAATTGTTTTCTTGAAAATAATATTTTAAAATATATTTGTTTCTGAGTATACTACTATATATGCTCACTGTATAAATTTTAGGAAAGTGTAAAAAGCATCTATATATCATCCACTCTGAGATATTATTTTGGTGCATTCCTACACATATAAATACACATATATACATGTGAGTATATGTATGCATACATACCTATGTGTATATGTATGTGTGTATATATATATAAACATATATATATGCAATGTATGCAGTGTACCATGGAATCCTTCTTATTGAATATGGTGATGTGATAAGGACTTTTTTGATTAAAAAAATGTCAATTCACATAGGGGATCACAGAAAAATTACTATAAATAATTCAGTTTATAAAGTATAACTGTATAATTATTTGCCACTCTTGTGATATAGAAACAAGTTATTAGAAAGATGTGTATAAGAGACAGAATAAATACAGGATGGCAAGTGGTGATAATTGCTGTGGGGGAAGCTAAGTTATAGCAAAGGAACAGAGGAAGAAGAGAAAATATAACAGGAACAGCAAGGGAACAGAGAAAGATGAAAGAGAAAATATAAAGGGAAGTTTAAGAGAAAGCCTAAGTAGTGACTAAACTTGTTATAACTAAATAAAAAGAATAGGCAAAATCTAATCTGCCCCCTCGTATGAACAGCAAACATAATTTATTCTGTTTTTCTCAGGTATATGACTTTCTTAATAATTTCATAACATTCTTTGTCTTTTTCTTAGTTTTTTAAAAAATCTATTATTGGAATATAATTGCTTTACAATGTTGTGTTAGTTTCTTCTGCACAACAAAGCAATTCAGCTTTATGTATAGATAAGAATCCGCCTGCCAGTGCAGGAGATGTAAGAGACACAGGTTCAATCACTGGCTCAGGAAGATCCCCTGGAGGAGAAAACGGCAACCCACTCCAGTATTATTGCCTGGAGAATCCCATGGACAGAAGAGCCTGGTGGGCTGGTCCATGGGGTTGCAAAGAGTCGTACACAGAAATTAAATGTTTTTTCTGTGTATTTGTTTACTGATTTATGTAATGTTAAATTATATATTACCATCGCAAAAATTTTTGGAAGCAATTTGGATATTGATAAGCTTAAATTTTTTTTCAAAAAGGAATAGAAGTGGGAAGATGTTTAGTACATACTGGACACCATCCAGGATGTTTTAGAGATGGAGCAGAGGGAATCAGTTAATCCAGCCAGCAGATCAGTTAGAAATCTCATAAGGAAATTTATATACATTGAGGTTTATATCACGAATATATCAGAAAACATGATTTTGATTGATACATAGTATTCCAGTCTTTGAATACTTTGAAATTTACTTAATCTCACATCATTGGATATCACAGTGAAATGTTATGCATATATTTATTTTATTTTTTACTATTTTCTTAAGACATTTTTCTACAAATCTATTATGGTATCAGTAGATTTTCAAATTTTTGACCCACATATCCGAATTTCTTTCTTAAAATGTTTTAACAATTGACATTCCAAGAGTGACGTAGGAGAGTTTGCTCATCTCATAAGCAAACTCACTAAGACTGAGATCACTTTGAAAATGAAAATAAAACAAAGCAAAACAAAAAAAAGCAAGCCAACAAAAGTCCTTAACAGCTTGATATGCAAACCATATTATCTTCATTTTAATTTGCATTTTAGGGTTTAAAAATATGAGTAAAGATCTCAATTCATAAGATAAATAGATGGTATTTGTGAGTGAGCATGAAGTCGCTCAGTCGTGTCCAGCTCTTTGCGACTCCATGGACTGTAGCCTACCAGGCTCCTCTGTCCATGGGATTTTCCAGGGAAGAGTACTGGAGTAGGGTGGCATTGCGTTCTCCTCTCCAGGGCATCTTTCCAACACAGGGATCAAACCCAGGTATCCCACACTGCAGGTGGATTTTTTACCAGCAGATTACAAAAAGCCAGGAAGCCATTCTTTATTCTCATTTGGAGAAGACTAAATATAAACAGGCTTAAATATAAATGGGTTGGATTATGACAGATTTTCCATAAGGGTTGTTAAAACCTAGAGAGAAGGCCAAGTAAGACTGTTAGAATCTTTTCATAAACAGGGCCCACATCTGTTTAGCAGCTTAAGTACTGGAGGCCTGGAAAGCCAAACATGAAACCTACTACCATCCTTTATGGTTCTATTAATCTATTATATATACCCATGTGCTGTTTTCCTTTATCTTCCTGTCTTCCTTCATGAAGCAGCTGGGAAATGCTTATCTGTATAACATAGTAGTCAACTCTACTCCGTGTTGAAAATAAAAGTCTGCACAATTGCATTTTGCTTAGCTTTTAATTGGCTGGTGTTCAGAGGATTTCCAATCTGAAATTGGTTTTCATTTCAAAAATACTGATTTTAAAAAATGGTTGATTTTTATCCATTGCTTTTCTAGCTCATCTAGTTATTCGGTTGCAAAATGCAAATGTATTTTTCAGGCTTCAGTGCTAGGACAAACATTTTTCTTAGAGACTTTCTGGTTGAAGGGAAGTGTTGAGACATATCTCTTAAGGGTAGAAGTGTCTTGCTTTTAGAGCTCCACAATTATTATGATACATTCTAACCAGTTCTGATGTGGTAAGTTTTAATATCTACAAATTAGTCTTTTTTGGCTATTGAAAAATGGAGCTAAACAAATAAATCCTCTCACTTCTGAGGTACATGCCATTTACAAATTATATTTACTCATGCTCACATCAAATCAGTGTGATAAAGATAAAATAAGCTAGTCTTGGAGGAATAAAACCACCATATGACCCAGCAGTCCCACTCCTAGGCATATACCCTGAGGAAACCAAATTGAAAAAGACACATGTACCCCAACGTTCATTGCAGCACTATTTACGATAGCAAGAACATGGAAGCAACCTAGATGTCCATCGACAGATGAGTGAATGAAGAAGTTGTAGTATATATACACAATGAAATATTACTCAGCCATAAAAAGGAACACATTTGAGTCCGTTCTAATGAGGTGGATGAACCTAGAGCCTATTATACAGAGTGAAGTAAGTCAAAAAGAGAAAGATAAATATCATATACTAATGTATATATATGGAATCTAGAAAGATGGTACTGATGAATTTATTAGCAAGACAGCAATGGAGAAACAGACATAGAGAACAGATTTATGGACATGGGGGGCGGGGAGAAGGTGAGATGTATGGAGAGAGTAACGTGGAAACTTACATTCCCATATAAAATGGACAGCCAACAGGAATTTGCTGTGTGTCTCAGGGAACTCAAACAGGAGGTCTGTGACAACCTAGAGGGGTGGGATGGGGAGGAGATTCAAGAGGGAGGGGACATATGTACACCTATGGCTGATTCGTGTTGATGTTTGGCAGAAAAGAACAAAATTCTGTAAAGCAATTATCCTTCAATTAAAAAGTAAATACATTTAAAAATTAAGCTAGTCTTGGGAAAATAATGTCACAGTTTTTTTTTTTTCTTTTCAGTCATGCCATAATGCAGGAGAACTAAATGCTGTGAAAACACTCTCTTCATTATTACCACATGCTACTCCTCACCCCGATTTTCACTCCGATTACTGGATTGTTTTTGTTTGTGTGTGTATAACATACCAGCAGGACAAGGCTGACAGCAAAACCGGTGCTCACGATATAGGCCTTCTTGGCAGGAACTCGCTCCAGTAATATTCTTATTCAATCTCAGCCCCTCAGAGTTGATACCAGCCACGTGGGCATTGTCACCTTTAGACAATGGTCCAGAAACAGAGATAAATATCTGTAAAAGAAAAGCATGAACAGAATTTTACTGACTTCTGAACGAAGCAACTTGGAGAAAAGGTGTTCCCTCACCCTCAATGGCTGTGTTTTATTTGCTGCGTACGGATCGACATAGGCTCCATCCTTCCCCTGACCCATTTCCAAAAAAGGAGCAGGTCAACCGCATAACAGTCCAAACCTCGGGTTCTCCAAACCACCTGAGAAACAGCATCACAGATGGTAGCTCAAGGGACAACATAGCAGACTGGGAAAAAACATGAAATTTCAAAACAACTGTGGCTTGAAACCTAGCTCTGCTGTTGACATTGACTTTAGGCAAGTTAGATAACCTCAGTGATCCTCAAGGTCCTGATCTGTAAGTGACAGCAGAACTTTCTGTTTTGAAGCGCTCTGAGGATAAAAAGTGGTAATTTCTCCCAAATCTGGTACTTAGCTTACAACATGTTCTGTTTCTTCCTTTTTTATATATAGTGACAGAATCTTCAGTGCTGATAAAATCCTTCCTGGTTAACCAGCACAAATAGGTAGCTCAACATTAAATAATCTGCCAACAGTGTAGAAGGCTCGAGTTAAATCCCCGGGTGGGGAAGATCTGCTGGAGAAGGAAATGGCAGCTCACTCCAGTATTCTTGCCTGGAGAATCATGGACAGAAGAGCCCGGTGGCTTTCACAATAAATCCAACAGGATTTTTTTCACCTTTATTCAGAAAAAATGAACTTCTTTTAATATTGGTTCCTTTGTTTGGGAGACAAAACCCATAAGGGACACCGTCAAATTTATCTTAGTCAGTTGTAGGCTTGAGTTCCTCAGAAAAATAAGCTCCTAAAATGTATAGAAACATTTGGGGTTAATGTCTGTTTGATCCCTTTCTCAGGTTTTCTAAACATTTATTGTTTGTCTCTCTAAACACAAATTTAAATAATCTTTCATTCTGTGTGGAATATGTAAATTCTTTGCCAAGCATCAAATTTTTTTTTACTAGTTCTGAGGGTTTTTTCCCCTCAAGGTCATTTTTCACATTTTTCATGGCTTACATTATTTTTTCTACTTCATGGCATCTTCTGGGTTAAGGGAACTAAATATTCTTTGTGTATACATCACTGTCACTACTACTACTAAGTCGCTTCAGTCGTGTCCGACTCTGTGCGACCCCATAGACGGCAGCCCACCTGGCTCCCGCGTCCCTGGGATTCTCCAGGCAAGAACACTGGAGTGGGTTGCCATTTCCTTCTCCAATGCATGAAAGAGAAAAGTCAGAGTGAAGTCGCTCAGTCGTGTCCGACCCTTGGTGACCCCATGGACTGCAGCCTACCAGGCTCCTCCGTCCGTGGGATTTTCCAGGCAAGTGTACTGGAGTGGGGTGCCATTGACCTCTCAGGAGTCCTCAAATCTTCCCTTTTAGCCCTTCCTCCTTTGTCACCAAAGCCTGCATTCCCCTCTAAGTCACAAGATACCATGGAACCTCCAAGGAAGGAAGGATGAAGGAGCTGTGGTTGCCATCTTTTCCTTCTGGGATGGCTGATTTAAAAATGCATTTCCAGGGACTTCCCTGGTAGTCCAGTGCTTAAGAATCCACCTTGCAATGCAGAAGACATGGATTCGATCCCTGGTTGGCGAAACTAAGATCCCATGGAGCAACTAAGCCCACGTGCAACTACTGAAGCCCACAAGCTCCGGAGCCCACGTGCTAAGACTAGAGAGAGAGTCTGTGTGCAGCAACAAAGACTCACACGTTGCAACTAAGACCCAGCCCAGTCAAAGAAAGAGAGGAAGAAAAACATTTTTAAAATAAATAAAAAAACAAAAATCCATTACTAACACCCAGACTCCAGGAGAAAAAGTCACACCAAAATATCAAGAAAATACCTGACTTATCCAGGGTCACTCATGAGCAAAAAGCAGAGAGCTAGGACTTGTCTAAGTCACCTTACTCATAGGGCAGTGTTTTTCCTGCTACACCCAACTCACCATAAAATGTAGCTTACTTTTTCTATGTCAACGATTCTATTTAAAGAATAACTGGAGCTGGTAAACAGATCAGAGGAATTATGCCTCAGTGTGCTGGCTTCACTATCAAACCACTGCCTTTTCAACCCAACAGACATTTCTTTAGCACCTACTCTGTGCCAGGTTCTGTGAATACAGAGATGCGTAACACTGATTATAATCGAAAATGAATTTTAAGTTTCCAAAAGCAGGCTTGCACAGGGGCGTGTTATTTGTAATATATTTATCATTTGGGAATTTGTTAACATTATATTTGCCTGACTTTTACTTTTTAAAACACATTTGAATCTATGGTCTTTTTTTAAAACAGCTCTGAATGAAAGATATTTATCAGTATCAATTTCTCTTTTCAAGATGACAGTTCCCCAATCAATTCTTACCTTCTCTACAGAAGATCAATTTGTTAATATTAGTCCCTCTTCTAAATCATAGCATCAAGAGCTAATGAACAGTAACTGAACTGGACACTTGAGGAAATAATGTGATTGAAATCACACCAAAGCATTCACTGTTAAGATGGGAAGGGCTTTCAAATGAAAATCACCCATGTTTTAGGATCTTTATTCTATCACAAACTTTGCTCTATGTGACAGTCAAGAATTAAATATACTAACCATATAACATTCCAGACATTGCCAGCACATGGCAATTCTTGCACAAATGTACAAGTCTCTGCTAGAAGAAATCAGTAAGCCCCTTCTACAACAGATAATGGAAAACTGAATCTAAGCAACCAAACTGAGTAGGAGCAATTTCTTTCTGTTATCAGCCACCTCAAGGCCTGGAAAGAGGGAGTTAACAGAGAGATACTACTTGCTCTCCTCTTTCAATTCTGGTTTCTCATCTCACCAGAAACTGAACAAAATGCTGCACATGTAAACTCAAAGAGATTTGAGTCAAAATTGGACTAGTCAAAAGTGACAACTCAAAGGTGCTCAAAGTTGATACACAATAGTGTGTGTGTGTGTGTGTGTGTGTGTGTGTGTGTGTGTACCCTACAGCTGCAGGGCCCATCTTCCTTGGTATGCTAATTTCATTCAGTAATCTTGTGACAATATTATGAGCAGGTCCACAATTCAGGGTTTAAATGATCGAGTGCTCAGAGGAGCTGCGCATTTTATATTTATGGATTGTTATATTAGTGTTATTTTTAAAAACACTGTGCATATACTCAACTTTCTGGAACTGTCTGAAAGAAATATACTTGCTAATACATTTCGTTTTAGTGTTGAAGTTTTTGACTGGAAATCAAAAGTCACTGTCCAAAATACATTCAGAATTTGAGAAATGTGAATCTTAGAGTAAACAGTGAAAGATATAAATATCATTGGCCATGAAGCAGACACCAGCACCAAACTCATCTCATATTTGATCACACCAGCTTCAGAAAGTTCAATTTCTGGAAACATTTCCTACTTACTTCAGCATCAAAGAATTATGTCAAGTATTAAAAAAAGAAAGATGGGTCTAAAGAGCATATTCTAACTGTTACATGATACGATGTAAGCAGTTTCCACACAGCTTGCATTTTTTAAAGTTTTTATATTAGCTCAAGTTTGCAGTATGCAAAGATTTAACCTAAACTTTCCTGGCAGAAACTGGGGTGTTTTTAATTGTGACAAGGCAGGAAACCCACAAAGGACTAAATGATCAGAATGCTCAAAAATTGTTTTTCAAAAAAGCTGAAAAGGCCAGAAAATTAGTTAAAGATTTGAAAAGAAGATATTCTAAGGAAAATGATAACCAAATGGGGAAAAAAGGAATAAAATTAACCATCATAACAAAGATTAAAAAGTCAAATGGACCTCAGTTTTAGAATCTGCTGGGAATAATCTTAGCTGATACATTAATCAATTATTTACATGAGCAAATACTTTGCTGAGTATCTTTGTTGCTGTTAGTCACTCAGCCATGTCCAATTGTTTGTGACCCCATGGACTGTAGCCTACCAGGATCCTCTGTCCATGGGATTTCCTAGGCAAAAATACTGGAGTGGGCTGCCATTTCCTTCTCCAGTTGAGTGCCTGCTTTGCGCCAGACAGACTCTGGGAACAGAGCGGTATACAGATAAAGACTCAGCTCTTATAGCATTTATACGTAAATGAAGTTATTAGTCAGGCTTCTCAAGAAAAACAGGCCCAGTACTGAGTGTGAGTGACTGAGTGTGTGTGTGTGTGTATGAAGAAAGAGAGACTGATTGATTTTCAGGAATTGGCTCACACAACTGCAAAGGCTTGGCAAGTCCAGATTCTGCTGATAGGGTAGGTCAGCATGTTGAGAGTCAGAGGAGAGTAGCAGCTGAAGTTCAAAGGCAGTCTGGCAGAATTCTTTCTTCCTTAGGGGGTCTCAGTCTTCATTCTGCTAAGGCCTTCAACTGATTGAATGAGACCCACACACATTACAGAAGGTATCTAATGTACTCAAAGTTTAGCACTTTCAATGTTCAGCTCATACAAAGCAAACAAACAAAACCTTCACAGAAATATCCAGAGTACTGTTTGAACAAATATCTGGGTGCCATGGTCCAGTCAGGTAGACAAATAATATTAGGCATCACATGGAGGGAAATGATGAAGGAACAAAGAAATAGGCAACATAACCAGGAGGAATGAGGACTATTTAAAGGAATAAGGCAAGCTTAGGGGGCATGGAGAATTTGAGGTGCGAGGCAGTGCTCTTTCAAGAAGAGTTGTCTGTGAAGGCCACTGAATAAGAAAACTGACTTGTTGCAAGTAGATGATTAGCTGAAAAGGGCTTTCCAGGCAAGTCACACCCAGAGGAACTTGGCTTAGCCCAAATGGGGACATACCTGAGGTCCTCAGCAAAAATATTATTAACAGTTAGCTGTTAACAGAGATAAAGATCAATGTCTCCTGAACCACACAGGTAATTAACATGTTGACTACTAAGACATAGTGCAGTGGGACAATACAGCCAATCATAACCACAGATGCTGCAATCTTGTAGAATCCTGAAACATCAGAGCAGAAAGGGACCATGTAAGCATCTGCTCAACTTCCACACAGATTTAAAAAATGGATCTTCTTGAGTCATTCCTTATCTACAAGATTTTAATATTTTCTGCAAATCAGAAAATTTCTTATGAAATGATGAAGAAAGGTAAGATTTGTTATTTAGCATGCCCAGTAGATGCTTTAACAGCATAAAGCCTAAAACCTGGTGAAATTCATTTTGAGAAATGGCACGTAAAAATATTACAGTCTCTTAAATTCAGAATCTTGAGAGTTCTGACAATGAAGTGGCAATTCATATCTAGCATCGTAAGTGAGGAGACTATGATGACCAAAATGTCATTAGGTTGAATGGATAGAGTCCTTCTGAATCATTCATGAAAGTGTTGTCAGGAAACCAAACCCTAGAGTCATTTACCTAGTCTCCCTTGACATTTGCCTGGCGTTTTACAAAGTTCATTCATATATCACCTCATGGTCGCCACAATAAACCTAGACATGAGGAATTATTATTTTCTTATTGTATAGCTGAGGAAGCTGAACAGAGTATGTGAAATGACTCACTGGATAACCCCCATGAGGACAGGCTAAGGGAAGACTTGGCACCTCTGGTGCAAATCTGGACTCTGGTTCTGGTTTATAAATCAGTTTCCTAATTGCTTTCTCCATTTATGCGTGCAAACAATGCAGTCTGTTTTCAGACAATTGTGGGCAAGATGCCTGAGTGTTAATTTTACAATGAACCTTCAAAGCAAATGTGCGTTGAGGGTGGAAGGAGTTAGTAGGAACTTTCTGAAAACCAGAAGTCCATCCCAAGCCCTCTTGTCTGGGAAAACTGTGGTAGGGCTCTCCAGGCTGGGATTCTGGCTGGCAGGGAAGGGGAAACTTCCTAGCCCTGATCTGCATCTTGAAAAGAAGGGGAGTTTGGGTTTCCCTTCCTCCCATCTGGGTGCTGAGTTTCTGAGCACAGCCATCAAAGGCACTGTGAGTCCCTTGTGGGGGCGGGGATTTGCAATGAATAGCTAGGAACTGGGAGTCCTCCTAGCCTACCACTGATCTTTGCATTTGCTCCCTTTGAAACACTCAAAAAGAGGCTGACATGAGAGTCTGTCCCTTGTATCAGATGACAGTTGACTTTATATTAATTAATTGCATCATATGATGGATCACTTTTCATAGCCAACTCCGTTACTACATAGAGGAAACAAAGCAGAGAGGGCAAGATCCAGAAATCGATGACCACCCTTGAAGCCTATCACTCCCCTTTGACAAGCTCACCATGCTTTCCCAGGAACTGTAAACACTCAAGATCTAACATGGCAATTACAAATAGAGTAGCCTCACAGTGACTGAATTAAACAAAGAAACTGAGAATCCCATTAGGGTTACTTCAAAGAATCAGTGTGGCAAGTAACCCTAAGAGATGAGCCAGGGTTTGAAAAGGAAGTTTAAAAAAAAAAAAATCACCTTTTTTTTCTGTTCTCAGTGAAGTTCAAAACAACAGGAAAAGAATTTTTAAAAGTAGAGGAGAAAAAAAAAAAAGGTGTCTGAAGGTGAAAAATGGCAGTCCTTCAAATGACAAGAGTAAGAAGACAGATGCTTAGAATGGTCGGTGAGAATTTTTGATACTGAGCACATACTTCAGACTGACTACAAGCTCTCCGGTAATCATGGGGAAGAGTTTTAGAACCCAAGTCCTTCATCTGTTAGAAGCAGCTATGCCCCAAACTGGCAGTCAGGTGCCTGGACCAAGTCATACAGCTGGATCAAGAGAGTCAGACTCTTACGGGCTGAGTTGTCTCTCCCTCACCTCCAAATTCTTCTGTTGAAGACTTAACCCCAGTAACCCAGAATGTCAGCATATTTAGAGACAGAGTCTTAAAGAGGAAATTAAAATGAGGTCATTGGGTGCACCCTAATCCAATACAACTGGTGTCCCTCTCAGAGGAGGAAATTTGGGCACAGACAGAGACCAGGGGAAGAAGATATAAGGACACAGGGAGAAGGGCATTCACAAGCCAAGGAGAGAAGCATGGGACAGACAGATCGTCACCTCGCGGTCTTCAGAAGGAGCCAAACTTGTCGACATCTTGATCTCAGATGCCTAGCCTTCAGAACTGAGAGAAAATACATTTCTGTTGTTTAAGCCACCCAGTTACAGCAGCCATAGGAAATGAGTACCTATCGGCCCACACCACCGTCCCTTGATTCCCTCAGAGTCTGGATTTGAGGGAGGTCCGTGGTGCACACACATCAGGGAATCCCCTGAGCATTAGGATTTCCCATCTTCAACCATCACTGTGCTAAACAGACTAGAGACTGAAAACGGTCTTCAGAACCGGAATCCTTAGGGGCCAGGAGGAACTTGAACTTCCCAGTCTTACAGACCTCCGCTAGGAAGTCGAAATCTCACTGACCCCTACTGTCCAAGACACAACTGTAACAACAGACGCGTGCTGGTCATTCCCTTTTCAGACTTTTAGTTACTGATCACCACTTGAGGAAAAAGAACTTCTAAAAAACCATTAATAGTCCAACATTTCTGACTGTTCAATGCATCTCTAATATATTTGTATAGAAAGTGAGATAATATTAATAGTGATGGTATTTTGTAGTAGGTGCATTATTGAAAAACTGAAATAAAACCAAGTATTCTAAATTTTCTAAACACAGAAACTTTTCAGTATTAAAGAGATAAGCGAAGATTTCATTTGCTCTTATTTTTTGTGTGTAAGTAAAAACACACAAGGTAATCTTATTCCAGTAAGGTCTTCATTCTTTCTTAAGGCTGATTTCTGGGAAGACCAGGAGAGAGCAGTCAGTAGAGTAAGTGATTGGTTAGACTCCTGACTGAATCAAGTCATAAATAAAATAAAATGAGGAAACCTAGAGAATTCCATTTGGGATTAGATTTGGGGTTTTGTGTTAGAGTTAGAAAAACTGTCCTCAAAACCCTGAAAAACATTAGAATCATGTAGTGATGGTTTCCCCAGTGGCCCAGCGGGTAAAGAATTTGCCTGAAATACAGGAGACACAGAGACGTGTGTTCAATCCCTGTCAGGAAGATGCCCTGTAGAAGGATATGACAACCCACTCCAGTATTCTTGCCTGGGAAATTCCAAGGACAGAGGAGCCTGGTGGGCTACAATTCATGGGATCACAAAGAGTTGGACAAAACTGAGCACACACATACACAGTGATACATTAAAAATCAGAAACGCTTTGGTCCCAACACAGACCTACAGAATCAGGATCTCGGAGAATGGGGCCTTCTCATGATTGCAATCCACTCCAGTGTTCTTGCCTGGAGAATCCCAGGTACGGGGGAGCCTGTTGGGCTGCCATCTAATTGTTCTTGCCTGGAGAATCCCAGGTACGGGGGAGCCTGTTGGGCTGCCGTCTATGGGGTCGCACAGAGTCGGACACGACTGAAGCGCGACTTAGCAGCAGCAGCAGCATGATTATGCTCAACCTTGTTATTTAGTATCTAATAACCCTGGTTATTTTGCTGCTCCTCCGAGCTGAAGACCTGGGAAGGTCTTCAGGGCTGGAGGAAGCGAAATCTGAGGTTAGCAGATGAGTACATTTACATGTGAGAAGAGTATTACAGACCAACAGCCTCTGCGCTCTGCGCTTGCCAATCAGAATTTGACTTTTCATGGAGAAATAATGCCCCTTCTAAAAATAAGCCTGAAAGGAAGAGAAGTCATCTTTGGTGGAGGAAATGGGAGGATTACCAAGTCCTAAACTAGAGCCCAAGAATTCTGAAATGCCCAGAGGGGTCACAGGAGTAAAGCATCCAGGTGGAACAGACAACAGAGCAGGTAGGGTTGTCAAAATGGAGGCACACCTGGACCCAAGGGGCAGCCTTCTGATCCAGGAGGGTGGGGACCAGGTGGCATGTGGCTCCAGACCTTTCATTTTTCAAGAGAAACCAAAATCCTCCAACATTTAAATTGGGCAACTAATATTAAAAATACATACCTGCCTATATACATTCTGTATGTGTCAAGACAGTGCAGCATAGACATAATACAGTCAGGGGTGGGGACTTCCCTTGTGGTCCAGTGGCTAAGACTCCATGCTCCCAAAGCAACGGGCCTGGGTTGGATCCTCGGTTCAACCCTTGGTCAGGGAACTAGATCCCACATGCTCCAAATAAAGACCTTGCAGGCTGCAGCTAGATCCCACATGCTCCAAATAAAGATCTTGCATGCTGCAGCTAAGACCCAGTGCAGCCAAATAAATAAATATCAAAAAACAAAAACATAGTCTGGGGCAATGTAAGCCCAATTTTTGAAATCACGCCTAAGACAGACATTCATATGAAAAAAACAGTCCATTAGGGATAAGGATCCTTTTGTGAAGATCACTAAAAACCAAAGCTCAAACCTCAGCAAGGGGTGGGAACCTTATGCCACATGTTCTGAGTTCATTTTCTCTGTCTCTCTCTAGCTCTCTCTCTTTTTCCCAAGATCTCTGATCTCAGAAATCAAAAGTATTGACGTTTCTCACAGGTTATATTTTTATGGTGTCCCAGAACACAGAAGTGACTAAATCTACAATGCAGCATCACTCGGCTATAGGACAGCCTGACATTAATGACTTCAAAAAAAGTTTATTCTAATTTCCCAAGTTTATCCCAGTTCACAGCTTAACAATACCTACGTATAGTAGGTTTGCTTGCTTTGCTGGGCTGAGTACATCTGCTGAAAGAGTTTGTAGTCAGACTGCTACTTTATAAGACTAGCCTTAATCAGAATGCCTAATTTCATACAAAAGTTACTATCACTCCCCACTTAGTGGGTCTCTAGCCAGGTGTCCAACAGAGCAATGGCTGCTGTTTCTAACTGGTGCATATGATGGGGATGGCTCAGTTGCACAAAAGCTCATTCCAAATCAAGAAGGGAACTGTGATCAAAGAGGAGAACCAGCCCATCTCCTTCTGAGGAAGGTGAACTTAACAGTCTTACAATGATTAACTTTCTAATTTGAGTCTTACTACTCATACTCTCACATCAAAGAAAATAAAAGTAGGCAAGTACATTTGAATTATTTGTTCCTGTTTAAGACTGAATGGAAGATACTCAATTGGTATTAGGGATCCAATTACATACAAAGCAAAAGATACACTACTTTATTTCATTTTTGTTTATTTATTTACTCATTTTGTCTATTTCATTTAAAAGCAAAGGTCTTCCGGGAAATGAAAGGACTTATTAAGTAGTTAAATGCTGTTTTCCCACTTTTGTAAATAGATACACACACATAGCAAATACACTACTGTCCATTAAACTACTTACAATGATTCTGCAAATAATTTTTTGGTAACAAGCTATACATGTTATTACCTTTATATTATTACTTTTCATCATAAGTCAATAAGTCTTTAGTATCTATTACAAAACATGTGCTCATTTAAGGGACTTTTGGAACCCAAGATAATTTACCAAAATGTACTTAACTCATTAGGGGTTTTCAAGTGGGGGATTTCCTTATTCAGGTTTTTGATCATCTTTTAGAAAGTGATTACTCCTTAGCAGTTGTGGTATAGTGCTAGTAGCCTTCAGAGAGGCTCCTTTGAAATGCTGACACTTCCACTTTTAGGAACTATTTAGAAGTAAATCACTTGTTTAGTATTCCAAAGAAACTTACTTAGAGACAACATCAAAATCTTGAGTCCTCTTTGCCTCTATCTCACTTTTCTCCTTCTATAAACTCAGTGCAAGAATAAAAACTGCTTTGCTAAATTAAACTCTAGTTTTGCCACTAAGGGTGATAATTGTATTATGGAGATAGACAATAGAAGAGTTTTCATTCATCTAATTGAAACTAGCAGTGAAGGCCCTGAGGATCTTCACATATCAATTTCATTTTTGCCTCCTAGTCTTGCCATCTTTTATCAATGTGTGTTTTTACATGCTGGTTGCTAATGTGTTAAATTACATTTCATAATATTATTTTATTCAAAAGAATTTTCAAGTCCACCGTGAGATAAGGAAAACCTGCTAAAAACAACAATAAATAGAAACACACCACAACCTATTTCTTGCTTCTTAGCCTGGTTTATGGAAAAATTATTAAATTACAAATTAAACAACTGTCCTTTATTTTCTCCTCAAAGCTTTCCTGTATGATTATTTTAAATATACCGGTTTCTTTTTCAGCTGCCCTCTCCTTTCCCTTGCCCATAATTTTGAAAACTCCAAGAAATAAAGGACAGGAAAATGGCTATCTAGTAATTGCCTAACCATAGACCTAAATAGTACAAAACAAAAGCTATCAGAACTATATGCTATTGAAAGAAGCAGCCCAGCAGTGCTCACAGATATTTCTCACACAAATTTCTAAAGTAACTTTGCCTTTTCTTCTGTATCCAAACGACACCCAGAAACTAAGAGAGAGAAAACTAACTTCAAGAGGGAAGAAAGAAGGAGAGAGGTAAAGGATGGGATATTTGCTGATGATAGATCACACTAGAGATGAGAGGACTAGAGAAAGAAAGAGGAAAAAAGCAAGCATGGCCGCTCCTTCCCATCCTTCCAGTCCACTGACATGACTGAACCAAATTTGCTTGTTCCATGTAGTTAGCACTCACGCCCCGGCTTAATTTATTTGCGACTAGTAAGTAAGCCCCACTAAGTGCTAGATCATAAAAGCAAGCATTTTCTGGAGACACACAGGGTGACATAATGGTGTGGAAACTTCTTTAAGAATAGAGGTGTGATGCTGGGCCCCTGATGGGGGCAGGGCAGGATTCTGTGTAACTAAACTGAAGAGTCATATTAGAAAAGGGAAATAGAGGATATACTACAAAATGTAAACAGGACTGTCTAAGTGATGCAGCTGTATCAGATTTTTTTCTTTCTACACATCTATATTAACACATTTTATTCAATAAACATTCACTTCTGAGGTTCTATATCATATAACAATAATAAATGAATGTTTAATATATATCATAGATATTATAATATGCATATACAAATAAATGTAAATATGTATTTGCACATGTGTGTGTATGAATACGTGTGCATTCTTTCAGAAAAGCAGTTTCCTTGGTGTTTTAAACAGGCACCCCTGATAGAGACACTATAGTATTATTATAAAAGTAAAGTGTAGCTCTGGGCTTTGATAGTTTTGCTATACTAGTTAGAATTCTTGTTCCTACAACTAAGAGATTGTCAAAGCAACCAAGACTGCAATAAGGCAGTGGTAAGGAAGGTATTATCTTCATGATAAGGAAGAATGTGATTTGAGGTTGTATAAATGGTTTCCCAACTTTGAATCTCAAATTTTCTCAAAGAAAATTTCTAAAGGAGCCCAAATATCGTACATTATTTCCAAAATGACCAGGGAGATTTTTTTTTCCAACCATAAGGCGGTTCCAGACATCAATTTTTTTTTTCTTTTTTCTTTTCCACTCTTGGTGTCATCTGGACATAGGTGTGGTCGACACCCCCACCCCCACCCCCCAGGCTTTGGAATGGGATCTAAATTGGATTTAAATTCAGTCCTGCCTCTTACTGTTTGGACTCGACTTACGTAAGCTGTCTGAACCCCATTTTGCCCTCTGTAAGATGGAGATACTGCGCAGCTGCTGCGAGAACTGACTGAGATCATACTCATAAACATTCCTATCACACTGCCTGGTACGTCGATGAGGCCCAGCAAATAAGAATCCACTGGTTTTCAGAGAGTTCGGAACTCAAATGAACCTCTTGCGGCCAAGGTCTTCGATCAGCCATCACCAGGCCGGGATATCTGAGGTAGGGACTCTCCAAAAGAGGTGGATGCGGCTTAGGCTTCTAGGCCAAGTACAGGCTGCTCAGCGCGTGCGCAGTGGCAGCAGGTACCACCTCCTGAGCAATGGCCAGGGTTACCTCCCGCCCACGAGTACAGCAAGCAATGAAAAATTTAAAAAAAAAAAGGGAGAGAGAGAGAGGGAAAAAACGGGGCGGGGGACAAACCTGAGATAGTGACTCACACTCTCAAGGAGAGGGATTCCCGGAAGGGAAACAAAACAGTTTCTTTTTCTGTGTAGCGGTAAAAAGGTAAACAAGTCTCTTTAAGGCGCATTCAACCCCAAGATAACGTTTTCAAGAAAGAAACGGTGCGCTCCAAAGCCTCTGGTGTAACCACTGCCTCAAGGCTGATTTATTCCCTAAAGTTGGGAAGTGTTGGAAAAACTTGTATTATCAATTTCGAGACTGCAAGCTCTCACCGCCCCGAGGTGCACACGTTCATAGCACAGCCTTAGCGAGACATGCAAGAACTTGTCCAGAAGACCCTTTCCTGCCCCAAACGGGGCTCTCCCTGCAGCGACCCCCAAAGCTCCCCGGCGCCTGCCAGCCCCCCGCGCCCACCCCCTCGGCGCCGCAAACCGCGTTCCCAGGGGGCACGCAGAGATGTTCCGCCTGCCACGAGGGCTCGCAGCTTCGCATCCAGCCCCCCAAAAAACGAGTAGCCTGGTTTCCTGAGACCTCGCCCTCAAGACAAGTCCTAGCAGTCATGCGGAGCTAGCCGGGCGAAGGCCGGCCAAGTCCGCCGCCCACGCGCGCATCCCCCCGGCCGCCCCCAGAGCGCGTCCCGCGCCAGCCCAGGGGCCGAGCTGGGAGAGGCCCTCGCCGGGGCAGAGACGACTCACCAGTGACAAGTGAAGCCAGATCCCGGACATGGCTGTGGAGCAATCTCCGAAGTGAAGGAGCCTTTCCAACTGGCACCAGGGCGAGTTACGCACCCGGTGAGTAGTGAGCCCCGACTGGCCCCTCCCCGCGCTCCAGCCGGCCTGGGAGAGTGCTCCGCTCCCGGGCCCGCCCCGGGCGCTCACGCACAGTTACTCTCGGGACGCTTTCCTCTTTCTCCAGCAGCGTGTCTGAACACCTGTTGGTAGCTCATTTGAAAAGACCAAAAGTAACGTCCCCGGAGCCAGGGGGTGGGGGTTGGAGGAGGAAGCTTAGCTGGGGAACGCCCGGGTAGGGGAGGGCGCCTTTGATTCTGCAACCCTGCGCCTGGAGTTGGGGGTGGGGTGGGGGAAGGGGGAGCGGGGAAAGAGCCAGCGTTTGTTGCACAAGCGGGCATTCCCCGTTGGGAGCGTTTCCGCAGTCTACTGGCATGCTCGGGTTCAGGTGAGGATCCTGAGAACGGGCCCGATATCCTTTCTAAACTCTTCTGCAGTTTCAACTGGGGAGGCTGGGGAGGACTCAAGTGCAGAGCGCACGCGTCTTGCTCGGAGCAGGAGCCTCGGCTGACTGCTGGGATTCCCAGAGCAGACCAGCCTTGGCTCAGCTCTGTGTGCCGGGGCGGCGACGTTAGAGGCTCGCAGGAACCCCGGGTAGTGCCTGTAGTGGCAGTGCTGCGGGGATTCCGAAGAGGGAGGACCCTCTATACTTTATTCTCACGAGGAGTACAAAGCTAACTCTTAAGACGAATCACACAGCTCCAGCTATATGATTAAAGCTTACAGTTACTTCCCCTCCTTTATTACTCATTATTTCCTGGCCAATTTTCTTTATTAAAAAGAAAAAGTATACTTTAGTGCTTTGGTTAACAGCTCGAAGTCATTATTGTTTTGGAAAAGTTGATCCGTCCGGTTAGCCAGTTTGCAACAGTTTTACAGAAGGTTTGTATAATGACATCCTTCATGAGCGTGATTCTGAGGAAGTAGTTGGTAAGCGGGGAACCGCATCCTCCACGAAGCTCTGCACCTGCGCTCTGTCGCCCACCTTCCCTGATGTCTGTATCCCATTAGGAACACTCTCCTTTCCCTCCCTTTGCCTGGCTCATTCCTCATCCATCCGGATCCTTCTCTGAAGACATTTTCAAGACATTTTTGTTCGGGAGATGTTCCTGGCTCCCAATGCAAGGTTAGGAGCTAAACGCTTTCCTCCTAACTGCTTTCTTCTCCATTTGCTGCTCTGCCCTCGTGGCCCTGTCTTACAGGTGTGGACTTACCTGTCCCCTGCTTCACTGCCCAGCAGATTGTTAGTGCTATGAAGAAGATCCTAGCTGGCCAGTCATGCTCCTACAGTTCCCAACCCAAAACGGACACAAAAAGAAGTGGATGGCGGGAGGCTGGGGAGAGGGGTGTAGAGGGGCTGGCATATGGAAACTCTGTATTATCTTTGCAACTTTTCTGTAAGTCTAAAACTATTCTGAAATTAGAAGTTTATTGACATTAAAAAAAATCATAAGAAAGAAGGGAGGAGAGCGAGACAGCTGACAAAATCAGCATCTCTTGAGAGTGAATCATAAGTCAACAACTTTCACAAATGGTTCTTCCTTACCTAATATTTGCCCAGTGAGGTACTAATTATTATATTTATTTATAAAAAATTGTAGCTGAAAAAGTTTAAGCAACACTGACAGTTTGATTAGTTAGTAAATAGTAGATTCAGGAATTAAATTTCGATATTCTTGCTCCTAAGTCCTTGCTCTTTCTCAGTTCAGTTCAGTTCAGTCACTCATTCGTGTCCGACTCTTTGCAACCCCATGAATCGCAGCACGCCAGGCCTCCCTGTCCATCACCAACTCCCGGAGTTCACTCAGACTCACGTCCATCGAGTCCGTGATGCCATCCAGCCATCTCATCCTCGGTCGTCCCCTTCTCCTCCTGCCCCCAATCCCTCCCAGCATCAAAGTCTTTTCCAATGAGTCAACTC
>SJYT01055577.1:166999-229321 GCA_006410635.1 Cephalophus harveyi
TCACCAACTCCCGGAGTTCACTCAGACTCACGTCCATCGAGTCCGTGATGCCATCCAGCCATCTCATCCTCGGTCGTCCCCTTCTCCTCCTGCCCCCAATCCCTCCCAGCATCAGAGTCTTCTCCAAGGAGTCAACTCTTCGCATGAGGTGGCCAAAGTACTGGAGTTTCAGCTTTAGCATCATTCCTTCGAAAGAAATCCCAGGGCTGATCTCCTTCAGAATGGATTGGTTGGATCTCCTTGCAATCCAAGGGACTCTCAAGAGTCTTCTCCAACACCACAGTTCTTCGGCGCTCAGCCTTCTTCACAGTCCAACTCTCACATCCATACATGACTACTGGAAAAACCATAGCCTTGACTAGACGGACCTTAGTCGACAAAGTAATATCTCTGCTTTTGAATATGCTATCTAGGTTGGACATAACTTTCCTTCCAAGGAGTAAGTGTCTTTTAATTTCATGGCTGCAGTCACCATCTGCAGTGATTTTGGAGCCCCCCAAAATAAAGTCTGCCACTGTTTCCACTATTTCCCCATCTATTTCCCATGAAGTGATGGGACTGCTCTTTCTAACTCCCCTCATACCTCCCTCACTCCACACATACACCTAACCCTGAAGTTTAATGAAATAGTAATAGGTACTTTGTGAGAAGAAATGTGTTACATGATCAAATGATTTTAGAAAATTCTGGGTTAATTTAAACAGGCCTCCTAATCTAAGGGTTCTCTGAGCCCTCAGTACGCTAATATGCATTCTGACTAAGACGGGCCTGTGATCTCTACTGTTCCCTAGTCTTCTTTATCTTTATGGAGTTCTTTGAAGAACACCTACTGAATGCTGGTGTTCTGGAAGAAACAGTTCAGACATCTTTAACAGTTAATTTTAAGAACACATTTTTACAGGCCTTCAAGGGCAAAGAAATACAATTTTAATAATAGAGTTTCAGGCACTCTACCAGATGTGGGAGACACTTTGGACAACCATCCTGATTTTACTCAAACCGCGCTATGTAAGTTAAAGCCTTCTACTCTAAAGAAATCCTTGCCACTGAACATTTCATTCTGAATAACATTTAAACATGTATCTACTTATTTTAAAAAGCTGGGAGGAAGAAAACATCCAATACCCTTTTACTACCAAGACTTTTTATTTCTTATCCCCTAATGTTTAAAAATTTTTGTCAACAAAATTTCTCTTACTAAATAGCAGCAAATTGATTTTAATAATCCCCATGTGTAGTGAACATTCATGATTGTTTATGCTACATCTTCTCCCCTTCTTCCCGGTAACATCTTCCAAGTTGCCTTTGTTCCTCTTCCATCTTCTTGGCTATTGACATGGTTGCGTTAGTCAGGGTTCTCTAGAAAAACAAAGCCAATAGGATACATACAGATTAGCCATAGATACCAAGATTTATATAGCTATATCTATCTATCTATTTTTACAGAGACCTATATATAAACAGAGAGAGAGAGAAAGATGTGTTGTAAAGGATTGTTTTATGTGATTATGTAGGCTGACAAGTTCAAAATGTGCCAGGAAGACTAGCAGGCTGGAGACCCAAGGAAGAATTGCAAAGGCCATCTGCTGGCAAAATTCCCTGTCTTTCAAGAGAGGTCAGTCCTTTTCTTAGGGCCTTCAACTGGTGGGATGAGGCCCACCCATACTATGGAGGACAACTGCTTTACTCAAAGTCTCCTGATTTCAATATCAATCCCATCTAAGAAATATACCTAGAAACACCTAGAAAAGTACCAAGTCTTTGGATCCTGCGGCCTAGTCAAGGTGACACATACGATTAATCACTACAGCGGCAGAGACACCGATCCCAGAGTCTGTGTGTGTATGTAAAGCAGGGGAGAGGAGGACAAGGAGCCCCACGTGGTTAATGCAACCAGCACATCACATTCTGTCGTGAGCTTTCCAGGAAACAGTGGGATGCAAGCTCTTCTTTTTCTTTTTTCCACTGTATTTGAAGTGGAAATATTTGCGGTACAGAACTGATGAGGTTGCTCCTGCCAGAGCTGAAGGCAGAGTCAGCCCACGATGAGAAGAAACCACACCGAAGGGCCAAGCCTGACAGTGTCTCCTGAGTCCTGAACCGACTGAGCGCTGAAATCGAAAGTTAGGCTACCCACAGTTACCCAGCTCAATACAGTCTCACCGTTTGCTTAAGCCACAGTCTTACAGCTAAAAAGAGCCTTAACAAGTAGGTCATCAGAGCTTATAATCAGCATAAGAAATTCTCTGTTATCAAAATTAGTTGTTACAAATAAGACTGTTACAGTTTCAATAAGGATGATGGTCTTAAACAAGCCTGTAGAGATGGCTGAAGATCTAGGAACATCACTTCTACCAAAGAATCTTTCTGTCACTAGAGGGTGCCAGATACCACATCAGCCAAACCATGAAGCAACTAAAACTAGATTTGGGTTCTTAGGAAATGGAAGAAAGAAGAGAGAGAATCTGTGAACTGATTATCTAGACATTTTCATCTATATGAGAACATTCTTCCAGGATTAAAGACATGATGTATACAAAGCTGCTGCTGCTGCTGCTAAGTCGCTTCAGTCGTGTCCGACTCTGTGCGACCCCATAGACGGCAGCCCACCAGGCTCCCCCGTCCCTGGGATTCTCCAGGCAAGAACACTGGAGTGGGTTGCCATTTCCTTCTCCATTGTGTGAAAGCGAAAAGTGAAAGTGAAGTCGCTCACTCGCGACCGACTCCTAGCGACCCCATGGACTGCAGCCTACCAGGCTCCTCCATCCACGGGATTTTCTAGGCAAGAGCACTGGAGTGGCTTGCTATTGCCTTCTCCGACAAAGCAGCTAGCACATTCAATAAATACTACTTTATCATTGCTCTTCCTAAATGAGGTGTGTTCACAGGACAGGTTGCTAATTGGGGTCACAGTTCAGGTGGAAAGAAAGACAACTTTAGTAGCTTACAACCGCTTTCCTGTGCTACTTCCTGTATGAGCATGATCGTGACCTGAAGGTACAGCCCAAGGAAGATACCTGGAGCCTGGCAGGCACAGGCTGGAAAGCTTGGCCCCTGGGATATGGAGCAAGTTCCTCAATCTCCCAATGTCTTCTGCCTTGAAACCTGATGTATCAGCCTTCCTCTTGAGCAAGAACTTGTAAAAGACAATGGGTTAAAGTACATTCATTTGTTTAATGTTTATTGACTGATTTGATAGAGTCAGGTCTTCAGTTGCGGCCCACAGGATCTTTGCTGCAGCATGCAGGCTTCTCCAGTTGCAGCACATGGACTCCAGAGAGTGCTTAGTAATTGCGGCATGCAGGCTCAGTAACCCTAAAGCGTGTAGGTTCCCTGTGTGCATGCTCAGTCGCTCAGTCATGTCTGACTCTTTGTGACCCCGTGCGCTATAGCCCACCAGGTTCCTCTGTCCGTGGGATTTCCTAGGCGAGAATACTGGAGTGGGATGCCATTTCTTTCTCCAGGGGATCTTCCCGACCCAGGGATTTAACTCTCATTTCCTGCACTGGCAGATGGATTCTTAACCACTGAGCCAACAGTTCAGTTCAGTCGCTCAGTCGTGTCCGACTCTTTGCGACCCCATGAATCGCAGCACACCAGGCCTCCCTGTCCATCACCAACTCCTGGAGCTCACTCAGACTCACGTCCATCAAGGCAAGAGCACTGGAGTGGCTTGCTATTGCCTTCTCCGACAAAGCAGCTAGCACATTCAATAAATACTACTTTATCATTGCTCTTCCTAAATGAGGTGTGTTCACAGGACAGGTTGCTAATTGGGGTCACAGTTCAGGTGGAAAGAAAGACAACTTTAGTAGCTTACAACCGCTTTCCTGTGCTACTTCCTGTATGAGCATGATCGTGACCTGAAGGTACAGCCCAAGGAAGATACCTGGAGCCTGGCAGGCACAGGCTGGAAAGCTTGGCCCCTGGGATATGGAGCAAGTTCCTCAATCTCCCAATGTCTTCTGCCTTGAAACCTGATGTATCAGCCTTCCTCTTGAGCAAGAACTTGTAAAAGACAATGGGTTAAAGTACATTCATTTGTTTAATGTTTATTGACTGATTTGATAGAGTCAGGTCTTCAGTTGCGGCCCACAGGATCTTTGCTGCAGCATGCAGGCTTCTCCAGTTGCAGCACATGGACTCCAGAGAGTGCTTAGTAATTGCGGCATGCAGGCTCAGTAACCCTAAAGCGTGTAGGTTCCCTGTGTGCATGCTCAGTCGCTCAGTCATGTCTGACTCTTTGTGACCCCGTGCGCTATAGCCCACCAGGTTCCTCTGTCCGTGGGATTTCCTAGGCGAGAATACTGGAGTGGGATGCCATTTCTTTCTCCAGGGGATCTTCCCGACCCAGGGATTTAACTCTCATTTCCTGCACTGGCAGATGGATTCTTAACCACTGAGCCAACAGTTCAGTTCAGTCGCTCAGTCGTGTCCGACTCTTTGCGACCCCATGAATCGCAGCACACCAGGCCTCCCTGTCCATCACCAACTCCTGGAGCTCACTCAGACTCACGTCCATCAAGTCAGTGATGCCATCCAGCCATCTCATCCTCGGTCGTCCCCTTCTTCTCCTGCCCCCAATCTCTCCCAGCATCAGTCTTTTCCAATGAGTCAACTCTTCGCATGAGGTGGCCAAAGTACTGGAGTTTCAGCTTTAGCATCATTCCTTCCAAAGAAATCCCAGGGTTGACCTCCTTCAGAGTGGACTGGTTGGATCTCCTTGCAGTCCAAGGGACTCCAGGGAAGTCCCTAAAAACTGTAGTGGTAAGATGCAGAGTGCACTCTGAGCAGCAAGTAGTTGAAGAAAATGGTTCTTCTGTAGGTCCTGGTTTTGTAATCCAGTTGGACACTCCTTCCCTGAGTGCCCTGAAAGCACAGATTTTCTATGAATCCACACACCAGAAGTGGGCCCATCCAAAGTGTTCCAAAACACATGAAAAGATAAGGGCCACTTTTCAGGAAGAGCTAATCTGGGGCAGATGATATTTAAGGCTTATCTTGAGGCAATATTTCTTAAGCCTCAGTCTACCTTTTGCTATTTCTGTGGTCCATTTGTACTTTCATTTAACTAATGTATATATAATATATGCTTCCTTAGTGGCTCAGAGGTTAAAGCGTCTGCCCACAATGTGAGAGACTTGGGTTCGATCCCTGGGTTGGGAAGATCCCCTGGAGAAGGAAATGGCAACCCACTCCAGTATTCTTGCCTGGAGAATCCCATGGACAGAGGAGCCTGGTGGGCTACAGTCCACGGGGTCGCAAAGAGTCGGACACGACTGAGCGACTTCACTTTCACTTTCTATATAATATATAATATATATAAAATATATAAATTAGTTATATAATATATAACTAACATATATATAATATAAAGTCAACTTGCATTATTCTTAAGTAATTTATTTTTAAAATAACATATTACATTGTATTCCTGCCCTGCAGATAGACTCATCAGTACCAATTTTTCTACCTGCCATATATACGTGTCAATACATGGTACTCGTTTTTCTCTTTCTGACTTACTTCTCTCTGTACAAAGACTATGTAGAGAATGGACTTCTGGACACAGCGAGGGTGTGTATGTGTGTGTGATGAATTAGGAGATTGGGATTGACATATATATACTACCATGTGTAAAATAGACAGCTACTGGGAAGTTGCTGTATAGCACAGGGAGCTTAGTTGGGCGCTCCAAGAAGGGTGGGGGGAATGCTCAAGAAGGAGGGGATTTATGTGTACATATAGCTGATTCATGTTGTTGTATAGCAGAAACTAACACAACATTGTAAAGCAATTATACTCCAATTAAAAAATAGATTTAAAAAGATGTTATAGAAAAAGAAAAAAAAAAAGTGCATTACATTGTAACCATAAATGGAAAATCACCATTCATTACCAAAGATAGAAGGTATCTCTAAAAATAACCATTGAAACAAAATAGTTGCCTTCATACAACTAAAAATGTTTCCCAAACCACCAGTGGTAAGGGTACTGAAAAGGTTGACATCAGGCATGAAAGTCTTTCTGCTTTAGCCTTCCTCTCTGCCTCCAAAATGACCACCAGAAAAAAGACCAGCAAACCTGGGTAATATCAACATCAAGAGAGGTCAGAGCAGCATGGAGATAGGGGCAGTCGTTGCCTCTTAAACCCCACCTAGTGCTGAAGGGATGGGATTGGGGGAAACCCTGTGCCAAGGCCCAAGGCTTTCCCATTGGAACAGGCTAAGTGACAGCTCAAGGGAGATGACGGATGAGAGATAAAGGAGGGTTACAGAGAGTCTCGTAAAGCTAGAGATAGAATGCGGAGTAAGGTATCAGAAAAGAGAGGATAGGGGAACAGTAGGCTAATCTAGAGCACAGACCACACGAAGAGAAGGACGCAGATGGTTTTCTGCAGAAGATGGCCTTTGTCAGCTAATACGGAAGAGTGAGGAGGATAGGCCCGTGGATTTAAATCCTAGTTCAGTTCCTTCACTAGCTGTGGGAAGCTTTGCATAATATTTCACCTCTTTCAGCCTCAATTTTCTCACCTGGTAAACCTAAGCACTTTCAGCATAATGCTTTGCTTGGGAGCCGGTCTTGTATTTTGCAACTGTTATTTTTTTGCAGTGTGCAAATGTCCTCTCAAAACCTCTTGGACTGCCAGCACCTTTTAATGGGTGACAACATACATGGGCTGGTCCCAAAGTTAGCACTATCAGTGTCCCTTTACTTACCTGCACTGCTTTTCCTTCTTCACTAGGTTGGAGAGCATAAGCATGGCCTGCAGCCCCTCATCTTGGCTTCTCCTCAAAGGAAGGTATAGTTTAAACTTTCTGGAAGAGAACTAAAAAGAAATCATTGTCTCAGATTTTTTGATCCCATGACCATCTGTTGTTGGCTCTGATCAGATCTCTTCATATGTGACTTGACTACTTAGGCTGGCCCAAAGGTTTCATTAAGAACCAAATGCAAATTATATGCCCAGGTCGTGCCATGTCCATAGTTCATTTGCTGGTTCAAGTCTATCAAATGGGTATTGATGAAAAACAAAGATCTTAGTAACTTGCTTTGTGTATGCTTCAGTGATTATGATCAAGTTGTTCAAACCCATAACGAGACATGCCCCAAAAGGGAGAATGTCATAGATAAACTATTTAAAACAGTTTTAAATTTCTAAGCATCTGTCCTCCTATACACACACCACCCTCTGGAAAGATGGTTCTTTAGAAGAGTCTTTCCCGTGTTATAGTGGTTATGAGTCTGCTGGGGTTTGGAGAGGCTGGGACTGAGCAAAGACCCAAAGCAGGCATCTTCTACTCACCTGGCTGTGAAGTCTTGGAAATTCCAAATCATCCAAGGGGCTTATCAATACTCTTAAGATTTTTCTTCGAATTTATTTTTATTTAAACCATGGAAATATGTTGGGAAGAATTGTTTAAAGTGAAGGGAACTGTCAAATCCAACAAACCTAAGGCATTATTCATAATAATATCTAACAATATTACAATGTCTAATGCTTAATAATAACTAATCTTGGCACAGACATTTGTGTGTTCTTTGCATTCATACTAACTCTTTAAGCCTCGTAACTTAAAGTAGATCCTGTAGGTTCATGAAATAGGTTCTGTTAGCATCTCATTTCAAATATAAAAAACTTGTTGCAGCAACTTACCCAAAGTCACCTAGTTATAAAGTGGCTGAGGTGAAGCTCTAAAGTCCAGGCTGAATCTACTCTAAGGAAGTACAAGAACCTGATTGTTTTGTGGTTCTGTTCAGCACATGGTTTCCGGTTGATTACTGTCATACTTTCGTGATTTTATTTTCTTAAATTTCAGGTTTATTTCCTAAGATTTCATGAGCTAAGGGAACTCTTTATTGCACCGAGCAAATCTATCAAGTATGAAATGTTGCTGTTTATATCCACTTACTCCTAATTATCATAGCTCTTGTCCATGATTGGATTGAAGTGATGACTGTAATGATTAAGATTATGTGGCCATAACTCCACATTCTCAGTGCTTTCCAAATCTTAATATAGAGATAAATCACCTGGTGATTTTATTAAAATTCAGGGTTTGATGCAGTAGGTCTGAAGAGAAGCATGAGATTCTGCATTTCTCATATGCACATCCCTGATGTGGATGGCACATCTGGAGAGGAGCCTTGGGTTGTCAAGGTAACCAGCTCAGAGAAACTAGCCGTTGATCTAGCTGATACAGATAGAGACAAGCTGACCCCACTTTTAACAGTTTGACCAACTGTATTGTTATTTGAGAATTTCTTTCATGGTATTAGGTAGGGAATGTAGGAATATCAACAAATTAAATAATGTCATAATAAACATATTTTTATCCAGTTTCCATTTAGCTTATTATTATACTCCCTAGGCCAAATTTTCACTTAGCAGAAACAAGCCTTCTCTGACTGCATAAATAAATCCTCCCTATCAAGAAAAGTAAGGGGCAATAAACTTAGTTCATTTTCAAACACACTGAACTTTTATTTCCGTGAAGGGAAAGAAAACTGGCCAGAAGCCTGCAGATCCCCTCAGCCAATCAGAGTAACGTGACCATAAATGTCCATGAATTCCCCCCTCAGTGAATCTCTGCCTTCTTTATTTCTGTCGTGGGGACATGTATCTTACAGTTCTGTGCACATACTCTGCCTTTTATGTCTTACTTTCCCCTTCTCCAAAATAAATAAATAACCCACAGTGGATCCCTCATGTAGAAATTTTTTTAATGTTAAATTTAGTGCATGTACAGCTTTTGATTATCTTTCAATGATAATATCTAACATTTATTTAGAGCACTTAATATGAGACAGGTACTATGCTAAGGGCTATAAGTATCATGTCCTTTAATGCCCATAAAAATCCTGAGAGATAGATCTTCTTATACCCATTATATAGATGCAATAAGGTGAGGCCCCAGGTGGTTAAAAATCTTGCTCTAGTCACACAACAAATAAATTGTAGGGCTGGGATGTGAGCCAAACAATTGTTTCTTGCATTTAACCATGTGCTGCCTTCTTCCTGAACCAGCACAGATTAGTTAATTGAGCATTCACTATACATTAGATCCTTTTACATATATTCTCTCATTTAATTCTCCTACCTGCATCTATGAGGAAAGACTAACTTCTTATTCACATAAACAGGTACCTTGATCAAGTTCCTGAGGTAAGTAAGGAACTCAAGTCTGTTGTTGTGCAATTGCTAAATCATGTCTGACTCTGTGATCCCTTGGATTGCAGCATGCTAAGCTTCCTTGTCCTCCACTATCTCCTGGAGTTTGCTCAAGTTCATGTCCACTGAACTCAGGTTTGTCTGACTCTAAAGTCTGTTCTCTCTCTTTGCCCAATATCTTGATATCGCCTACCTTTTTTAGTGAATGAGAGTTTGTCTCTTGCTTTCTTTTGATATAGCACCAATCTGAAACCTTGTCATATACCAGAGCCTAGACTAGGATGTATATTCTCTGGCTCTGGAGCTTTTTCTGGAAGGGTCTGAAATGCCTGGCCTAACTTTTCCTTAGTCTTTTCCCCACCTCACCTTTCCTTTCTCCTAGTCCCCTCTTCCTGTGACCTCATGTCTGCCACCTCCATCCGTCTCCTTTGTGGTCTTACTAACAATGGCCACATTAGATGGGAATTGGAAAATGTCCCTCCCTTACCCTCCCTTGGAGCTTTCCCACGCCCTGGGATTGCATCTCTTCATTTTTCTTTCTTTTCTTTAGATACTATTCTAGTCCTCGTTCAAAACAGAATTTCCTATCTACTTTTCATGTTGTGAATATAGCGCAAGTTCATAAACCACAATGACGAAGGATAAAGCATTGGCCAATTTCTTCAGAAAAAGTATTTCCTCTCTCAGCCCAATGATTGACACATTACTAACCTTTAGCCAAGAGTTTAACTGCACTGTGAAAGTGGAAGTTGCTCAGTCGTGTCCGACTCTTTGCGACCCATGGACTACAAAAGCCATGGATTTCTCCAGGCCAGAATACTGGAGTGGGTAGCCTTTCTTTTCTCCAGGGGATCTTCCCAATCCAGGGATCAAACCCAGGTCTCCCGCATTGCAGGTGGATTCTTTACCAGCTGAGCCCCCAGGGAAGCCCACTAGGAAGTGCTTTTTGCACAATCTCATGTGATCCTAACATAATCTCATTATGTAAGATTGTCCTCATTTTACAATTTAAGCACCTTTGGCTTGGTGAATTTAGGTTATTTGCCTGAGTTACACACGCCAGTATATGGTAGATCTAGGTTAGAACACAGGTCTCAGGTCTCCTAAGTTATCTGTTCATCAACTAACCCCACTCCCTCTTTGATGATGTATTGCCTTTGCCCTTTGCTGACACTGACTTTCTGGCAGTCAGCCTCCCCATGCCCTGTCCCCAGCCTCTCATCCAAACTGCCTATCTGGAAGGACCCTCTTCCTCCACTTTGACCCTCCAAATCCCACTTCTCACAGAAGGCAGAATTTAAAACTCTAGCCTTTTCTGACTTTCTTTACCCATTGTGACCTTTCAGAACATGGAACTTTCTCACCAGTTTTGAAGAGTGAATGATACTGACTTTCATATTTGGAATCTGTGAAAATCATCTTTAAAAAAAAAAACAAACCACATTTCGGATAAATCTATATCAATGTGGAACTGAACTACCCCACCCTGCTTCACCTTTGCCTTAAAAATGGACTTGACTTTATTTACCCACCAGATACATTGCTAAATCAGAACACAAATTGAGAGAGGGGCATCCTTTACTACTTTCTTTGAATGGAGGCTTTGAACTTAAGTCTGTCTGGATCCCAACAATGTCCTTAATTAGATGAATGTCTATGAGTATCTGCTTTGTGGCATGGGCTGGACTAAGTCCTGGGAATAGCAGTGAGTTGAACAGGTGTGGCCCTAGCCTTAACAGATTTTACAAAATGATTGTAATTGTCAACCTTGACTCACCTTGCCTGAGAAACACTTATCTCCTTCGGTTCACCAGACACCTTCGGTTCACCTCCTCCTTCCCTGCCATCTTCACCCTGGTTATGTTTGACCTCCTGATACTCTCCTCAGCATTTATTCCCCCCACTTTCTCAAAGATGCCCTAAAGATTTGACCATCCCCTCTTTCCAGATGACTTTCAGATCTCTCCCTCTTTCTCCCACTTAGGTTTACCTTCCCATTGCACTATTTTAATTCCTTCTCACTTATCACCTCAAACTGTTCATTTGTCTAAACCTGAGCTCTTTGATTTTCATCCAGACCACAAGGGTGAGGAAATTGAAAGCAGTGAACAAAATTAAAAAGTCAAATTTCAAGTGGAAACAAGCCCACGATTAGTCTTTGGGCCCATCTGGCCATGCTCAGAGCCCACAGACTTTGCAGCTGTGTTTTGCTGCTTCTGTCTGTTAATTTCCGTAATTAGATTGGAAGCTCCTTAAAAGTAGGAAATACAACTTTTACTATTCCATATTGTCAGGGTCTACCCTCAAAGCCACCTAGGCACTTTCTACTGTTTGAGGAGGTATATGGTGAAGATACAGACACTGGAAATGGCTTTGGCTGTTTCTATACAGACTCATCTGTCACTTGATTGTGGAGTCAGGACCAGGTGGCTAGCAAATTATAAGGCCAAACACCTATAATCTTTTCTGATTGAACGAGGTGTTAATTTTGCCCTGATTTTTAATAGAATGATCAAAAGAATTATATCCATGCTGTCCTTCAACAAAGTTCAAGGCTTTGAGACATGTTAAGATAAACAACAATGTCATCATCCACAAAAGAAAAGCAGCGGGACAGCAGCTGCCTCAGCTTGAGACCATTAAGTTCTCTTTCCCATTCTTTGCTAGGGTGTCAACTGCTACACAAACCAGAGTTTAGTATCACCTCTAGATGAGGAGCATACGTTTTCAGGGGTCATGACAATTACTTGGCCAGACTTACCTTCCTCCTGGATGCTGGCATCTTCTCCTCCTGAACATCTCTCTTTGAAGTCAGCAGGAATCTGGTCTGTGATGAATCACAAGGCCTGGCTTCCTTAGGAGCCAGAGCTGCCAAACCTCCCTGCTGCAGAGCCTGGAAACTCACTGACCCGATTTTTTTTTTCTTTCTTCCCTTTATTCTCAGCTCTCTCTCTCTGCACCCCTCCCCCTGCACACACACCAGTGCAGCCCATCAGAACTGGCTTAATAACAGCTAAAGAATCTATCACTTGAATTGTGTTTGTTTTTCTCTGTTTTCCAGGGTTTTAGACAGTGGACCATGTTACTAAACATAAAATAATGTGTTTTTTTTTTTTTTTTTCCTCACCAGTGCCCATTTTTGGATACACGTTTTATTCTTCTCTTTACTTCTTCTCTTTACTTGCTTTTTCTCCATTAAGTGGAGGAGACATAAGGACAGCTGGATTAGTGTTGATGTACAGCAGGACAGGGAAAATACTGTATCAGTTCTGTTCTGGGAGACTGTTGAGTGCCATCACATTCTCAGGACTGAGCCTTTTGTCCATAGAAACCACATTTCCCCATACTAACTACCTACAAAGGCTCACTTGTGTTAAAGATATTTCTCTACTGCTGTCTTATGGAAGATGGTAGAATTCTGGGTGTATTCAATGGAGTAGCCGAGTGAAAATAGATTTGGTTTATTAAACAGGGTGAGGGAGAAGAGGAACTTTCTAGGTTACCCTGACAATCAACCATGGCTTGACTTTCACTTGGTTTATAATTCTGAAGGCATAGGGAGGAAACCTTTTTACCTTCAATTCTGTTCTCAATTACTTCACATTGCTACATGACCCTTTCATGTCCCTCAATGAGGATGTCATAAGAAGCCAGCCTGTTCCCCTGCCCAGAGTGAAACCAAAGACCAATTCACTTCTGGGTTTTCATTCCAAAACTATGTATTGACATTTGGGCAAGTCTCTATCTTTGCTGCAGCAAGAGAAAAGGAAGACTTAGGATGTAGAGATGGATAGCATATGGGTCCTGTCCCCAAGAGAACCTAGGCAGTCAATATAATCTATGGGGTCGTAGCCTGGATTCTGGGAGTTAAATTGTGGCTCCACAACCAATAAGTAGGTGGGCATGGAGCAGTTACTTAGTTTCTCTGAACTTTTAGTTTGATCTGTAAAAAGATGTTAACAACGGAATGTACCTTCTATGCTTGTTATGAAGGTATAGGTAATTCATGGAAAAGGTGTGTTACACAGAATTTGACACATAGTCTTTTCCTGATGAGTGTTAGTTCTTAATAGTATTATTATTAGTATAAGAAAGTCAAATTGCCAAGAGATCCAAATGGAGGAAAGGTTGCTTCTAGCTTCAGGGACCATAGAAGACAGTGGAGAAGCTGCTGCTGCGAGGGGTGGCCCAATTACCATGTGTTAGTGGGAAAGAAAAAGTGAAAGTGTTAGTCACTCAGTCCTGTCCGACTCTTTGTGACCCCATGGACTGTAGCTCACCAGGCTCCTCTGTCCATGGAATTCTCCAGGCAAGAATACTTGAGTGGGTTGCCATTTCCTCCTCCAGGGAATCTTCCCAACCCAAAGATCAAGCCCTGGTCTCCTGCATTGCAGGAAGATTCTTTACCAAGACACCAAGCATGCCCTAGTGGGAGAGAAGATCCACCTGAATAAAAGTCCCTTCCCGGAGTGGTCCCTGAACACCTTGAGACTTCTAGTTCCCTGGCAGTGGGGTGAGCTGGAGCTTTAGTGTGAAAGGACTGATGACCAGGTCAGCTGTCAGCACAAGCCTGGTGGCTTTCATTTCTTCCTTCCCCTGCAGTTGGTTCCAATAGAACAGTCTTTTCCCTCTCCTTCCACGTGCTGACAGGTCAGAGAAGGTATGCAGAAGCCCTCAGTATATACAGAAAGCAGGCTCGTGCAGATTTGCAGAGTTCTGCCAAGTGTACCGACAGTTATGTTTTCTCAGCTTCACCTATTTCTGTGAAATGGATATAGAGCCTTCTTTTAGCCTTTTAATAATTCAGTCCTCAAAAATATTAATTCATTCAATGCTGAAGAGGCCAGGAATAAGTTTCTCCTTTGGGATTCAGAGTAAAATATTTTGCTGCTTATTCAAAGGAAACTAGGGGGGTGTAGGCAAAACTCCCTAAACCAGAGTCAAACATCTCAAACAATGTCAACATCTTTTACGAACATTGGTATTGATTTTAAGCCTTTAAGAGGGTCTAATAATGTTTGCTAAAATAAATAATTATTTAATTTTCAAACCTCAACTCTACCCAAGTACCTGAGCATTTATGTTTTGCATTATTTGATGAAACATTTTCAAAGAATTCTATTCAACATTTTCTTCCTAACATAATTCTTTAATTATAGATATACATTTTAAAGTGTCAAGAGAACATAATTGTATTAATTTAAAATTACAATCAGTCAGAATACTTAACATACATTTTAAAATAAGAATACAATGTCACTGAATTGTAATGAATTCAGCATTTGTTATAGTTAGTCCTTTTCAAATCACCAAAGAGGAAGTGTTTTTTAACCATAAAATTACAGGCTTTGAGAACCAAAATCTTAATTAGATCAGGACAATGGAAAGGTTACTTCAAAGTAATCAATGTACTTGTCCTTAGAAATGAAGTTAAGTCGCTCAATCGTGTCCGACTCTTTGCGACCCCATGGGCTGTAGCCTACCAGGCTCCTCTGTCCATGGGATTTTCCAAGCAATAGTCCTGGAGTGGATTGCCATTTCCTTCTCCAGGGGATCTTCCCAACCCAGGGATCGAACCCAGGTCTCCCGCATTGTAGACAGACGCTTTACCTTCTGAGCCACCAAGGAAATCAAAAGAAACGAGTATATTGTCGTCAACCCTATCAACCTCTTTGAGAATAAATACTTTCCTATCATCTTTAGTCTGGCTTTTGTGATAATATTAATATAGTTAATTAATATATCAATTATATACCATCTATTCACATCATAAAGTTAATAATAATCCATGACTATATCAATGATCTATAATAGAGTCCTAATCTACAAAGAACATAGGAATCAAGCTTGAGAAGGATCTCAGATTTTGGCAGCAATTAATTTGAGAATTTAAAGAAGAAGAATCAAATGATGTCACAAATACCGGTTTTAATTAAATTCACTGAATTACAACTATAGTGCTCTGGCATCACACTATAGTGTTGTACTACATACTTTGTGTCATTGTATAGTATTCACATGTGTTAGTTCTACACGTGAATACTCTACTACTACATATACATTATGTGTGCCTGTGTGCTAAGTTGCTTCGGTCGCATCCTACTCTTTGCGACCCTATGGACCATCACCTGCCAGGCTTTTCTGTCAATGGGATTCTCCAGACGAGAATAGTGGAGTGGGTTGTCATGCCCTCCTTCAAGGGATCTTCCTGACCCAGGGATCGAACTCACATCTCTTATGTCTAACCTGCATTGGCGGGAGGGGTCTTTAACACTAGCACCACCTGGGAAGCCCACATACACACTATACATGTACACTAATACTGCTACATTCCCCAAATCTAAGGAGAGAAGACAGGTTTGTACTACCTTAACCATCTGCCATCACTTCTTGGGAAATGGATGGGGAAACAGTGGAAACAGTGTCAGACTTTATTTTGGGGGGCTCCAAAATCACTGCAGATGGTGACTGCAGCCATGAAATTAAAAGACGCTTACTCCTTGGATGAGTGAACTCCGGGAGTTGGTGATGGACAGGGAGGCCTGGCGTGCTGCAGTTCATGGGGTCACAAAGAGTCGGACATGACTGAGTGACTGAACGGAACTGAATCCTTTAGTATCTTCC
This sequence comes from Cephalophus harveyi, assembly GCA_006410635.1. NCBI lineage: Eukaryota > Metazoa > Chordata > Mammalia > Artiodactyla > Bovidae > Cephalophus > Cephalophus harveyi. The sequence continues at coordinate 182,796 of SJYT01055577.1, forward strand.
ACTTTCTCTCCTTGCTTTTATTCTAGAATACTTATTCAGAGCCCACTATGTGCTAGGCACTAGGTTGTGTCCTGGAGATGCAGCAGTGAACAAAACTGAAGAAAATTTCCTACCCTTTGGAGTTTACAGTTCAGGTCAAAAGCACGTGTGGCCTCACTTAAGCGAGCCCAGAACCCACAGATTTATTTCCCCAAGGCTCTGTTCTTGCCCTTTCCATGCTGCTTCCCATATTCTTCTTGCGTTTCCACCTGAGATTCTTGCCTTAGAGCTTTGGGAAGCCAGAAACAACAGGAAAACTTTTGTTATGTCTACTCTGGAACAAACAAAACACTTTCGGTGTTTTTTGTTTCCTTAAAAAAGAATCACAAATTTATCTTCTTTTCATTGGTTTCCTTCCATGGAGCTAGGCTTCCCTGATGGCTCAGTGGGTAAAGAATCTGCCTGCAATTCAGGAGACACGGGAGATGAGGGTTCGATCCCTGGGTCAGGAAGATCCCTTGGAGTAGGAAACAGCAACCCACTCCAGTATTCTTGTCAGGAGAACCCATGGACAGAGGAGCCTGGTGGGCTGCAGTCCATGGGGTCACAAGGAGTTGGATGTGACCAAGCATGCACAAAATACCCGCGGGGCTAGTACGTCACTGAAGCACAGATGCTGACCTGCCGGGGTCCTCTCTGTCTCAGATTTATCATCTTTCTTTTTATAAATTCAGCAGTCTTCTTCAGAAGCCTTAAGATACCCACATGTTCAGAGATTTAGAAAACATAGAAGCAGTATCATTGCTCCTGCTTGAAAGTCATCTTCTCTTCTTTTTAATCAATGACTTAAAACTCTGTTTCACTTTGACTTTAGTTGGCAATTTAATGTGATACTAATAGTGAAAGGCCCTGAGCACCTATTGCATGCTAGACATTGCACTAAGCAATGTGCATTATTTCATTCACTGTCCCCACTTTACAGATGAAGTTTGGAGACCACCAACGTTTAATAAATTACATGCTTTGTCAATTGCTTTTTCCATATTTTCAAATTAATTGAGTGGGGCTTTAGCCTCAGTCTCTCTTTTAATGCATAAACCATCCAATTTCAAGTACAAATTCTCTGGACACCTATTAGGTGAAAAACATAAAGAACAGTTTTCTGTTTGCTGTTGGTTTCTTAAATCAGGGTCTTGAGAGCCTCATTTCTTTGCTGAAGATTCAGGCCAAATTCAATATGGCTTAAATCAGGTTACATTTACAAATCACCTTAATGCCTGTCTTAGGCCCAGCTGTAAAATTTAATAAACTTTGTAGCTCTGAAGGTACATGCTTACGTAATTATGCAAAGCACACAGGTAATTATGCAGGTACATGTATATATACTTGTTTGTCTTTGGCCTGACAAACATGAGATTGCCTGGTGACTTTGGTTCAGTTGCAAAAATGAATATAATTTTATCTACATGTCTGTAATTGAATGAGAGTCATTTGAGGTTAGTTCATTTTAAGCACTTTGTATCTGAAGAAAGAATGGCCCGTTAAAGAGCTTTGGGGGCACTTTGCACTCTAAACGGGGCCTGCAGGCACATCGTCTTACATCCATGAATACTTGATGGAATGATGAGTCAGGATGAAGCAATACATTTTTCTTTAGAAAGGGATAATCTCTGGTACTGCATCTCTCTCTCCCCATCAAGACATTTCACTTCATATCTCTCTTAAAGGTGCTGTTCAGATGGGGATGATAACCTCGAGGTCCCTAAGGGTGGGATCCCATAAGGGTCAGACCGCATCTCCAGGGTCAATTTCCTGGGGTCTGTCTCCAAAGTTGCACCTGAAATTATCCAAATAAGGAGTTTCTGACTCCATGGGTCCCACAGAGGAAAGAAGGGGGATGGTCAGTGGAAGAGAAGCAAAGCAAAAATAGAAAAATGGAATCCTGAAGTTAAAACTTATTTTTGGAAAGACCAAGGCTTACTAAGTTGGATTTTAAAATAAAACAACCACAAACACCATATGGTTTCATTCTTCTTTCGTCTCCTGCAATGGTTCTTTTCAAAAGCTTAGCCCTTACAAACACATGGACATAGAAACACAATGTTTGGATCAGTCATCTAAAACACGGGAAACACAAAATTGCCTTCAGGACTCTCAGTTCAAATATATGTTGGAGAAACAGTCTAGAGATAGCGCAAAAGATAAACGAGGTGCTCAATTTGACTGCATATGCTCACATAGAAATAAAGCAGAGTATATTAAAGCAAAAATTATACGATTGTATGGGATTTATAATAGGCATTGTAACAGGATGAGAGGATAAAAGTACTTATAAGGCTTCAACTTTTTCCATGAAGTGAAACAGTATTAACTCTATGTGGATTGTGACTATTTAAGGAGGCACATTGTAGTCTCTAGAGCAACTGCTTAAAAATAGTACGAGAAGATATAGCTAAAAAGAAATGAAGTGTTAGTCACTCAGTTGTGTCTAATTCTGTGATCCCATGGATTGTAGCCTGTCAGGCGCCTCTGTCCGTGGAATTCTCCAGACAAGAATACTGGAGTGGGTAGCCATTCCCATCTCCAGGGGATCTTCCTGACCCAGGGATCAAATCCAGTTCTCCTGCATTGTGGACAGATTCTTTACCATCTGAGTCACCATGGAGGCCCAAAAAGAAAATAGATACATTAAAATGATGTTTAGAAAATATTTACATAGCACAAAAGAAGTCAAGAAAGGAGAAAGAGAAAAACATCAATCACTATCAAAAATAATAAAGGTCCCTTATTTTCCTGCTGCCTGAAGACCAGCCAATGGCTGAATTTAAGCTCCTCTCCTGTTGTTAGCTGATGACTTTGTTTCATTTCACTAGAAACGTATAACCAATAAGTAGTTCCACTGAACAACAGCCTCCTAGTTCTCCAGGAACTGTAAATCTGGCTTGAATAAATAAGGAACTATTGGAGAAGGTACAGATCTGTATGTTAACTCATCTTCAGAGTACTACCCTCCAAACCCTTATTCTTGGCTATTTCTAGGGGAAAAATATGCAGCAAGGTTAACAAGAGGAGTATTGCACAAATTGTTAAGCCACTACATGCTGTAGACCCTGTCTTCCTTATACAAAGGTCCTAGGCCTTTTTCCCTGTAAGGCTCACATACACAAGCTGTATTATACTGTTTATATGTTAAATGACTCTGAAATTAAATCTCACCCCTTATCCAACTTCTCTACTGTTCCAGTGATCTGGAACAGTTGATTAATTTCTTTAGAAAGAAAGCAATGTTGCTCTCCTCACATTATTCCCTTGACTAAAATTCTTCCACTGGTTTTGTACTGATATTAAATTTTTCATTTATATTTAAACCTTCAGGATCCAATTCCAACCTGCTCTGTAAAACAATTTTTGACCACACCTCCACCTTTAACCACAAACCCTATCCTGTAGCCCTGCCTGCCGTTCCCTAAACAAGTTATTTTCTTACCTCTATAATCTTGCTTCTTCCCTCTGCTTTGTAACCCATGTACCCTTTACAGGCCCAGATCCTAATGCTTCAAGGCCCAATTCAAGTGACCCCTTCTCCTTAAAGGCCTTCCAGATCCCCTAGTCAGAGATTACTGACTCTCTTTCCTCTCTGCCTGGATCTCTCATACAGGTACTTGTACTGCACATAATTTTTAAAAATTCTATTTTGGTAAAAACAAAACAAATGACAGCAGCTGCAACAAAAATCTCTTCAAGTGATTAGCACTGTTGCTGCTACTTCTGATAAACCCATCAGAAAATAAATAAGTAAAACCCAATGGTCTGAAATGAAAGAGTCAAGTAACCACATCTGGGTCTTACCGTTTAGCAGATGTGATTTAAGGGAATATAACTTCTATTCATTCTTACCCTATTCTATTTACCCAAACACTCACATACTAACAAAAAATTTCAGGGGCCATATTGACAATGATTGAGACAGAATCCTATGTCTCCATGCCATTGATACCTTTTACAAAACATAGTACATGGGGTTTGCCCATTTTCTGTCTGTATTTGACCTTAACTGTACTTGTTTCATCATATTAACAATTGAGGATAAAAAACAAATGTATCATCTGTTATTTTACACACTTGGAAGTGAGATATTCATTTAAGCAGTTGAAGTTTTAAGCTCTAGGTAAAGTGAAAATAAGAAAAACCCCTGAGCTCTCCAACTTTGTTGCTGTTCAGTCGCTCAGTCATGTCCGAATCTTTGTGACCCCATGGGCTGCAGCATACCAGGCTTCTCAGTCCATCACCAACTCCGGAGCTTGCTCAAACAGGTCCATCGAGTTGTTGATGACATCCAACCATCTCATCCTCTATTGTTTCCTTATCCTCCTGCCTTCAATCTTTCCCAACATCAGGGTCTTTTCTGAGTCAGCGCTTTGCATCAGGTAGCCAAAGTATGGGAGCTTCGGCTTCAGCCTCAGTCCTTCCAGTGAATATTCAAGACTGATTTCCCTTAGGATTGACTGGGTTGATTTCCTTGCAGTTCAAGGGACTCTCAAGAATCTTCTCCAACACCATAGTTCAAAAGCATCAATTCTTCAGCACTCAGCTTTCTTTATGATCCAACTCTCACATCCATACATGACTACTGGAAAAACCATAGCTTTGCCTAGACCTTTGTTGGCAAGGTAATGTCTCTCCTTTTTAATAAGTTGTCTAGTTGTCTAACTTTTTTTCCAAGGAGCAAGCATCTTTTAATTTCACGGCTGTAGTCACCATCTGCAGTGATTTTGGAGCCCAGAAAGTAAAGTCTGTCCTGGTTTCCATTGCTTCCCCATCTATTTGCCATTAAGTGATGGGACCAGATGCCATGATCTTAGTTTTCTGAATGTTGAGCTTTAAGCCAACTTTTTCACTCTCCTCTTTCACTTTCATCAAAAGGCCCTTCAGTTTCTCTTCGCTTTCTGCCATAAGGGTGGTGTCATCTGCATATCTGAGGTTATTGATATTTCTCCTGGCAATCTTGATTCCAGCTTGTGCTTCATCCAGCCCAGCATTTTACATGATGTACTCCTCTGCATATAAGTTAAATAAGCAGGGTGACAGCCTAGGTGTTCTAAAAACCCTTTCCGGCCCCATTCCTAATTGTATGAGAAGTGCTTAAAGATCAGGCTTAATCACTTAGGAAGATGTCTACTATTTATCCCTTTAATGGATAAGAGTAAGCCAAGGACAAAGTTTGTCATTACATTTTATTGTCTTTTGGTGGTAAAATCCCAATGTCAGACACAAATTCAGACATATCTCTTTGTCAGATTTTTTGATTCATACATATCAAGTGGACAATTCTAGAGCTGTGCAAACTAATTTTAGGACTACCCAATGCAATATTAATATTCTAGTGTGTGTCCTTTCTACCCTCTAGGACTCACTGCTGGGCTGAGTTGTTTTCAGCTAGAACCAGCTCTATTCAGATGGTCCCTGAATTCCTAAATGAATGCTCTTTCTCAGGAGCAGGGACTTGAGCTCCAAGGAAACCTTGGAATAAAAGTGGTGATGGAGGACTTGGCCAGGTAGGCCAATGGTTAAGATTCTTCACTGCCAAAGCAGGGGACACAGGTTCAACCCCTGGTCAGGAAACTAAGATCCCACGTGCCTTGTGGCAGAGCCAAAAGATTAAAAAAAAAATTTTTTTTAAGTGGTGATGAAAGTTGGAGAACACTCGGCAATTTTCTGGGTTAGAAGGGAACTCAGAGGAGAGGAGGGCAGGTCAACATGATTTTGCTAGGATTTCAGCATGTTTCTGGAGAGTGGAGTTAAGAGGTGGAGGTTGGAGGAATGCTTCTTGGACAAATAGACCTGCTTGAATGGAGTAATGACATTGCCTCTGAGTGGAGAGAAAGAACTGGTGAGCTCCAGGTACACAAAAGTAAAAATTTTTCTTAAGCAGCATATCCTGCATTTTAACACTAAGTGTAAGGGATTTATGGATTGCCTGAATATTGAAAACACTTTTCTCTCACTAAAATTGCATCTAAATTCATCTTTCTTTCATTACCAGTATAGTCCACTATCAGCATATTTTGCAAGGAGTGCCTGCTTCTTGAAGGATTAGAGGCATTCACTCATCATCACTGGTTAGATAGCATCACCAACTCAGTGGACATGAGTTTGAGCAAAACTCCTCTCATGTTTGAGAGGAGACAGTGAAGAACAGGGAAGCCTACTGTGCAGTCCATGGGATCTCAAAGAGTCAGACAACATAGAAACTGAACAACAATGACAATTCATCATCAAGGCCCAGGTGGAGTTGGTCCTTTGTAAACATCCACGTGAGAGACATTTACTGAGCACCTGCTAGGCCCATGTCTTTTAAAAGACACAGGAGATACTGTGGTGAACAGTCAGGTCCCTACCCAGGTCTAATGAGAAAGGTGGGTATCACAAAATAATCACTCACTATTACAAACACCAATAAGTACTATGAGAAGAAGGCTGAGTGCTCTTAAAGAACATAATATCTAGTTGGGAGGGGGAGTGGTGGTCAGGGAAGGCTTCCAAGAAGTTGACCATCTCAGAGATCTGAAAAATCTGAGTGGAAATACGGCAGCCGTAAAAGGATGACGAGAGATGAAGCTGAAGGCTCTGAAAGTCTCCTTTGCATGACAGGAAATCTGTTACTCTGGGTGGGTTGTGTCCTTTCAGATAGAGATATCAAAGGCATATGAAGGCAGAGTGACAGCTCAGGTTACAGCATAGACTTAGGCACAGTTGATGCCCCAAATACACCAGAATGTGAAATGTTTGTATCTTTTTTTTTTTAAGATGGAATATTGACACTAAAGTCAAGAAAGTTTTTTGGGAAATGAGAAAAGTGGCAAAGCAAACAGCGTGTTGGAAAATCCATTTTAATGTTATGGAGACAATGTGTTCCAACTTCCCCTACTCCCATCACTTAAGATTATACTTACTGGTTCAATAATCAAGATTCTATGTATAAAGTTGTCTTGAGTACCATTCAATGTGAGGGAAAAAAACCCCAATGCAGCACAGATAATAATGTTCCAAACCCTTAAATCTTTCTGTTTTCTGGGATGTTTCTTCTTATTCACAGGAATCTTCTACCCAGACAGATTTTCCATCTGTATGTCATCTGGGAAAAAAGCTTTTTTAGTGTAGTGTTTTATCCCCAAATGCCAGACCTATATAAAGTTCTGACGAACAGAAACTTTTCCTTCTTTAAGCCTGAGAAATCTTCCATCCACGTCCACTTTCCAAGAGGAAGACTTTAAAAGGGGTGAGTGAGGTGTAGGGATCTGTAGAATTTCCACAACACATACACAGTCTGTTACTAGAAAAGAGGACAGAAATTCCTAAATCAACAGTTGCCTGAAACATTTTTAGCAAAGTCTCATTCCAGGCCAGCCAGTAAGAGAGAATTAAGCAGGAAAAGACTTTCTGTGACTCAGAAGCTGCCTTCCCTTATAAAGTCAAGGTTCTCCCCGGTGGTATTTTGACTACTTTTGGAGGAGGGGTTGCTTGCATCCAGCTCTCTGAGGAAGCCAGAATTTTCTGTTCCTCTCTACCAAAAAAAGTACTCTGTCGACAAATATGTTCACAAGACAAACCCTGCTCGCATTCTTTCAGGTCAGTGGAGTGCCCGTGTTACCAGCATCTACAGCTGGTTTTTGGATAAAGTCCTCGTTGTCATGGGTTCAGTAAAACAAACATGTTTTATTGTTCTGTAATGAATTTTAAACCCAAGGTGACCAAAGATCCTGCCTGCAGACTCCCTGGGTTCCTGTGCCTGTCAGGATGATTAGATATGTAACCATGTCTATCACATGTAAGAAAATTGCTGCACAATAAGGAAGTTTATTAATACATAGATGTGATCACATGGAAACATAATTAAATATTGTGATTAGTCAGATCTTCTGCATGAATGAGAGTTGCTAAATCTAACAGATCTGAGTTAGACATTTGCAAAGACTTACATGAAGATTTAATATACAACATATAAACTGTACATAAATTACAACCCCACTGAATTGAATACTTTACTTCTAAAGGAATGCTGGAATCATGCCACACTTGCAGGTCACAACTCGAAAATCTTAATTATTGTTATAAGCTACAGCAAAAAAGCAATCGTTATATGGATGATATAGCTTAAATTCTGGAGGAAATGTGAGCTTGCAGGATGATAATAATACCAACAAAGTCTTGAGATTCATTTTAAAAACTCAAATTTATATTTATTCCTATTAGAGATCCAATGTAGGGGTTTGAGGGAAGACTTATCAACCAGCAATGGCAACTCATTCCAGTACTCTTGCCTGGAAAATCCCATGGACGGAGGAGCCTGGTAGGCTGCAGTCCATGGGGTCGCTAGGAGTCGGACACGACTGAGCAACTTCACTTTCACTTTTCACTTTCATGCACTGGAGAAGGAAATGGCAACCCACTCCAGTGTTCTTGCCTGGAGAATCCCAGGGACGGGGGAGCCTGGTGGGCTGCCGTCTATGGGGTCGCACAGGGTCGGACTCGACTGAAACAACTTAGCAGGAGCAGCAGCAAAATGGGTTAAGTGTATAATCTTTAACAATTGTGAATCACTGTGTTGTACACCTGTAACTTATTTAACATTGTACATCAACTATACTTCAATAAGAGAAAAAGGATAAATGCATAAGGCAATCAGATATATTACCAGAAAAAGAGAATAAACTGGGTTCGGGGATGTGAAGCCTCTTGGCTTCTGGACTAGGTGAAGTAAGTAATTCACGGAGATTCATCCTGCTTGTCTTTTACTGGCCTTAACAAGACACTGCCCATGGCAAGAAAGTTATGAAACCACTTGTTCTACATTATATGTTAATCTTTCATCTTGGAAAGTTTAAGAAGCAAGGGTTCTTAGGCTTCTTTTTGTTTGTGTTTGAAGGGTGCCAGGATGTTCTGTGTTTGCAGTTTGGGTTCAGGCAACGTAGCTTATAATCAAATGCATGTAAGACTGGAACAGTGCTGAGGAACATTCTATTGAAACTCACCAGAATTCAGTATTCCACTGTGTTCTCCCATCAGTCCTTATAGCAATATTACAATATTACCATTTTACAGACAAGAAAACTGAGATGCTCAGATGTTAGATGATTTGCCCAATGAGTCAAATCAGGTTGTTGGAAAAAAAACTAGTCTTTGATTCCAAAGCCCATATGTTTTCTCCTACTTTGTGAAACTCTTCATCACAGTGAGAATCTCAGCCTGATCCAGCTATCTCAAATTCCAATCAGGTTTTAAAGAAGTGAGAGTTCATCAGCCTGAAATTACCCTATAGGGTCTCAATTTTGTTGGAAAAGGAAATGAATGCCTCAAATTCCAAACTGTAGCTTTTAAAATTCTTGAAGCATCCAAAGTTATCTCGTGGGGTCCTTCCTGTTCATTTTCTTTTCTGGGGGCTAAAAGTATGTCTGATGCTAAAATGAGAGTGTTTGTGTAAACTCGCTGCCAATCTTGGCACTCAGCCTGTGCTGCCTCGGCTTGGATCAGGCCACTTTGCTTTCTATGTGCTCTTCCCACTTAAACCTCAGGACCATCTAATGTCACCCTGCATTCCCAGGGCTTCCCCCGACACTCCAGACAACAGCATTGAAGTATCTCCTGCTAATCCATTGAGTTAATCCTCGTTTTGGTGACAACTCATGATATGCTCCCTTGATTGGCCTTTTAAAGCTTTCAAAGTACTCCAACAATTTAAGTCTTTCTATAAAATTTATCAGCTCAGGAACCTTGTGCAGGGATTGGGACGGTGTCATTGTCATTTTGCAAATGAGAAAACTGAGGTGAAAGTCACACCCACAGCTGGTGAATAATAAAGTGCCAGTTCTTGGGGCAAAATTGCAGCCTGTATTTTTCATAATTTACCTTCTGTGAAAACTATCAACATTTTCAGACTATTACCTCATAGATGGTGTTGTAGAAGACTTTTTAGAGTCCCCTGGACAGCAAGGAGATCCAACCAGTCCATCCTAAAGGAAATCATTCCAGAATATTCATTGGAAGGACTGATCCTGAAGCTGAAACTCCCAATACTTTGGCCACCTCATGTGAAGAGCTGACTCATTTGAAAAGAACCTGATACTGGGAAAGATTGAAGGCAGAAGGAGAAGGGAACAACAGAGGATGAGATGATTGGATGGCATCACTGACTCAATAGACATGAGTTTGGGTAAACTCCAGGAGTTGGTGATGGACAGGGAGGTCTGGCATGCTGCAGTCCTTAGGGTCACAACTGAATAACTGAACTGAACTGAACTGAACTTCACAGATGCCCTCAGGCCAGTTTATACTTTGTATTTTCAGACAATATTTCAATCAGAGATGAGTGGACATAAAAAAGACATTGAAATATATAGGCCCACACACTTATAGTTATGAATGACAAAACCAGGGCCACAGGGCTTAGTGAACCATACAAAGCCACACAGACAATTAGTGACAGAGCCTAAAATAGAACGAAGACTTCTGGTCTTGCTCAATCGCCTTCCCCTGTCTGTATCTGCTCTCTGAGGACACATGCCTGGGACCTGTCATCTCAAGAGAGATACCACTGAATTGAATACTTTACTTCTAAAGGAATGCTGGAATCATGCCACACTTGCAGGTCACAACTCGAAAATCTTAATTATTGTTATAAGCTACAGCAAAAAAGCAATCGTTATATGGATGATATAGCTTAAATTCTGGAGGAAATGTGAGCTTGCAGGATGATAATAATACCAACAAAGTCTTGAGATTCATTTTAAAAACTCAAATTTATATTTATTCCTATTAGAGATCCAATGTAGGGGTTTGAGGGAAGACTTATCAACCAGCAATGGCAACTCATTCCAGTACTCTTGCCTGGAAAATCCCATGGACGGAGGAGCCTGGTAGGCTGCAGTCCATGGGGTCGCTAGGAGTCGGACACGACTGAGCAACTTCACTTTCACTTTTCACTTTCATGCACTGGAGAAGGAAATGGCAACCCACTCCAGTGTTCTTGCCTGGAGAATCCCAGGGACGGGGGAGCCTGGTGGGCTGCCGTCTATGGGGTCGCACAGGGTCGGACTCGACTGAAACAACTTAGCAGGAGCAGCAGCAAAATGGGTTAAGTGTATAATCTTTAAAAATTGTGAATCACTGTGTTGTACACCTGTAACTTATTTAACATTGTACATCAACTATACTTCAATAAGAGAAAAAGGATAAATGCATAAGGCAATCAGATATATTACCAGAAAAAGAGAATAAACTGGGTTCGGGGATGTGAAGCCTCTTGGCTTCTGGACTAGGTGAAGTAAGTAATTCACGGAGATTCATCCTGCTTGTCTTTTACTGGCCTTAACAAGACACTGCCCATGGCAAGAAAGTTATGAAACCACTTGTTCTACATTATATGTTAATCTTTCATCTTGGAAAGTTTAAGAAGCAAGGGTTCTTAGGCTTCTTTTTGTTTGTGTTTGAAGGGTGCCAGGATGTTCTGTGTTTGCAGTTTGGGTTCAGGCAACGTAGCTTATAATCAAATGCATGTAAGACTGGAACAGTGCTGAGGAACATTCTATTGAAACTCACCAGAATTCAGTATTCCACTGTGTTCTCCCATCAGTCCTTATAGCAATATTACAATATTACCATTTTACAGACAAGAAAACTGAGATGCTCAGATGTTAGATGATTTGCCCAATGAGTCAAATCAGGTTGTTGGAAAAAAAACTAGTCTTTGATTCCAAAGCCCATATGTTTTCTCCTACTTTGTGAAACTCTTCATCACAGTGAGAATCTCAGCCTGATCCAGCTATCTCAAATTCCAATCAGGTTTTAAAGAAGTGAGAGTTCATCAGCCTGAAATTACCCTATAGGGTCTCAATTTTGTTGGAAAAGGAAATGAATGCCTCAAATTCCAAACTGTAGCTTTTAAAATTCTTGAAGCATCCAAAGTTATCTCGTGGGGTCCTTCCTGTTCATTTTCTTTTCTGGGGGCTAAAAGTATGTCTGATGCTAAAATGAGAGTGTTTGTGTAAACTCGCTGCCAATCTTGGCACTCAGCCTGTGCTGCCTCGGCTTGGATCAGGCCACTTTGCTTTCTATGTGCTCTTCCCACTTAAACCTCAGGACCATCTAATGTCACCCTGCATTCCCAGGGCTTCCCCCGACACTCCAGACAACAGCATTGAAGTATCTCCTGCTAATCCATTGAGTTAATCCTCGTTTTGGTGACAACTCATGATATGCTCCCTTGATTGGCCTTTTAAAGCTTTCAAAGTACTCCAACAATTTAAGTCTTTCTATAAAATTTATCAGCTCAGGAACCTTGTGCAGGGATTGGGACGGTGTCATTGTCATTTTGCAAATGAGAAAACTGAGGTGAAAGTCACACCCACAGCTGGTGAATAATAAAGTGCCAGTTCTTGGGGCAAAATTGCAGCCTGTATTTTTCATAATTTACCTTCTGTGAAAACTATCAACATTTTCAGACTATTACCTCATAGATGGTGTTGTAGAAGACTTTTTAGAGTCCCCTGGACAGCAAGGAGATCCAACCAGTCCATTCTAAAGGAAATCATTCCAGAATATTCATTGGAAGGACTGATCCTGAAGCTGAAACTCCCAATACTTTGGCCACCTCATGTGAAGAGCTGACTCATTTGAAAAGAACCTGATACTGGGAAAGATTGAAGGCAGAAGGAGAAGGGAACAACAGAGGATGAGATGATTGGATGGCATCACTGACTCAATAGACATGAGTTTGGGTAAACTCCAGGAGTTGGTGATGGACAGGGAGGTCTGGCATGCTGCAGTCCTTAGGGTCACAACTGAATGACTGAACTGAACTGAACTGAACTTCACAGATGCCCTCAGGCCAGTTTATACTTTGTATTTTCAGACAATATTTCAATCAGAGATGAGTGGACATAAAAAAGACATTGAAATATATAGGCCCACACACTTATAGTTATGAATGACAAAACCAGGGCCACAGGGCTTAGTGAACCATACAAAGCCACACAGACAATTAGTGACAGAGCCTAAAATAGAACGAAGACTTCTGGTCTTGCTCAATCGCCTTCCCCTGTCTGTATCTGCTCTCTGAGGACACATGCCTGGGACCTGTCATCTCAAGAGAGATAATCATGTTAATAATGACCCAACCTACACTATTTTCCTATACTTTTGAGAGTCACATTATCCCCCTACACTCTGTGCTAGTGCTTCCAGGTAGCTCTTGTTTAAATGCACATCTTCAGGCTCTGCCCCAGAGAATCTGGCTCAAGTAAACCCCAGAAATGTACATTTTGATAAACTAACAAGTAATTCCAATGGCTAAGGTTCTATAAGTTTAAGCCGTGCTTTAAGAAAGAAACTGTTCTAACTCAGTATTTCCAAGGACTGGGATGGGAAATGCACTGATTAACTACATTTAAGGGTCAACTTTTGTCAAGCTGTCCCAGAAACCAGTTATCATGCAATCAATGATCGGTTAGCAGCAAGTCAACCCAAACCAGTGGCATATCATAAAATAAAGACTTCTCTAAAGAGTCTGATGTTCCTTTAGTAAAAGGCTTCTCTGCTCAGCAATCTTGGGAAAATCTGTCCCTTGCAGAAGTACAGAGAGAAGCCTGATTTCTACCCCTGCCTGCCTAGCCAAATGACCTGGACTATGGATGGTCCAGCCTGCTCGGCCCAGGGCTCTCTTCTGGGCATTGGTTTTCAGCAGTGGAAAGAGACTCATAGAGCTAGTGGGCCTGACCTCCTAAGGCTGAGATACTAGACAGCCACACTGTTTAAGGAAAAGAGGACAATGCTAGCATGTTTCCATAACCCTGAAATGTGCTAAGGAAAGCTTAAAGCCAGAGCGCTTCCTTATCATATGCATCTTATCTGTTCTGTTCTTAAAATACATTAGGAAATTTTTCTGAAAATAACAATGTCTGAGATGGTCACTGCAGCTCTTTTAAGGCTTGAGGAAAGTAGGAAGTTGCTTAACTGCATTCCTGAGTTCCCACTCTGTGCCCTCTGGGAATAACCAAACCGCAGCCTGCCTGTAAAAGTTTGCAACCTAATGCTGAGTGCAGGGCACACATGAGAAAACGTAAGAGCTTTTAACAAGGGAATGTTATAACCCACTCAACTTTCTCCTGGATGTAGCAGCTTTGTTACTGTTCAAGGCTTCCATTAGGGAAAAATGAGTTTCTGAATTTCCTTTTACACCATAAGCTCTCTCAACAGTTCATGGTGCCAGAATTCTTGCTAATGGCTCCATCTTCAGCTTGCTTTCCTTGCATCGTTTCTCTGAAGTCAGCAACTTTCACAAAGCTGCTTACTTTTTCCTCCTTCCGGAGTAGAAACATGGTTGCTTCTCACCTCTTGTATGTTTACTACATCCTTTGGATAACTTTGGGAATGTCTCCTTTCTCTAAGAAAACAGCTGACCTAATCTTTTGTTTTAACCTCATATCCAAAGTCATACAGACCTGAGTTTGAATCCTAAACCCATCACACAGTAATGATGTGACCTTGGGTGAGTACTTAAACTCAGTTGCAGTCCTTAATTTAAGGAATGGATATATGAATAGTACAATTGATGCTTGATATATGCAAATAGCTTAATAAATGTTTGTTGCTGTTGTTAATGCTATTGTGGCTCTGAAGTGCCCTTTACTGCTCATGTGCCATGTGACCTTCTTCACATGGCCTTTTATACCCTAGGATTCTGGGCTCCCCCTTGACACTGTTCCTCTAGTTGACACGGCTGATACTTTCTCCTCTTTAGCTGATCCGTCAGTGGTGTGTATGACTCCAGTCCAAAGCACTGTATATATATTCTCCTTGGTATGGCTTTTTTCTCCTCCAATATGCGGGGTTCCAATTCCAAAACACTCCATGGTGGTAATATCAACAGTTCTATATTTATCCACTGTTTTGTGTCTAGAGGATCCGAGTCTTGGTTTCTAGACTAAATAAGTGACTATCAGTCTCCACGAAGTCCAGCAAATCCATCCATTCACCATGTCATCCACACTCAGACAATCAGCAAGTCATCAAGTTGGAAGAAAACCCAGGACATCGCGTGATTCTGCCCTTTGGACCAGTGATTCCCAAGTTTCGGTATGGATAGGGATCTTTTGGGATCCTATCAAAATTAGATTTCATGCTGGATAACTTTACATAGGTTCTCTGCCTTCAAGGAGATGGAGGGTAGCTCCCCATTATTTAAGCCTGGGCTGTGCATAGTGACTTCATTCCAAAGAGTACAGTGGGGAAGGGACTGGAAAAAGAGAAATTTCACAGTGCAGAAACCTGACAGGCCTCATCCAGGGGATTAAGATTAATATCAGCTATAATAAGTCATCTCGGGAGCATGTACTTTGACAAGAAGCAATGAAACTGGTGATACTTTACCTCTGGGCCCTTCCTCCCCAAAACCTATAAACTCCCCGTCTAGTCATGAGAAAATCATCCAATAATTCCCAACTGAGGGGCATTTTACAAAATACCTAACCAGTATTGCTCAACACTGTCAAGGTCTTTAAGGAAAGCCTAACAAATTATCACAGCCAAGAGGAACTTAAAGAACTAAATGTTATGTGATGCCCTGGGTGGGACTCTGGAACCAAAAGAGAGGCATTAGGTAACAACTGAGGAAATGTCAATAAAGTATGTGTGTGCAGTTGCTCAGTTGTGATCAACTCAGGGTGCGGGTTGGGGTGGGAGGTGGGGGGTAGGCTTACTGGGGATTAGTGACCTAGCTGAGTTGAGGAGGATGAGTGGAACACGACAGAAGAATTGGATTTGGAGGAGGAGTTGGAGAGGCAAATGGGGAAAGACTGTTCCAGGCAGAGGAACAGCAAGAGCGAAGGTCCTGGCCTGTGAGCTAGTCTGATTTGTTAGTGGAAAAGTCCAGGATTAGTATGGCAATGTGGGAGCAGATAGTGTGGCAGATACAGGCAAAATGTAAGTGCTGTTAAAAAAGGGACAATACATAGTGTCTTTCTCGTCCAGAAATGCACCTCAGCTAGTAGAAGTCTCTACTCTTTATGATCAAACCTAATTTCCCAAGCTATCTTTGGGTGATAGTAAGAATATTAAAAGTTGTTCTGCCTCCCAAATCTAACAGGGTGCTCTTCTGCAATCCAACATACATTTTACAAATAAAGCACTTGAATACGTCTTGAGATGCATTACATGTTATAGGCAGCCTGACAAGCTTAAAGAAGTGAACAAGCTAATTCTGCTTTTCCAGTTGGCTTTTATGGCATTGTGGACAGATGGTTTTATGGTTTTCTGATCCCTTTCCTAACACAGAACTTGGGCATTATCTCTTAAACGTCTATTAGTTAGTTAGTATATCTAATGTCAACACTGTTGGTGGAAATATTTTTTTAACTGAAAACCTGTTACAAATGCCTTGATATGCAACAGGAAATGCATATCAGGAAATGTGTGTGTCTGGATATGGTGTGCAGAATAATGGCCTCCCAACACGTCTGCACCCTAATGCCCTAAACTTGTGAATCTGCAGATGTGATTAAGTTAATCTTCTTAGAATATGAAGATTATCCTGGGTTATCCATCAGGGTCCAATATAATCATAAGGGTCATTCTAAGAAGGAGGCAGGATGGTCAGAGTCAGAAAGACAGATTTGAAGATGCTACAGAACTGGCTTTGAAGATGGAGGAAGGGGCCATAAATCAAGGAATGCAGTAGCCTCTAGAAACTGGAAGAGACAAGTAAACACATTCTCCCTCAGAGCTTCCAGAAGAAAGATAATTATCTTGATTTTAATCCAGTGAAACCTGGACTTCTGACCTGAAGAACTATAATAAAGTTTTGTTGTTCGTAGAAAGTTTGTTTTAATTTGGTAAAGCAGAAACAGGAAACTAACACTCTGTCACATTCTACTGGTTAAGAGTTTATGGAGAGAGTAACATGGAAACATACACTACCATATGTAAAACAGATATCCAGTAGGAATCTGCTGTATGGTGCACGGAACTCAAACGGGGCTCTGTAATAACATAGAAGTGTGGGATGGGGAGGGAGGTTCAAGAGGGAGGGGACATGTGTATACCTATGGTTGATTCATGTTGATGTTTAACAGAAACCAACACAATATTGTAAAGCAATTATCCTTCAATTAAAAATAAAGAAATTTAAAAAAAGTTTAAATCTGCAATTCTTTTTTTTTAGTCCTCTGCCAGCATTCAGAAGTTGTTTTGTGGAATTTACTCAGCGTTGAAATGTTCTTTTGATGAAATTGTGAGGGAGAAAGTGGTCTCCACGTCTTATTCCTCCGCCATCATGGGACCGCCCCCTGCAATTCTTTTTTTTTGCCTGAGAAAGTATCTCTCTCTCACCTCTAGATCTAAATTTCCCTCATAGGACACTGGATAATAATAACAACTAATGACTCCACAGTGTTCTCCATAGGCAAGGCAGCATTCCAGGCACTTCTCACTTGTTAACTCTTCGCATCTCACTACCACCTTGTGATAAGATATGATTATTACCCCTATTTTTCATATAAGAAATCTAAGGGGCAGAGAGACAACACAGAGCTAATGGTGGCTCTAGAACTTAAACTCTGAATCAAAATCCCTTCTGTATTGCTCTAAATTTTTTGCACAAAGACAAGGACAGAGGGCTGATTTACACTGCATTCCCTCCTTATGCTGCAAGTCTTTGATCTCACATTTAGTGTGCCAAGTGTCTTCTCTTATAGGAAATTCCTTTGAATCACTCAGATTTTTCAAATAAATGAGAACACTGTGAAAATAAATACCATCTTCTCAGTATTAGCATATCCCCAGAATACCAGCCTACCTTCCCATGTACCTGCGTGCATGCTCAATTGCTTCAATCGTGTCCAGCTCTTTGGGACACTATGGGCTGTAGCCTGCCAGACTCCTCTGACCATAGGGATTCTACAGGCAAGAATACTGGAGTGTGTTACCATGTCCTCCTCCAGCAGATCTTGCCAACGCAGGGATCGAATCCATGGCTCCTGTATCTCCTGCATTGCAGACAGATTCTTTACCCACTGAACCACCTGGGAAGCCCTTACCGTCCCATCAGTTCAGTTCAGTCGCTCAGTTGTGTCCGACTCTTTGAGACCCCATGAATCGCAGCACGCCAGGCCTCCCTGTCCATCACCAACACCCAGAGGTCACTCAAACTCACGTCCATCAAGTCAGTGATGCCATCCAGCCATCTCATCCTCTGTTGTCCCCTTCTCCTCCTGCCCTCAATCCCTCCCAGCATCAGAGTCTTTTCCAATGAGTCAACTTTTTGCATGAGGTGGCTAGAGTACTGGAGTTTCAGCTTTAGCATCATTCCTTCCAAAGAAATCCCAGGACTGATCTCCTGCAGAATGGGCTGGTTGGATCTCCTTGCAGTCCAAGGGACTCGGGTATCAAATCAAGTTTGCCATAAAAATTTTGATTTTGCTCAAGCAAAGAACAGAACAGGGTCGGGCACACCCATGCAAATGTGGTTAGCATGGCCATTGTGCCAGCTTGGGCTGGATGAGTTTGTTTGGGCTCCTAGGAGGACTCAAGCTTAGGTTCTGAGAATTCCAGAACTCAAATCCAAGAATGAGAGCTAGAAAAGATAGCTTGCTCTCATTGAGTCTTCTCAAAAGAATGAATTCTATGAGCTGAACAAAAGAGCTAATGAGCGTGATGAGTCTAGAGAAAACAATTTCAACAAATATTCAACAGCAGCAGAAAATCATTCTCTTTGCCAGACATCCATCTTATGTGGCTGTGTGCCAGCATGGACACAGCCAATTGAAGTCAACATGGTACTGGAGATAAAGATTAGTCAAGAAATCATTAGGCAATTATTGAACACTCACTGCTTACTCAGCTCTGGACTAGGCCCCAAAGAGGATTAAAATTGCCCCAGCTCTCAATGAATTTACAGTAAATCATCACTGGATTATGTTACCAAGATGGGGTGTGCTGTTTATAGAATAACACATCTGGAGATGATTCTCGACTGTGCTTATAGCCTGGAATTTATAGTTTTCCTGAACAGCAACCAAGTCATCAGACACTACTGTTTTCCTAATTGCTCTGAAGCTCCTTGGATACATGGCTGAAAGCCCCAGAAAAGATCTGGCCACTTGACTGGGGATTTCTCTGTACACACATCCGTACTCACCCAGTGCTGCTTCCTCTCACTGAGGAGGCTTGGATGGGGTAAACCTCAGACCCAGACAATGAGACCACTTAATTGCTGAGTCAAAAGTTTATTTTCAGTTACAGGTGCTCCTTCATTAGTGTTATAAATTTGAAAAAAGAAGGAAAGAAGGAAGGAAGGCAAACTTGTAAGAAAAACTAAACCTTGAGTCATCGTCTTGCAAGTCTGTTTATGTCATTATATTCTGATTGCTTTCAGGTCTGTGAATATGCACTACTAGAATCGAGGGAGAAAATGAAGAATCATAAAAGTGAACATCAAAACTTATTTTCAGTATTTAATAAACATTCATTTCATAAAGCTATCAGGGACTACACAGACACTGCTTGAGACAGAAGTGAGAGGAGGGAGGGTCCTACTGCTACTCAAATTGCCCTCCCAATGAGGAAAACATGAAATTTTTGCTTCACATACTCCTTGTGATTAAAAAAAAAAAAACACTGGATATCCCAAATGCCCGATTTTATGTTATATTGTATAGTCTTCAAGTTTGAACATTCAGACGATTGTATTTTCTGGTTGCCAGAAACTAGAAGCAGTTGACAAATGCTTGAAAATACAGAAAAATCTGTATTTTAGTTATTTGGTCTTAAGCTACAGAAAATTACATAATAGTCAATAGTGCAATTTCTCAAAGATTAATGTGAGTTTCTGTCTGTACCATAAATCAAGTAAGTCAGATAGAGTAACATGAGTGAAGAGCCGGCCACAGCTGTAAAACAGAGACATTCACCTTGGGATTTTTCTCACATGTCAGCAGAAATGCTTATGGTATCCATAAAAAAAAGAATTTCTATCATGCATTTAGTCATGCATGATAGATAGTCATTCTATCATGCATTAGAACCTTGGCTTGGTGGAGGGGAGTAGGAAAACGTAAAACAATTGAAGTTATCTATTGCCACCTGGGCATGCGCGCTTAAGACCAGATGTGTATTCATTCACTACCTTCCTTGGAGGAATGCCTGGGTCACCCCGTCTGTCACCTATCAGTGGGTCATCAGGGCAAGAGGAGGCTCTCGAAGTGCGTGAGAGCCTTCCCTTAAACACATGCTTTGCTCCTGGACTGCCTCCATGACAGGGGCCTGCGTGGACTCTGCTGGAAGGATGACCCTCAGCATGCTGCCACGTGGGCCAGGACAAAATAGCAGATACCACTAATGCACCAGGGACCACCATGGTTAAGACTCTGCAGACTTGGAAGCGCCTCTGAAACACGGGCCCTCCAGCCTGTCTCCTCTGCAATTCCTGCTTCCATTAGTACCCCCCACAGACTCGACTCACAAACCCAGTGCTGATGACCACAGACTCCTCACACCACCTCTGTACTTCTGAACCACTGAAGCATCTCTTTCTTCCTTGCAGGCCCCATTTCTGGGAGAACTTTTTAAAGCCCCTACTCCTCAGAGGCTGCTTCTTTCTGTGCTCAGTTCATGAGGAAATGCCCCGAAACGCTAGCCTGACAGCCGGTTGGCATCTCCTGAGGAATGTGTGAACCGTGCCTGCATATGCCCCCTGAGGCTTGCTCAGTATCTCTGGGCATTTCAGCAGTTGTTCTGGAGGCTGGGGGTGTTTATCTCCCACAGGCAGCTGAGCTGCCTCCCGTTTCATGAGCAGAGTAGTGGAATGCGGTGGAAGAGACCCAGGCCTCCGGCCACCCAGATTAGAGAGTTTTGTGCTGAGGTCCCTATATGGTTGTGTTAGACTCCACAGAGGGCTTGAGTCTGTCTTTGTTCCTTGTTTGGGAAGCCAGTGGGAGGGGAACAGGCCAAGGGGCTATATAACCCTCCAGCCTTCAGCTTTCCAGAACACCACCCAGAGCGGAGAAGCCCAGCTGAGCACTTTCAGGGTAAGTGGCACCGGCCCAGAGATGTGGCTTAGATTCCAGCAGCTCTGACATTTCCCAGGATAATCAGATGTCATCTATGGAGATTTTAGCCAGACTCACACTCAGAAATGTTTGAATGAAGATTGTACTACTAACACGATTGTAGCCTGTAGCTATAATTATCTAACCTCAAAAACAAAGCTAAGAGGCAGCCTGTGTCGGGGAGGAAGGGGTGAGGAAGATGGAATGAAATCTATGAGTGTCACCTGCAAAATTTGTTTATATTAAACCAGCAGCCCCAGTCTTGCAGTAAACATTTCAGAGGTGCAGTCTAGCTGTCTGCAGTCAGCTACATAATGATGTATATTTAGACACTGGAAACTCCAGTATCTGCTTGTGGTTCAGATTTGGTATGGGGATTTTTCACTGGACTGTGCTTTTGGTGCAACTACGGTGTCTGACAGTGGATTTTAGAACTGAACAGAGGTTAGCTGCCTAGCCTTTGATGTTGACTCTTTGTGTATTTGCATCTGGGTTCCTCTGGCTCTCATTGTTGGTGTCTTCTCCGGGAAAGTCTCTTGATTGTAACTGTGAGCTTGCAGTTCAGGGTATATGCATCTCCCTTGGTTGGTTTGCAGCAGAGCATAGCAGGAACTCAACTGAATCTTGGTGAATAAAGAGGGAGGGGGCTGGCGTGCAGCTGACAGCTGTTTGCATTTCAGCCTATGGGATGGTTTGCATTTCTCAGCCAGGCGGGACCACGGAGCCAGCAGCCTCGCCACCCCAGGCTGATCTTCACTGTGAATCAGGGTTTGGCAGCTCCGGCCCTGACTGGGGTTTTCACGCTAAGATTTTTCCTTCCATTTTGTGATTCATGACTAAATATGGTTTGTGTTTCAAGACCGTGGAGCTGGGAACTGGAGTGTTCCCCTCCCACTAACTCCTCATTTTTGGCACGAGATGCACTCCAGTCAGTTGGAGCAAACCCCCCTGACCTGGGTGCCGTTCCAAGAGCAGACATTCTAGTGGGTTTTACCTAATTAGGAAATGCTTTGCTCCAAACCCAGCTGCTCATCAGGTTAGATAAGAGTTGTAAACCATTGAGCCAGCTTCTTTTTGGGGCATACAGATTTCTCTAACGACAGTGCTTGGTTTAGAGATTTTAAGATTCTTCCTAGAAATTTTTTTTATTTTGGTCAAATAAAAGCACATTTACTAAATTTTGAGATTTTTTTTTTTTTCCTGCATGTTGAGGGTCCAATCTATTTCTTCTGCAGTGCATTCTAACACTCCCCAAAACCTTTCTTGCCCAAGGAAAGGGTTACTAAAGACGTGTATTCCTGGTGTCCATACCATCACATTTTCAAAGTCTCCTAAATCTGAATATTTATTCTGTTTTCAGCTCTTCCTTTTGGTTTGGAAAGTCTGCTTAGCACATCCAGAGAGGGTACTGATCTGGCGCTGGCCACCTCTGACACTTGCCTTGGACTGCTTTTTCTGCCTCATCTCCCTTAAATTTCTCACCTCTCTTCTTACTTCTTGATCTGCTAGGAAGGAAGCCAAGTCAAATGACTGCCAAACACAATTCAGTGTCTGGAAAGGGAAGGGAAGGGTGGGAAAGGAAAGAGTCAGCCACTTATAAGTTACATTTTCTATTCTTACAAGTAGAATCTACAAGTTGAAGATCTCTGTCCTAAGCCTGGAAGTAGTGTGGAAAGGAAGCCAAGACTAGAAATAAAAAGATCTGGATAATGATAATCACACAATAATTATAATTTAAATTAATAATTTTAAAATAGTATTTACTGATCATTCATAATGTATATGCCACTATCAATTGCTTTAAATACTTTAAAATATCTAATCCCCATAGGACTCTATGTACTACACGTGGATATTATTGTTCTTTCATAGATGGATAAAGAGACTGATTCAGAGATATTAAATAACTTACTAAATCACATAGCTTCCAAGTGGCGAAACCCACACTCAAATCCAGGCAGTGAGACTCCAGAGTCCAAGACCATAATCATTGGGTGCTATAATCTTTGCTGTCCCAACTTTACCACTTTTGAGATCTGGACAAGTCACTTCAACTCCTTGAGTCTTGATTTCCTTGTCTGTCAGTTGGCAATGATGATAGTACATGGCCTGGATTTTAAGTTATGTTCATGTTTCTAGATATGCTATAAATTAAAATTTTTTTTCCATAAAAGTAGATTTTGAGGAATGAGCAGCATGCGAAATTTTGGAAATACTGAAACATTTCATGTAAAAATGTTTAAAAGAATATTCTCTTTTGGATCCTAGGAACTTTAATTTTACATGTTTTTTGGCAAATCACTTCCCCTGGGTTTTCTCATTTGTAGAAATGAGGGTATTAAAAGAAAATCTTCTCTAATAAGCCTTCAATTTCCCAAATCTTTAAGTTGTCACTTTTGCTCCAGCCTTCCAAATTTTGTCACGCAATTCAAGCTTAAACGTGGGATATTTAAAATACTGTTCTCTTGCTGAAAGAATATATGCTCAGTCTATTTAGAAAACATCACAGAACCCAAGGTTTCATTTAAAACACCTAGAATATCCACCACTTCAAAAATAACCCCCATCAACATCTTGGTAAATATGATTAATCTTTTTTTCTAGTGCATAACAACACATTTCTAATGGGCTCATACAATGCATACCTCTAGCCTAGTATTGCATAAGAATGACCTGTAACTTATCCTTTTATTTATGTTTCTTAAGAACAATAGAACGTTCTATTGCATGATATGTAATTTTTTGGACTCACTCTGCCTTGTTGGACTTAGAGGTTAGCAGTGATTTTTATTAATGGAATGACTGTGACCCCTAAAATTTTAAGCACCTCCTTAAGACACTTTGATTGGTTCCTCAGGGCTTTAATTTTACCCTTGTGTAAAAGTCCCCAGGATCCAAAAGAGAATATTCTTTTAAACATTTTTTACATGAAATGTTTCAGTATTTCTAAAATTTCACATGCTGCTCATTCCTCAAAATCTACTTTTTTTTGGAAAAAAAATTTAATTTATAGCATATCTAGAAAGATATGAGTATGGGTGTATACGGACAGCAAATTTTAGGTAGTTCCTAACAAATGACGGGCGACTTGTCCCTGTGAGGTCAGATCTCATGGACCGATATTCCATCTGTGCTCTGCAGTAGTTCATTCCTTCACTTGCTTAGTCAGTCTTTAAAGTGCTTATGAGCACACATGATGTTCCTGTGCTGAAGACCTACTGTATGAATGGAGAAGTCTGAGTTATCCAGAGAGATGATATGGGGTGGGAGGTGGGAGGGGGATTCAGGATTGGGAGCTCGTATACACCCGTGGCGGATTCATGTCAATGTATGGCAAAACCAGTACGGTATTGTAAAGTAAAATAAAGTAAAAATAAAATTTAAAAAAAATGTATACTAAAGAAAATATAACATTAAGAAGTTAAAAAAAAGATTACAGTTTAATGAAAGCGCTTTGAGATAAATGGTGTGTTAGATAAGAATCAGCAGAGGGCGCTCTGGGAGTACAGAGGAGGAGTCTCAACTCCGGCTGGAAGGTGGGAGTGGTCAGGTAAGCAAGACTGAGGGATCACACCTGCGTCGGCTTCCTCCCTGATCCCTCTAGGACCCTGCGAAGCAGCTCCAGCCGAGATGTGCGAGGAGGAGGACAGCACCGCCTTGGTGTGTGACAATGGCTCTGGGCTCTGTAAGGCCGGCTTTGCGGGGGATGATGCTCCCAGGGCCGTTTTCCCGTCTATTGTGGGCCGTCCTCGACATCAGGTGAGCAAAATTCTCTCTGAAGCAGAGAGAAACAAAGCCATATAGATTTGGTCCCCCTATGCCTCTGTGTCCATGGATATTCATAGATTGTTGCTGTCTGCCTAGAAATTAGGTAACTTTGTTAGAAATGTACCTCTGATGAC
The DNA here is from genome assembly GCA_006410635.1 of Cephalophus harveyi. Lineage (NCBI taxonomy): Eukaryota > Metazoa > Chordata > Mammalia > Artiodactyla > Bovidae > Cephalophus > Cephalophus harveyi. The sequence continues at coordinate 207,772 of SJYT01055577.1, forward strand.
TGATGTCCAGAGATAAGAGCCAATTTCATATACATTGTTGACAGATTACCTGGTGGGAGACTTTTTTTTTTTTTTTTATAAATACAAAAAGTCTGACTTTTTTCCTCAGTAAATCCTTTTTGTCTAAATGTAACCATGGTCATCAGCATCAAAAATATCTATGAGTTATCTTATGTATTCCATAGCTACTCTATGGAAAGAAACTACAGTAAAAGGTCAGGTTGCTCATTCTCAAAGAACTTAATGTGAAATGAAAGTAAGTATTGTTACCCAATGTAATTTTACATCTGTTAGATGTCAACGAAATACATGTGGATAGACATAGGGTAATTTTACATAACATTATATAGAAAGAAAATATGGATGGCAGCCACAGGGTAAAAGGTGAGAGCTTCATCCCAGAAATTCCCCTTTCACATCAGAAATGTATTTTGCACATTAAGCCTATCTGATATTTAGACTTTTGATTTGGCATCAATTCACAAGAAGACATAATAGAAGCCTTCCCCAGTGAAAGAACTGTCTCTTTGTTGAACTTTTACAACCCAGATATTTTGCAAAAATGACTTCTTAAGGAATGATAGGAACCCCACCTGTTTTGCAATTCTGTCACTCCAATGCAGTTTTAAATTTTAGTCATGAGGATTCTTTTTTATCTAAAGATTCACATTAATGACTAAAAAAATGCATCCCACTAGTTTAGGCTGATAGCATAATATTGATCAGTATGATTTTATCTATTAGAAACCAAGTACTGAGCGGTCATTTGTAGAAATAATGCTTTTGCTTATAATGGTTAGATACACTCTTGAGTAGGTGACAATTCCAAACATACAGTTTAAAGGATTCATGAGAGGCAAAATGCCATTTAATCCATTCAACAAATAATGATTGAGTGGCAGATACACGCCAGGCAATTTGTCTTAGTGGCAAACAAGACAGATACAATCTTTGCCCTAAGAGAGCTCGTGAAGGAACACAGAAGATAAATGACAAAGTCGCCTTACCCTCAAGGTTCTCTGCTATTTGTAGCCTGTTCAGGCCTGTTTCAAATCACCTAAGGGATGTTTCCTAAGAGCTCAATAACTGTAGGATCAGCAGGTCATTGCTGGTACTGGAAGGACTTTCATTGCAATGATTTAACCCTTTGTGTTTGGATAGTAATCAGTTCACAAGTTCTGAGAGAGGCTGACTTGTAATGTGTTGAACTTTTTAGGGAGTGATGGTGGGAATGGGACAGAAAGACAGCTACGTGGGTGATGAAGCACAAAGCAAAAGAGGAATTCTGACCCTGAAGTACCCGATAGAACACGGCATCATCACCAACTGGGATGACATGGAAAAGGTACTGGGAGAGGCATGAATAGTTCCTGTGGCCCGGATCGCAAACGTCTGGCTACTGCTGGGGAAAACAACAGGCTCATTTTGCCTGGTTGTGCTTTTACTTGTTGGTTTTCCTTCTGGATTATTCAGTTCAGTTCAGTTCAGTCGCTCAGTCGTGTCCGACTCTTTGCGACCCCATGAATCGCAGCACGCCAGGCCTCCCTGTTCATCACCATCTCTCGGAGTTCACTCAGACTCACATCCATTGAGTCAGTGATGCCATCCAGCCATCTCATCCTCGGTCGTCCCCTTCTTCTCCTGCCCCCAATCCCTCCCAGCATCAGAGTCTTTTCCAATGAGTCAATTCTTCGCAAGAAGTGGCCAAAGTACTGGACTGAGTAGAGTTCCCACTCCCACCTTCCAGCCGGAGTTGAGACTCCTCCTCTGTAGGAGACTTTTCAGTATAACTGAATCACTTACCGGTACACCTGAAACTAATACAATATTGTAAATTGACTATACTCCAATATAAAATAAAAGTTAAATTACAAAAAGAAACAGCTCAAAAAATAAAAATAAAGTGCATGCTTAACCATGAAGCAAACACAAGCATGTTCAAAGTACATCATGCTAGAAACAGGCACTGGCTTTTGGGGGAGACACCTGAAGGCCAAGGTCTGTCCATGAATGAAAGGTCCAGTGTGTGCCAACCACGGTAGGCTTCTTTCAACCCTGGGGAGCAAAAAGAGGAATGGAGGGGTGGAAAAATTCCCTTAAATATTACAAATAATCATTAGGTTTTCAGATCTGCTTCATTCATCCACTCATATATTCATTCATTTGTCCTTTTACTTGCTACACTAAGTCATTTGCCCACGAATATTAAAGTGGGGGCTTCCCTGGTGGCTCAGCAGTAAAGCTTCCACTTGCAATGCAGGAGACACAAGAGACATGGGTTTGATCCCTGGCTCAGGCAGGTCCCCTGGAGGAGGAAATGGAAACCCGCTCCAGTATTCTTGCCAGGAAAATCCTGTGGATAGAGGAGCCTGGTGGGCTACAGTCCATGGCCTTGCAAAGGGTTGGACACGACTTAGTGAGCACCAGTGGGTGAAGAAGATATACTTGAATAATGGCAACATTTGCTCTGGGCCAGGCACTGGGCTAAATAGTAACTCTAGGGTTCCCTGATTTTAGTCTCACAAAGATATGAATTATTTTTATATTCCCCATGAAGAGATTGTTTCGGAGAAGGGTTAAAATTTGCCTACACTCCTATAACCAAGAAGTGCTTAAGCCAGGATTTGAACCCAGGTTTCACTCCAGAGCCTATGTCCTTAACCACTACCCTATCCTGCCTTGTAGACCTGGGTTTGGGTTTTTGCTCATTCACTTACTAGGTGTGAATTTTCAGGTAAGTTCCTTGTAGTCTTTAAGCTTGAGTCTCTGCACCTGTAAAAATGTGGGCACATAATGAGCACTTGTATTTGGACCTGGTTTCGTGTGCTCATTCTGGTCCCTTTTCGAGGACTGCCGTGCCTCTGCTGCGCCTCACTGTTGTGCTTTTCCTCGGTCCCCTAGATCTGGCACCACTCTTTCTACAATGAGCTTCGTGTTGCTCCTGAAGAGCATCCAACTCTTCTCACCGAGGCGCCTCTGAACCCCAAGGCCAACCGGGAGAAAATGACCCAGGTAAATACCACTCTAGGACCCAGCACTTTGGGGCTTGGAGGACGTCCTTAAAGGAGGTTGTACAGAATAGCAGATAAAAGGCCCACCCAACAGTCCACTCACAGGCTGACAACTTTCCTGGATTCCCAAGGCCATAGGCATCAGACATCCTTACTGCAGGAATGGCCCCTTGGCTTAAAGAGCAATAGGAAATTGTCCAGATTTAACTGAAAAGGCCACATGTTTAGGTTTAAAACTTCTAAGGAGAAGTCATTTCAAAATGCAGGATAACATACAATGGAGAATTTTGGTCCTAGAGTCAGATCCCAGTTTGAAGATTCGATCTGTCACTTATCAGCTGTGTGACTTTAAAATATCCACTTAATTTTCATTAACTCAGTTTCCTTGTCCATATGTTGAGAATAATATTAGTACTATTATTTTTCAAATGATTTGAAGATGAATGAGACAAATGCTAAATGTGTTTCATGGTACCTGGTATGATAAACGCTAAACAGGTATTTCTTTATTGTGACTTTCTGAAGCTCAGAGATTTTGGAACAGGAGACTATCTATTCCATCATCCAGACAAAGTTTCCAGTTTGGATGAGCTGCTTAATAAATACACCTAGTGTCAACTTCATGCTTGTTATGGTTAAGCACTGGGCTAAGAATTTTATACAGATTGTCTCTTTAAATCTTAAAGCATGAGCTATTATTATCCTAATAATATAAATGAAGGCTTCCCTGGTGGCTCAGTCCATAAAGAATCTTGCCTGCAATTCAGGAAGCCCAAGTTCTATTCCTGGGTCAGGAAGATCCCCTGGAGAAGGAAATAGTAACCCTCTCCAGTATTCTTGCCTGGAAAATCTCATGGACAAAAGAGCCTGGTGGGCTATATACTCCATGGGGTTGTAAGAGTCAGACTTAGCAACTAAACCACCACCAATATAGATGAAGAATTTGAGACTTAAGTACATTAGGTGATGGTCCCAAGGTCACACAGCTAGAAGTGTCAGAGCTTGGATTTGGCCCACAATCTTTTGACCTCAGAGAATAATAAACATAAATACTGCAGAGCTTTTTTCTTGAAAGAGCTCTGGATGCCTCATCAACACATTAGCAGCTGTTCTCTGCAGGGGAACATCTGTATGTCTGGAAAGGACTCATGACCCAGGAGACGCTGTTTCTTAAGGGAGCTTTTTTCCCAGTGAATGGTAGAAACGAATAGTTGGGAATTATGGCCGTCTAGCAAACTATGCTCAGAGAAGGCAATGGCACCCCACTCCAGTACTCTTGCCTGGAAAATCCCATGGATGGAGGAGCCTGATAGGTTGTTGAGTTGGGCACGACTGAGTGACTTCTCTTTTACTTTTCACTTTCATGCGTTGGAGAAGGAAATGGCAACCCACTCCAGTGTTCTTGCCTGGAGAATCCCAGGGATAGGGGAGCCTGGTGGGCTGCCGTCTATGGGGTCGCATAGAGTCGGACACGACTGAAGCGACTTAGCAGCAGCAGCAAACTATGCTAGATATTTACTCTGGTTAATAGACCAGAGAAAGTTTTGCAGATGGAGACATGGAGGCCTATGGGCATCTCAGTGGGCACACATTTCTAACACGTGACCTGGAGGGGCTCTGGTACTGACTGTGCTCTGGACGGCATGAAATGCCACATCAACACTCATGTTTGGTTCTCTGTTACCAGCAGGCAGTTCTTCTCTTCCAGCAATCAGGACTCCTTCACTGCAGCTAGAATGGCCTCAGACTCTCGGGCTGACATTGACCCAGCAACTGCAGAAAAAAAGTTGAACAGATTAAATGGAATCTCAGACAGATCACAGAATGGGGTTCATCTCAACCAGTCTGAGCTTCAGTGGTTTAGGCTCTGTGCTTTCACTGTTCAGGGCCTGGGTTCGATCCCTGGTTGGGGAGCAAAGATCCCGCAGGCTGCCCACATTAGTCAGTTGTTAGTTTGGTGAGTTCTCCAGGTCACGTTCAAGTCAGGGCCAGGACCAGAAACTAGACCCTCCTTATACCTGGCTGGTCATGCGTGCACACTGTCCCTGCCACCCCCCAGACACCAGGTCACGGATGGTGGTCTCTCCATTTACACCTTCCTTTCCCCTTGACCAGTAACCAAGGCTTCTCTGACCCTCCTTTACCTTAGTTTCCTCTACCCAGAACCAGGCGGGCCCACTTGCAGTCAACAAGATGCTCTCTTGTGCATTCTTGGTGATACTGGCAGCATCATTAACTCATGTCTTCGGCTTGCTTTGCAGATTATGTTTGAGACTTTCAATGTCCCAGCCATGTATGTGGCTATTCAGGCGGTGCTGTCCCTCTACGCCTCTGGACGTACAACTGGTAGGTGGCTGAGCAGGGTGAAAGCCCTCGAGTACACCATCAGTTACGGGATGGAATGGTTTATAAACATCTGTGTTGTGATGGACTGGGGGTTATTTAGAATTGACAGAGTTAATTCCCACCCCTTGAGGGCTTCTTCTCACCTTTGAAAATAAGTCCTTTAACTTGTATTTCCAGGAGGACTTCTATTGTTCCCTCTTCCTGTTCTTTTTTTTTTTTTCCTTTCTTTTCTTTACCTAGCCCTGCCTCAACTCTCTTTTCCTATCAAATGCCTTCCTTCCTTTCAAATAAAAGGCTTAGAATTTCCCCTTCTACTAGACCAGTAAGTGATCATACACCAGCTCCCCTGGTGACTTAGCATGCACAACTGTCCCCCAGGCATCGTGCTGGACTCTGGAGATGGTGTCACCCACAACGTGCCCATCTATGAGGGCTACGCCCTGCCCCACGCCATCATGCGTCTGGACCTGGCTGGCCGAGATCTCACCGACTACCTCATGAAGATCCTGACCGAGCGAGGCTATTCCTTCGTGACCACCGGTGAGGCCTGAGGGACATAAAGGGAGGGGTCATCGGGGTGGAGTGTTCTTCCCTGACCTGGTGACTATCCAAAGGAACAATGGGAGGGAGCCTTGCAGACAGTGAGACCTGACTCTAATGCCCAGGGCGAAGCTCTGAGTATTTTGCTATGTGTGATCGCAAAAACAGATTACACCATTTCCTTGAGAAGAATAGTTTCAACCATCAGGTATTATGAGCTCGTCAGAGCTGCATTATTTGAACATTTTTTAATCCCTTCCATTCACACACAAAGAGACTGAAAATAGGGGAAGAATTGGGAGATTGGGATCGACATATTGGGAGATGGGGATCGACTCCTGATACTCTGTGGAAAGTAGATAACTAATGAGAACCTGCTGTATAACAGTGGGAACTCTGCTTGATGCTCCACCGTGACCTGAGAAGGAAGGACATCCAGAGAAAAAGAGCGCATTATGTGTGTACGCATAGCCGAATCACTTTGCTGTGCAGTAGGAACTAATACAACATGGTAGAGCAGCTATATTCCAAAAAAACTAATTTAAAAAGAGCCTGAAAATAGTATGGCATGGTGATTGGCGGTCTTTGGAAACATCTTGCCAGGGCTTGGGTCCCAGTTCCGCCACTCACTAACTGTGTGACCTTGGACAAGATGCCCAAGTCCACTAAGCCACAGGCTATCTGTAAAATGAGAGTAATCATTTACTCTTTCTCACAAGGATGCTGGGAGTAGTAAATGAGATCATGCACGTGGAATTCCTGGTCCTGAGGAAGCATGAGATACTTACTTGTTAGTGATTAGTAATACCAACCCAGCAGGCAATGACATGTTTGTCTTCCAGCTAAACTGGTGCCCTTGGTCTCTCTCTGAGAGGCAGAGACAGACAATCCTAGAGACATCAGGATGACCTCAGTGCCCTTGACCCTGGCTGCCTGCCCTTCCCTCGCCAATTTACTCTTGTCCAAATGTTGAGGTTTTTGGACATGCCCAAGACTTATCCTAGACTCCAAACCTGAGCCCTGACAATTTAAAAATCTCTTTCTGGGATAGAGAGTTGAATGAATTCTGACCCTTCTCTGCCCCCTCTGAGGAATTCCAAGATGCCTCCAAAAAGTTCCCAGAGGCCTGGGTAAAACCAACAGTTTAGAACTTCAGAGGACAGGAGTCGGAAAGGGGTCTGCCCACCCACTTCTCCCATGCACCACTGGGACCTTCTCTACCAGGACTGATCCTGAGCCTTTTTCTGGAAGGTGATGAGTTTTCCAAGGACTTGAGTTGGAATACACCTGGGTCAGACAACATGGGTCTTCAGAGCTTTTTAAAACTGTAGGTGCTTTTAAGGGACTCTCTTGGCATGAATCTTCCTGGTCAACTGAAAATCCAATATAGCAAACTGTTATATAGCACGTATAACAGAGAGTCATTAATTAATCATGCAAAAAAGTTAACGTCCAAAAGGATTCCTGCTCTTTGTCTGTCGCTAGCCAGCTCATTTTCATCCTATCATGCACTGTCCGGACATCGTCTGCTTAGACGTTTCTCTATGTGAAGCACTTTGCTGGGAACAGAAGTGGTTCCCTAAGGGACCTATAATTTAATTGTCCTCATGGATTTGGGGTTGCAGAATAGAATATACACTTTCAGGGAGAAACCTGTAAGACAGTACTGTAGGGCAGATGGATTTTTACCACCAGTGCAAATCTCAAGGCTGGCCACCATGTTTGTATCTCCTTGACAGCTGAGCGTGAGATTGTCCGGGACATCAAGGAGAAACTGTGCTACGTAGCCCTGGACTTTGAGAATGAGATGGCCACCGCTGCATCCTCCTCCTCCCTCGAGAAGAGCTATGAGCTGCCTGATGGGCAGGTGATCACCATCGGGAATGAGCGTTTCCGCTGCCCCGAGACCCTGTTCCAGCCCTCGTTCATCGGTAGGCAGCACACCCTGGGAGAGCACCCTCCTCTCCTTCCACCAGCCGGTCTCAGCCCCCAGCGCCCTTCTGCATGTAGCAACGTGTGACGGGGCCAAAATACCAAGGGCACCTCTGAGCCAGGGCAAGGGGAAGAATGTCACGTTTTTAAAGTGAGAAGACATAAAGAAGCCTTGAAAGGAGTTTTCTGTTTAAAAAAACATTGTCTGGGTTGTAGTCTAGCTGAAGCATTCTTGGTGTATGGTTTATGGTGAAAGAATCAGACACTTTCCACGCTTAGGATACAGCGGAGCCACCGGGAGGATGGGTTGAATGCTGAGTCTGGAAATAACAGAGGAAAAGAAAAATGGAAATGTCCGTTCCTAGCACTGACCTTTGGAGACAGGTTAGCATAGTTGTTTATAGAGAGGTGAGCCTGGGTGTGAATCTTAGTTCTCCTTTCATAATTTTGCCTCCTGGAGCCTCATCTGTAAAATGTCTTCATTTGTAAAAAGTGTCATCATCTTTAAAATGAGATGTGTGTGGGGGCGGGGACGCTGAGTGCACTCAATGCTGATTGGATGTTCAGTTCAGTTCAGTTCAGTTGCTAAGTCGTGTCTGACTCCCTGCGACCCCATGGACTGCAGCACACCAGGCCTCCCTGTCCATCACCAACTCCCTGAGTTTACCCAAACTCATATTGGCAGTAATCAATTACTAAGCATGATTAGTAGTACATCATAAAACTGTAAAAGATGAAGAGCCATCTGGAGGTTCTTTTCAAAAAGACCCATGTCAGAAATTAACAAGAAATTCAGACAAAAAAATATTATCAAGTTTGAAGAAAAACGAGTCTTTGTCCAAATAAAATGAAACATATTTCGAATGTTCCAGCACCATTTAGCTTTGAGGGGTGAGAACAAGACAGCGGTCAAGGAGAGATTTAGGAGTTCTGAACAACAGCTGTGAAATTAGCTCAGCCTGGGATCTTCTCAAGGCTTTGGGAATTTGAAGGCTTTGCTTTTTATTTGAATCATTTATAGTAGTGAGTCTATTGAGACTTAGGACTGTGATATTGTAGTCTCTCACCCTTCCAGAGATGCCGAAGCAGGGCTTCCTCCCTAGACAAATGGTAGGAGGACCTGGGACATTTCAAGGGTCTTTCGGTCCTGAGATGGTGGCTGCTAGAGCGTTGTGCCTGCCAAGCTGTGGTCCAGTGTAAAATCATCCAGTTGCTCATATCGTCTTCCATGTCAGCCTGGGTTTTCTTTATCACCCAAGGACCACAACCTGTGTCTCTTTTCCAGGGATGGAGTCTGCTGGCATCCATGAGACCACGTACAACAGCATCATGAAGTGTGATATTGATATCAGGAAGGACCTCTATGCTAACAACGTCCTCTCTGGGGGTACCACCATGTACCCCGGCATTGCTGACCGCATGCAGAAAGAGATCACGGCCCTGGCCCCCAGCACCATGAAGATCAAGGTAAAGTTCTGTGACAGACCCTTATATGCTGCTGGTAATGCCAAGCTTATAACCAGAAGGGAAGGATTCTTCAGAGGCTACCTCTTGGTTGCATACACTTATGGGTCTTAGAGCTAGGCAGTGGGTAAAAGTCCTCAAGTATCATACTTTTAAGGGTCTAAGTCAGTTCCATTCATAGAGGAGTTGAATTATCTTGTACAAAGTTTAATCAATACTTATCCATGTTAGTCAGCTACTTTCAGCGGATGCAGGAAAAGATCAACAGAGCCACTCGTGTGCCCACATCTCATTGAAATACACAATGTGTTGTTTTTCCTCATCATGAAAGTAGTGCATCTCATATATAGAACATTTTAAACATTACAGGTGAGCCAGGCCTTTCTCAACAGGTATAAATCCTGTAGATTCAGTAGTGTCCTCTTCTTTCAGTACTAAATGTGATTCCATCTCAGCAGCCAGGAACTGGAACTTTATCTTCATCTCTCTTTCTGATGCACCTTTTGAAACAAGTGCTCCAAAGTGCAGCATGACCCCAGGATGGCCAAACTCACTCCCTGAGCCAGCAGGACCCCTTCACTGTGTGCGTTTTGAGTCCGTCAGAGGAAGTCAGCTTAAAAGGCTATCATTCTTTGGAGGCATGCTAACATGTGGCTGGTGACTTCGCAAAGGCTGCTGTTACTCTGAAATCAGGAGGCCAGGCTGGGACCCTCTGATCCATGTCCCAGGGAGCGGGAGAAAGGGCACTCGGGGTGCCGTTCACACACACGAGAGGTATTCAGACAAGTTCTCTGTTATTTGCGCTCCCGTCTCTTTTTTTTAAGGAAAGAGTCTGCAGCTAACATAACAGGGTGTGCTAGACTGAAAAGCACACTCTCCACATTATACTCTCCACAGGTGAGGAGGGCCTGTGGGGTGAGAGAAGAGAGGCTGTTTTCTGAGGATTTGTGTTCTTTGGATGATAGACACCCAGCCAGAGTTGGGTAGTTTCTAGTTCTCCAGTCTTGGAGTCTTGAATAGCAATGAGTGTAGAATTTTGAGCTCCAGTGTGGTGAGAGCAAACCATTGAAACCCTGGGACAGAAAGATGACGACGTTATGGGAAATTGAAACTGAATGGGGTTGGGGGTGGTCTGTAGGGATTCTGTACCAGCTGTACCACTCGTATGTAAATCTAAAAGTATCTAAAACTGAAAGGTATTTCTAAAACAGAAAACACACCTGGGAGAGGTCCTGGTTTGCATATTGGGTCTGACATGTACCAGTCGGTGTGACCAAGGTTAATTACTTAAACCTCGCTCAGTCTGTTTCCTCATTAGAATATGGGACGGATTCAGTCCTTACTCTTCAAGGTGGTTATGAAGATTAAATGAGATAGTACATGTAAAATGCTGGGCAAAGTGCTTGGCAGATAGTAAGTGCTCAGTAAACATCAGCTACTTGTATTAAAAATAAATGTTCAACCAGAGCTCAAGGAATAAAGAGAAATTAAACCCTTTCACCACAGTTTCAGAAATATCTTATCTATTGGCCAAGTGTCAATATTTATTTCTACTTAAGTATCCAAGTCTGATTTGGAATTTAGACTTACTCAACTCTAGCTATTTTTAGACCCAGAGAGCAGAGATCAAGGGAGATATACCCTTGTTCTGAATCACTGCTCTCTGGGCCTAAGCCATTCATTGATTTAAGAAACATCAGCAAGTCCTTGCGTGCCAGGCCGGTTCATGCAGGTAGGGCCAGCCAGTGCAAGCTTAGCCGAGACTTATCCCAGGGGAATCTTCATCCCAGCAATGGATCCCTCAGTGTTAAACAGTGCATCTTAGTAGACTTAATCAGGTCTCACAGTAAGTTCTTATATGGTCAGAAGTTCTGACACAGTTAAAAGTTCCCCTGGAAGTTGTTGGTGTTTGTGTCCACAGAATGTATGTGTTGTGCTGAGTTCTGAAGAACAGCTGATAGGAATCAGGGACAATGTCAGGGCTTAAGTGGAGGTTGTGTAGAATGGGGGCCAACTTTCCATTTGTCTGATAGTAGTCATCACCGACTCGACGGACATGAGTTTGGGTGAACTCCGGGAGTTGGTGATGGACAGGGAGGCCTGGCGTGCTGCGATTCACGGGGCTGCAAAGAGTTGGACACGACTGAGTGACTGAACTGAACTGAATGAAGCTGAAGTGTCATAGAAGTTTTGGAGTAGATTGTTTAACAGCAGTCCCCAACCTTTTTGGCATCAGGGGCCGGTTTCGTGGAAGACAGTTTTTCCCACCGACTGGGGGTTAGGGGATGGTTTTGGGATGATTCCAATGCATTCCATTTATTGTGAGCTTTATTTCTGCTATTGTTATATCAGGTCCACCTCAGATCGTCAGGCATTAGATCCCGAGGGTTAGTGACCCCTGGTATAAAAGGAAGCTGGGAAACCAAAGGTGCTCATTGAAGAATCTATAAATCCACAACTATTCACACCCCGTGGGTTAGGGTTCAGTTTCAGCATCTAACAGCCAAGACTGTCCCCAGGGCCCATGAAACTTCAGCCGGGGCCACAAATCCTGACCATGCTGGAATCCCCAGTTCCTCTCCTAGTCCACTAATGGCCTTTCTCATCCTGACCAACAGATCATTGCCCCTCCCGAGCGCAAATACTCTGTCTGGATTGGCGGCTCCATCCTGGCCTCTCTGTCCACCTTCCAGCAGATGTGGATCAGCAAACAGGAGTACGACGAGGCTGGGCCGTCCATCGTCCACCGCAAATGTTTCTAAGACACCGCCCCGCTCTCTTGTCTGTCTCTAGTACACACTGTGAATGTTCTGTGGAATAATGCCTTCAATTCTTTTTCAAATCATTCCTAGCCCAAGCTCTGACTTGTTACCTATGTGTTTTTTAATAAATCTGAGATATGTTACCTGTAATCTGTAGCCTTGGCTTCCGATCAGCGTGAGGCTGATCACGTTGTTTTTGTTAGACTGACCTCACCTGTTATGGATTTCCCTGGTGGCTCAGGATCAGACAGTAAAGCACCTGCCTATAATGCGGGAGACCCAGTTTCGATCCCTGGGTTGAGAAGATCCTCTGGAGAAGAAAATGGCAACCCACTCCAGTACTCTTGCCTGGAAAATCCCATGGACAGAGGAGTGTGATAGGCCCGTGGGGTTGCGAAGAGTTGGACACGACTGAGCAACTTCACTCACCTGTTATGGAGTGGCTCCCTCTAGTGGTGCATCTAGGGACATGACAACCAGGATGTGTAAGTTTCCCAGAAAAGGCTACAATTACATTAAGGTGGGAAGTGCCAACTAATGCTGTACCGGGAAAAATTTGAAGATACACAGGAGATCAACATAAACATGGATTAAAGTGTATCAATAGGATAGTGCATACTGACTTCACAACCTGATGAGTCATTATATAACTCTGCTCTCTATAACTGCCTGACTGATAGCGTGTGTACACATACATACATATATTATACATATATATGACTTTTTCTGTATGAAATATTAAACTTGGATATATATATTTTAAAAAATGTGACTTTTAAGTTTACCAGGGAAAATACAGATTTTTAAAAAACAGAAACACCGCTAAAATCTTACTATGCATCTAAAGCATCTGTTTCCCTTTTCCTGATCAATACCTGTCTCTGAAAATGATACTACAGATACATTCAGGCTGGAAGAGATGGGAAAAATAATTATACTTTGTAAGCACTACCAGTGTCAATCATCACACTAAGGGGTTTACACATATCTCCATTCATTTGTTCTTCAGAACTCTTTGGGCCCATTTTATTTTATTTTGACATTAATTTTTTATTGAAGTATATTTGATTTACAATGTGTTAGTTTCATATGTACATCAAAGTGATTCCATTGTGCACACAAATGTATCTATTCTTTTTCAGATTCTCTTCCCTTATAGGTTATTAAAAATACTGAGTACAGTTCTCTGTGTTACACAGTAGGTCCTTGTTAGTTATCTATTTTATATGTAGCAGTGTGTGTGTGAATCTTAAACATCTTATAGAGAGAAAAAGAGCAGTTGTTCCCTTAATATCAAATTATATAGGAGAGCTTCCAACTTCTGTTTTACTCATCTGGCCCACGAGGTACAAAGATGTATAAAAGTATTTTCCCTGCCCTTAAGCATTTTTTCTCAAAGCGCTTTTCTTCCCAGGCTGCTTAACATCCTTGAAGTGCCCCAGTACAGTGCCACTTGTCCTCCTGGGGACAGCTGCCGCTCGTTGTCTTTGGGAATGAGGGAGTGGGTTTCCATCCACGGCAGCATCTCACTACAGAGAGTTCAAAGCCAAAGACTGAACGCCTTTTTGATCCGGAAAATCCCCTGGTCTTCTCTGCCCTATGCTGCTGCTAAGTCGCTTCAGTCGTGTCCGACTCTCTGCGACACCATAGATGGCAGCCCACCAGGCTCCCCCGTCCCTGGGATCCTCCAGGCAAGAACACTGGAGTGGGTTGCCACTTCCTTCTCCAATGCATGAAAGTGAAAAGTGAAAGGGAAGTCGCTCATAGCTTGACCTAATTAAATCAATACTACACATAATAAGAGCTGGCATGTACTGGGTCCCTGTCATGACCAGATCCTGCCAAGCCCTTTATATTAGGATCTCATTGTATCCTGCGACAGATCCATGGAGTAGATATTCTCACTGCCTTCTTATGGATGGAACAATCCAGTGTCATACTACTGGCAGAGACGGGACTTGGGTTTGGTTCTAAATCTATACTCTTAGTATTTAAGCCAGCATTTCTCAAAGAACAGCTCACACAGGTCGACCTCGTCGGAGGCTCGTCTTTTAAAGGATAACTAATTATGCACTTATTTTTGGCTGTCCTGGGTCTCCGTGGCTGTATGGGCTTTCCTCCAGCTGAAGCAAGCAGGCTTCTCATCGCAGTGGCTTCTCTTGTGCCAATCCTAACTCTGAAACTGGCAGACAGATTCTTTACCACTGAGCCACCAGGGAATCCCCCGGGGGCTCATTTTAAATGGGCCTATTTCTGGGAAACCCAAAACTTGCAGAACAAGGACGTCTGGAGCTGTGGTTGGGAACTTGAGCTTTAATCAGATTTCTCTGGTGATTCTTTTGCACATCAAAACTTGAGAACCTCTGTAAAATGCCAGGATTGAAATATTCCAGTTGTAAATTTATGCTTACCAGGCAAGGCACTTAATACCCACTAAACTGAAACTTAATGATTAATATACAAATATTTGGAAACAGATCACAGTCATAATTGAGTAAAAAATCACCTACCATTTCATAGTCCTTACAGGGTTCAGGTAAAGTGAACCAAGTTGCCTGTGCTGTTGTACTTCATATTCACCACCAGAGGGCGCGAGGTCTCTGGTAAAGGCAAGGGCGTCTAGAACAAAGTATCTAGAAACCGGCGTTGCTGCTGCTGCTAAGTCGCTTCAGTCGTGCCCGACTCTGTGCGACCATATAGACGGCAGCCCACCAAGCTCCCCCGTCCCTGGGATTCTCCAGGCAAGAACACTGGAGTGGGTTGCCATTTCCGTCTCCAATGCATGAAAGCGAAAAGTGAAGGTGAAGTCGCTCAGTCGTGTCCGACTCTTAGCAACCTCATGGACTGCAGCCAGTGGCCAGAGGTAAAAATCAGGAAAACCAGAACGACCCGCTGAATGTGCATTCGTGAAATGTTCTTTCTATACGAGCACCCAGAGGCAGTGCCTAAGGACCTTCTTCCAGTCACAGATCAGTAATTCCTCCCTTTGATCCTGCAGATGCTAATGACGTGAAGGGCTGGACAGGTGAGAGTCTCTTGTTGAGCCTCACATGAATCTCCAGAGGAGGGAAACCCAGCAACAGACAGGCTCGGCTGCTTCCTGAGTCCTCTTCTCTTCCCAAACTCTAACACTCCTTCTGTGACCACAAACTGTCCCACAACAGGCTTATATAGCCCTTGAGGATGACCTGGATTTTTAATAACATTTATTCATATCATGCAAGCTTTGCTGTGAGCATATGAGCAAGAGAAAACATTATTTTTGAAAAACAAATAATTCTGTTATCTCTGAAGCATCATTTGTGTAGTCAGGCTGAGCTTGAGTATTTTTTAGCAGAATTTCAAACAAAGAACATTCTGGAAGTGATGTTGTGATTGGTGCAATGGAGAGGGCTGTCTGGGCTAACACACTATTTGCAACTAAGCTTATTCGAAAAGATAGGACAAAAAAGGAGAGAGAGAAAAGGGGATGGGAAAGCTGGGGAGATGGTTCTTCTGCATCAGAATATGAAAACCAGATGGATATTTCATTCCTAGGAGAGCCAAGTCTATTCAGGTAGTGTTTGAAGGGCACATGCTAGAGATGCAAAGAGCAAGTTTCTGCCTGGATGGAATTTACAATTAATGGAGAAAATGGACGTGAAACAAGTAGCGAAGGTACGTCGTGAGGATTACAGAAGTGGAAACACATGGGGTATGAGCTCTCATGACTTCAGCAGGTAGGGCTTCAGCAGAGGCTTAAACAGCAAGAGTTAACTAGAATAAAAGCAGAGGGGATGAGAGGGCTGAGGCTGGACAAGAGAAAGTAGAGTGTACAGGGGGTGTTCCAGGCATAGGCAAGATGTGGGAGAGGATGCTGCATATGTAGAAAAGAGGAGGCAAAGAACTGAACCTACATACAGACTTTAGAAGAACACGCTGTGTACTTAGTCGCTCAGTTGTGTCCGACTCTTTGCCACCCCATGGACGGTAGCCCACCAGGCTCCTCTGTCCACGGGGATTCTCCAGGCAAGAATACTGGAGTGGGTGGCCATTCCTTCTCCAGGTATCTTCCAGACACAGGGATCCAACCTGCATCTCCTGTACTGGCAGGTGGATTCTTTTCTTTAGATGAGACTCTGCAATAAAATTTTTACAATAAACAGTTCAAGAAAAATGTAACTTTGCTTTAATTTTGTTCTTTTTTTATACATCCACCTGGTGGTTATAATCAAAGGACCTAGAGCACAAATAATATCTTAGTGGATCCCCAAGCCTAGTGCTGTGTCTTTTAACAATTAATCCCTGACATGACAGTAGAAGCCACTTGCTCCTTGGAAGAATGTGCTTATATGCTCAGTCGCTCAGTCCTGTCCAGCTCTTTGTGACCCATGAACTGTAGCCTGCCAGGCTCCTCTGAGAATTTTCCAGGCAAGAATACTGGGGTGGGTTGCCATGCCCTCCTCTAGGGGATCTTCCCAATCCAGGGATTGAACTGCAGGCAGATTCTTTACCGTCTCAGCTACCAGGGAGTACAATTTTCCAAAGTAAAGTTCATAACATTTTCTCTATGAAATGTCTGTCTTGAAATTAGACACTGATTACAAGCAATTAAGGCAATGTTGGAGTGAGAGCTTTGGTATCTCTGATTTATTTCCCATTCCTGAGCATTTCCCCTTACAGGTTAATTCAATTCTTCATTTCAGTTTCAGAAATGTATCTGGGAAATGAATGCGCTAATACCATCACCTCACTCTAATTTGTTCCTGATGACTTTAGCTATTCCAGGCTGTTCTTCTTACGGTAACTTCATGCCCCTTAAAGACAGAGGGAATAGAAATGATTACCACTTACCTGGTTGTTCTTGTAACATGTTTTTCTTCAAGGAAAACAGATGTTGAAACAGGCTCCTCTGTAGGGTAGTTAAAGACAGTTTCCAGTGGCCTAATGCTCAGGGATCCTTAGGCAGGTTTTCCATCACTGGAGATAAAGCATTGTTCAGTCACTCAGTTGTATCCAACTCTTTGTGAACCCATGGACTGCAGTACACCAGGCTTCCCTGTCCTATCTCCCAGAGTTTGCTCATACTCATGTCCATTGAGTCAATGAGTCACGCTGTAAAAAAGCATTGCAGTCACACGGAAAGATACCCTTTTCATATTTCACATTCTTCTCAGATTGTATCTTCTATTTCTTTCCCTCCACATGCAGCTTTGAACCTTATTCCTTGGTCCTTTCTTTCAATTACTTCTCTCTGCTCCCCTCGACCACTGCTTTCAACTTGGCGTCTGCTACAACAAAATACCTTAAGAAATGGCCTAAAATCATTTACCTCAACCTTCCTTTATGAAGTGGCTTCACCTACTCAGACCAAAATATATTAAGCAGGTGAATCATATCCTCCAAATTTACAGCCAGCCCTCATTCTTAAAAATAGAAGAAGTTATGATTTCAGATGGATGCTCTGATGTAATCTTCTCCCTTGTGAATGTATATGAAAGTGAAAGCGTCAGTCACTCAGTTGTGTCCGACTCTTTATGACCCCCTGGACTGTAGCCCACCAGGCTCCTTCTGTCCATGGAATTCTCCAGGCCTGAACACTAGAGTGGGTTGCCATTTCTTTCTCCAGGGGATCTTTCCGACCCAGGGATTGAACCCAGGTCTCCCGCATTGCAGGCAGACTCTTTACCCATGGAGCCACCAGGGAAGCCTGTGAATGTATAAACCAATGCATTTGATGAAAAGCAAGAGTAGTATTTTAGAGCGCTATTACTGTGACTCTCGTTGGTTGCTTGCTCTTATGCAGCCCAGAGTTGACCGTCCTTGATAAAATAAAAATCTGCTTCTGAACTTAGTTCTAGTGAACTCGGTAAGGGCCTGGGACTAGTCTCCCACAACAATAAAAGTGTGATAGGAGTGGATTCTGGAAGATTCAGATGCCTTCATCATTTTCTGCTTTTATTATTAAGTTGACTTTGAAAGAGTTACTAGTGTATTGCTCTGTCAAATGGAGAAGGAAATGGCAACCCACTCCAGTACTCTCGCCTAGAAAACTCCATGTGTGGAGAAGCGACAGTGAGACACCACAATCACACCTACTAGGATGGCTATAATAATAAAACATTAGTTTTATTATTGGTTGGCATTGGTTGGCAATACATTGGTTGGCAAGGTGAAGAAATTGGAATCCTTGAACATCATTGGTGGGAATATAAAATGTTTTAGCTGCTATGGAAATGTAAGCATAGAATTACATGACCCTGCAATTCTACCACTAAGTATGTGCCCCAAAGAATTGAAAACATACACTGAAACAAGTACACACACACACAGGCTCATAGCAGCCCCTGATACCCACGACAGCCAAACGGTAGGAACAGCCCACAAGTCCACTGACGGATGAATGAAAAGCAATGAGAAGCAATGCATTGCAGTATGTTACAACACAATGGACCTTTAAAATGTTACACTAAGGGAAAGAAGCCAGACACAGAAGTTCACATATTGTATGATTTCAATTGTATGAAATCTCTACAATAGATAAATCCGTAGAATCAGAATGCAAATTGGTGATTGCCAGAGGTTGGGGGAGGGGCTTGGGGATAAATGGCTTACTGGGTAAGGAGTTTCACTTTGCAGAGATGCAGATGTTTTGGAACTAGACAGAGATAGATGATGGTTGTACAACTCTGTGAATGTACTGTGACTGACTTGTTCATTTTAAAATGGTTAATTTTGTGTTATGTGGATTTCACCTCAATAAATTTCTTTTTAACAAAAAAGAAAATATATTGAGCTGAAAAAAAACATTGACAAGTATTAAGTTTTATTGCTGAAAAAACCCTGCAAAATCAGTTAATTCAGACACCTCATTTCTATAGGTAAAGAACCCTTGCCTAAAGTCAAGAACAGAGTAAATGTCTTCCAGTTTGTTTTCCTTGCGCGTTAGCTTTCTAATAGGAGGAAACATAATGAAGCTTATCTTTGCACAACCTATAAATGCTTTTTTTCTTGAAAAACTGAAATTTTAAACATCCTCTTCAGATTCAAGAATCTCAAATGAGATTCACTACTCATTGCATTGATACATCTGGGACACAGCCATTCAATGACTAATTTGAGTAAACTAGTTTTTCATATCAACTCTTGTTAACATGTTGCAAATGAATAGTTAATCCTCCTTGATAGAAGTGAGACAAGACAAAACTAAACTAATTCTCTCCATTTGGTTTTAGAATGTCTTTTGGTTGAGATAATGCCCAAGACATTCACTTCACACAAATTAAGAAGAGTCGGTCTCCAGTATTCTAAATCTACCCTCTCTCCCCCAGGGTCCTTCTCTATTTTCCTGGTTTTTCTCTCTCTCATCCTCTGCATTTCCCCAACCCAGCTAAACTACTGTTTTTGTCAGCTGCCCCCCAGAAAAATGCATTCTTGCCTGGTGAAGAGCCAAGATACTAAAAAAGGAAACAAATTTCTTACAAACAAACAAACCCAGAAGAGTTCTTTGGTTGTCTTACCATATCTTAGCCAACAATCACATGGTTGTCTTCACAATAAGTAACAAGCTAAAGCCTTCCGAGAATAAGCAGTTAAAAGTTTACCTTTCTTCTGTCTTTGCCAAAGACATGACCTTTCTCATGCATCCTTTTGACAAAAGGCATTTGCTTGCTAGGAAATTCAACAAGACATGCTGGAAGAGAAACATCTGCTTTCCACATTCCGGACAACTGTAGCTGCTTTTGCAACAGAAACTTCTATTTAAATCCAAACATTATAACAAGGCAGTTGCCAGCATGACCAAGTGGCTGCAGCAGGGGAGAATTGGGGAGAAAAATACTGAGCCAATTCTAGGATGTGGCCATAGCTGGCATTTTATATCAAATATAATGCCATTTTCACTATAACCAAATTCTACTAAAAAGAAACCAGAAATAACTTCAGTAGCTGAGAATAATCCATAGGCATCCTGCTTTTCTCCTCTATAACTGAAAAGGTCTGTGGAAAAGAGGATGATTTTTGCATGACAGCAAAGAACGTCATTTCTATTCCCTGAGGTGGGGGCGGGGGGGCAGGGGGGAAACTTCAGTAAATATTTTTGGAGTGCTGTGCTGATTTGCTGGTGTGGCCATAACAAAATACCAGGACTGGGTGACTTGATTTAGACAACAGAAATTGATTTGCTCACATTTCCGGAGGCTGGAAGTTAGACATCAAGTTGTTGGCGGATCTGGTTTCTTCTGAGGCCGCTCTCCCTGCAGATGGCCTTCTTCTCCTTGCCTTCTCAGGGTCTTCCCTCTGTGTCTGTGTCCTGAACTCCTCTTTCATCAGGTCCCAGCCACACTGGATGAGGGCTGTGTACTGCGCTTAGTCACTCAGTCGTGTCTGACTCTTTGCAAGCCCATGGACTGTAACCCGCCAGGCTCCTCTGTCTGTGGGGATTCTCCAGGCAAGAATATTGTCGTGCCCTTCCCCAGGGGATCTTCCCATCCCAGGGATCAAACCCAGGTCTCCCACTTTGCAGGCGTTTTTTCTAGCCAGGGAAGCCACCAGGGAAGCTCCCTCTAGCGGCCAAATTTTAACTTAATTATAGGTTTGATCGCTGGGTCAGGAAGATCCCCTGGAGCAGAAAAAGGCTACCCACTCCAGTATACTTGCCTGGGAAATTCCATGGACACAGGAACCTGGCAGGCTATGGTCCCTGCACTCGCAAAGAGGTGGACCTGACTGAGCGACCAAGTGCACGTGCACAGGCATGTGCATGGACACACACACACACACACACACACACACACGTTGACTATAGAACATGTGCTGACTATCAGTTCAGTTCAGTCGCTCAGTCGTGTCTGACTCTTTGGGACCCCATGAATCGCAGCACGCCAGGCCTCCCTGTCCATCACCAACTCCTGGAGTTCACTCAGACTCACGTCCATCGAGTCAGTGATGCCATCCAGCCATCTCATCCTCTGTCGTCCCCTTCTCCTCCTGCCCCAATGACCACAGGAAAAACCATAGCCTTGACTAAACGGACCTTAGTCGGCAAAGTAATGTCTCTGCTTTTGAAAATGCTATCTAGGTTGGACATAACTTTTCTTCCAAGGAGTAAGCGTCTTCTAATTTCATGGCTGCAGTCACCATCAGCAGTGATTTTGGAGCCCAAAAAAATAAAGTCTGGCACTGTTTCCACTGTTTCCCCATCTATTTCCCATGAAGTGATGGGACCAGATGCCATGATCTTCGTTTTCTGAATGTTGAGCTTTAGGCCAACTTTTTCACTCTCCTCTTTCACTTTCATCAAGAGGCTTTTTAGTTCCTCTTCACTTTCTGCCATAAGGGTGGTGTCATCTGCATATCCGAGGTTATTGATATTTCTCCCAGCAATCTTAATTCCAGTTTGTGCTTCTTCCAGCCCAGCATTTCTCTTGATGTACTCTGTGTATAAGTTAAATAAGCAGGGTGACAATATACAGCCTTGACGTACTCCTTTTCCTATTTGGAACCAGTCTGTTGTTC
>SJYT01055577.1:229510-342494 GCA_006410635.1 Cephalophus harveyi
GACAATATACAGCCTTGACGTACTCCTTTTCCTATTTGGAACCAGTCTGTTGTTCCATGTCCAGTTCTAACTGTTGCTTCCTGACCTGCATACAGATTTCTCAAGAGGCAGGTTAGGTGGTCTGGTATTCCCATCTCTTGAAGAATTTTCCACAGTTTATTGTGATCCACACAGTCAAAGGCTTTGGCATAGTCAATAAAGCAGAAGTAGATGTTTTTCTGGAACTCTCTTGCTTTTTCCATGATCCAGCACTTACTACTCCCTAAAATTGCGCGTGCCCAACCCTGGGTTGAGCTCTTTGTTCTTCTCTTTCTCTTCCCTGAGTTCACATAATTGCATATCTTCCATGATCACTTTTATACCTCAGAGTCTGCTCTCTATTCCTAGTCAAAACCTCTTACCTCAGTAGCATCTCCACCAGACAGGCTTCCTACTGCGCCAAACCTGACATGCTCAGAGTAGGCTCACCGTTCAAAACAGGTCTTCCCCCAACACCCCCACGTCTAGCACAGATGCTCCAATTCTTCCAGGCTACCATATTAGAGAGCCTGGGTCACCTATGACGGTTACAGTTCTTTACCCAATCAGTCACCCAGTCCTCTTAAGTTTCCCAAATACTTGAATATATTCCTTCTTCTCTAACCTTGCTTGCTCTCACATTGTACATGGATTATCCCCCCAAACCTCCATTTTGGCCTTCTCTGCCATAAAAATTCATTCATTCTTCTACCCTTTTTCTTCATGTTTCCTTTCTTAAATTATTTGGTGTCTACTTACCTAAACTTAATTTTCCACTGCTTTGGAAAATATGTGTTCTCATAAAATTTTGCTCATACCTCTGTTAAAGCCCCTTTTACATTATATTGTTTACATGTCTCTTTTCCCTGTTAGCCAAGATTCCAGAGCTTATCTCAGTCTCCAAAGGAATCAGCACAGAACACAGTACCCAGCAGGCATTTCAAAGGGGTCTGTTGAATAAGTAGATGGCTCCTCAGGAAGTTTTCCAACAGGAAGATATTAAAGTAACCTAGCCATGAAGTGACAGCAAAGGAGTGGCAAAGCCCCCTCAACAAGTGCTTGGAGCTCTTTGTCCTTTCGTTCCGCAACACCTGCCTCAACTCCCCTACTGTGTGATGTGTTCAGTGCCTGGTTCTTTATTCTATTAAAAGTGCCAAGTGGAAGATGGTACTTGTTCATTGTTATATCCCAAAGTAAAGCGTCTACTCTGAAGGAGCTCAAGGAATGTGCAACAGACATTTGTTGGATGAATGCATTCAAGCCTCCTTTTAGGGAAGCTCCGGGATCTATCCCTCACTCGCCCCTTTAGCCTCTCACCACCAAACACGCCTGCCTCTTCTTTCCTGAATGTGCTATTCTCTCCTACACAAATCTACCTCTAGAGACTAACCTAAATCCCATTCGTTTCATGAGTATGCTCCTGATTATTCAGGATCCTTTATCTGTCTCTGATGATTTATCACTGACCTCTTATCATATCTATATCCTACCTATAGCTATGATCTCTTAATGAGACCATTATTGCTTTATCTCTAATTGCTTCCTATATTAAAAATCTTTTCTCCCCAACCAGATATGGCCCCCTATGGAAACATACAATCAACCTGTTTTATATCTTCCAATACCTGTACAACACAGAGCACATAGCTGGCTCTCAAGAAATATTCACTGATTATTTGGGAAAAACGAAGCCCAGTTTATCAGAAGGGAAATCAATTCTCCCAGCCTTGGAGAAAAAAAAAACCTATTTCTTGTATGTGATCTTAATCAGAGCAGTTCAGCACATCTGTACCTTAATTTCTAGTAAATGTGTCCTTAAGCTAAGAATATAATATAGTACTAAAAATCAGGCTACTTTAAACTTAGGAGGCGTTATCAAGAGAATAAGTCCAACCTTGAATCATTTTTCTAATGCAAACAATCCTTCCATTTTCATTTATCATATACTAAAATAACATTTTATTCTCTCAGGCCTGCTTATCATAAAGAGAACAGGACTTGGAAAAGACAAGGGTCTCTGAAGATGAAACATCTGGAGGAAACTCTCACTTCCGGCTTGTATTGAAACGTCATATGTTCTCATTATTCTCAGACTCCACAGTCATTGTTCAGAACTGGCTTGTAAAGAAAAATTATGTCCCAAATTGTCAGAGAGATAAACAAAAACAGAAAATAGAGGGAAATAAGATGCATTTGGCATTAATTCTTAAATTCACTCATTCATTTATTCATCCAATAATATTTAGTAAGCATGGATCATATATTACACTAGGCACTGTGGGAGGCTGAATGATGAATCAGAAATGCTTATTCAAGTCCACGAAGGGAAGATAATATAAGATAGATAGTTCTGAATGCCCTAAGGAAAGAACAACGAAAACAATGCTATAGGAATTTAGAAGAGGGAGAACATTCTTCCTTCTGGGAGAATCCAGAAAGATTCTAGAAACAAGTCCCATCTGCATGAGGCCTTAAAACATGGGTATGGCTTCGACATGCAGAGATGTAATGAACGGACACATAAGTTCAAATCGCAGGATGCACAAAGGCCCAGTGGAGTTAGTGTTCTGTTTGGCTGTGGAATAGCAGAGCAAAAACAGGAAATAAGGTTGGAAAGCTAGTTGGGCCAGATGTAGACAGGCTTGAACACCAAGCCAAGGAGTGTACACCTTTGTGAATAGAGCAGGACTTCACAAGCCTAACTGTGCACACCAATCACCTGGGGCTCTTGTTACAGCGGATCTGGGGACGGGGTGGGGGTGGCGTGGGGACGACCCAAGACTCTGTATTTCCAACCCCTAGGCAGTGCCGATCTTGAAGGACCACATCTTTAGCATCAAGAACACAGACCTCTGGAAGCCACTGCACAGAGAAACTGCCTGACCTCCAGGGTATTCCAGGAAGGCTAAATCTGGTAACAGTGGATCAGGTAGATTGGGACGGGGAGAAGCTGTTCGTTAGAATCATCTGGGAAGCTTTTACACCACACTGTTTGTTACCCAGGCCTTACTCCCAGAGATTCTGATTTAACTGATCTGGAATGCGGCCCAGTTTCAGCATTTTAAAAAAGTTCTCCAGGGAATTCTAATGTGCAGCCAGGATTGAGAACCTCTGCTAAAGATGATACAGTAAGCATTGCAATCAATCACCAAAGATGAAGATGATCTAAACTAGGGCAATGGTAGGAAGAACAGAGTGAAAGGGCCAGTTGTATAAAACACTGTAAATGTAGAAGGAACAGACCTTAGCAACTGTCTGTACAGCGACTTAGATTTATGGCTACCTCCATTTCTTCCAGTTAAAGACAGTTCAGTGAAATGGTTAAGAACACAGACTCTAGAGCCAGATTGCCTGGGTCTGGATTCCAGTTCTGCCATTTATTTATTGGGGGGTAGGGTGGGGTGTGTGTGTGCGTGTGCGTGCGTGCGTGTGTTCGTGTCTGTATGTGTGTGTGTGTGTGCTTCACACATAGAGGCCATGGTCATTATTCCTTGAACTCTTTATGACCCAGTTTCCTCATCTGTATGTTGGGGATACAACAAAAACTAACATATGGAGTTGTGAAGATTGAGTTAAGCCCTTTGGAACTAAGCTCGGTAAGCTCGGCACACGGGAAGGTGTTTCCTGTTACTATAAGCATGGTTCATGATCTATCCTGATCTCTCCACAATGAACTGCACGTGAGACTGATCTGGAAATGAAGTCCTGGAGGGCTCTCAACCCTCAGGCAATTAGAAATCACTAGGCCATCTGCTTCATGAATACAATGGGATGGAGGTGGCACACCCTGCCTCCCTCCCACACCCCCCCAACTCCCAAGGTCTCTGGAAGTAACAGCGTAGCATCCCTACTTGAACTGCTGGTCCTTGGTGCTCCTCGTCTTGGCCAGGAAGCGCTCTGCCAGCTTCTCCAGGTTGCGGGAGTAGTCCATCTCGATCTCAGCCTTCTTACGGAAGAAGTCCTGGAGGTCCTGCAACAACTGTACCCGGAGCTCACACTGCTGGTCCAGGCATTTCATCTGCTCTGTGAGTTGAGCACGGATCTCTGCAATGAAAGCAAGGTGAGGGAGTCAGACAGACACCTCTGGAAAAAACCATAAAGCCAACATCCACCCCTTCCATCTAGGTGTTCCCTGTGTTCTTAAAGGCTTTACTTTTTAAAATGTGATGTGAAGCACCACCACCAACTCACCAACTTTTCAAACCCTTAAAGAACCCTGAAACCAAGAATCTGCTAAATCAGTTAAGAAAAACTGCTTATCAGACATGATATTCAGGGCTGCCATTTAATAAGCAATTTACTGTATTGAAGACACAGAGTCAGAATGTGGGCTTCCTTCTGGCAGAGAGCCGAATGAATTATCTCCCAACCATCCTACTAGGTCAGGACTACTTTCATCCCTATTTTAAAGATGGGAAAACTAACTCTTAAAGAAGTTAAGCTATTAAGTGGTGGAGCCAGGATTCAAACTCAAACAGCTCGATTTTAGAGCCCAAACTCCTACTTTTCATACTGTCTTTCCACATCGTCATGAAGTAGGGGAGGGGTCAAGGTATTTTAAAGGAGAGAGGAAGGGCCCTGCTCAAGAATAAATAGTGGCAATCAAGAATGAAACAATAACCTAGATCTCTGGGCAAGCAAACCATTCACCGTCAGTCGGATTCCATAGTTTCCAATACCATAGAATGTAATCAATCTTTAAGAAGTTGGTATTTTCACTAAATATTACTCATATCTCTGATCCTTCGCCCTCACCAATGCTCAGATACTCCGTTGTGTCAAAGCTAGAAATATTTCTGGTTAAGCTCTAGCTTGGCAGCTTTCTGGCTGGCCAGAATCCACATACAGGGCTAGCAAACACTCTCTGAAACTGCAGCAATGGCAGCTCCAGATACAACCAGATCTGCCTCACATGCAATACTGCATTTGTTACTGACAAGACCTGGCACCCACAGGAGGCAGCTTGCCAAAATCAGACTGCAAGGCCTGCAGTGCACATCTTGCTGAAGTTATGTGCCCATCCCTATCTGAGTCACAGTGGAGTCACTTCTTTCATCCCTTTCCTCCCCAACGTCCCCCCAGCCCCCGGCCCTGCAAGCCTGCTCAGCCCCAACAGCTCAGGCTGACAGTGACTCCAACCGCAGGGAGAGGAGCACCTGCACTATTATGCCTTTCCTCTGCATGCTCCAAATTTATTCCCCAATAGTGGAGCTGTAGCACTGCTTTCAGACTCCGCTCTGGAAAGCAGCGGGTGGGCATGCGGGATCCGAGTTTTCGTCTGAGCTGTAGATAAACGAGAGGCAAATCCAGGAATGATGCTATGATGTTGAAAAGCCTGCCAACCACTCCTTTTATGAAGCAATAAGGAATGGGCAAATGGTGCATTTGGCTTCGCCTTGGAGTAGCTACAGGTCCACCATCCATCCCCATCTTCATTTTTGTTTGTTTTTACAGATATCAGCTGTATCACAAGTATCTGGTCCTTTATGGGTGATAACCGTAGTTCGCACCCTCTCTATCCCTCTGCCTCCCTCGTGCCAACCACCAATGCCAAACAGGCCTGCAGTAACCTCACCTGAACTGAATCTGAGCCCCGGAGGACTGTTTCAAGCGGACAGAAGGCTGCACAGAAAAGCTGCCTACCTCATCATTCATCAAAGCTCTCTTGTTCTGTGTGTTTTTTGGAGTCTGATTACAAGAATGTTATGGGGAAAGATCTGCAGAGGGCATGTCAGGCATTGGTTCTTGCCAGGGTTTTCTGGGTCTCTTAAAGGCAGCAGCCTTTGTTGAGGCTATTCCTTGAGGCTTCTGTCCCTTTTCTGTCTTTGACAAACAGAAGTAGCAGCGGGCAGTAGAAGCCACTGGGTGGGCAGACTGTGAGCAGAGAGAATATTCACTCTGCTTACTGATATTACTCACCACCTGTCCATTAAATAATAAGAATCAGAGCATCTTAGGGTAAAAAGGCTTTCCAGGTACCCAATCAGTAACATGTGCAAGAGGATGTGGCTAGACAGAGGGGCTGTCAGTCCTTCCTGAGCCACTTGTAACTCTTTACAACACTGCCTCAAAAAACTCCCTAACGAGGGGAGCAGAAAGGGGAGCATGACGCTGCCCACCTCTGCTGAAAAGAGAAGGCTAAGCAAATTCCCACGATACCCATGAAGCTCCAGAGGCAGACTGCTCCAGGGTTGTCCTGTCCGAGGAACAAGCAGTTCATAGGAAGCCTTTAAGATGCGTGAATTAATCTAGGAAGCCCCCACATGCATCCAGCCAGCATGGAATTCCACCCTGACTTCCTCAGGTGCCTCAACAAATGGGCAGCATTATCCAAAGTGCACCCCACCCTCAGGCATCCCCTCTGGGCCCCTGCAGGCAAAGAAGCACGTGTTTGCTGAGCATCTTTGATGGGCCTCTATTCACATCATTTTATTTAATTTTTATTACTAGGCCATAATTGGTATCTCCAATTATCCTGATTGCAAGACGAGAAAACTGAAGTATGACTTGTTAAGGAATTTACCAAAGGGTCATACAATTAGGGGCAAGTGGGGTTGAAGCCAAATTAAGGTTTGCCTTGACTTGTCAAAGAGGTTGACAGTGGGGATGGGAAACATGAGAAACCAGCAAGAGTCTGAAGTCTCGGGGGCATTTGGGGGGGGGGGACATCACAGTTTCTCTGGCTCCAGAACCTGGATCATCCCCTTCTCTACCTTCCAGCTGCAGTGGTGACTCAGGCCCCAAGTCAAGTTTGGAGTAGCCCAGTGACTCACTATCTAGCCCATGTTTTGATTAGTCCATGACCAGACTGGCTTCCTTCCGACTTCCTAGATCTCCTCTACACAGCAGCTTTGAAGGAAGTGAGAATGGGATGTCCCTACCCCATCCAGCAAAAGAAGAGTCTCTGCTAAGAGATACCACCTGCCACTGTGGTCAACTAGTGATGCCACATTGCTGAGCACCACCCGTGCCCCACAACCTGCCTGGAAGGAGGTGCTGCCCTGGCCCCCACCCCCAAGAGCCTCTGCACAGGCACTCAAGGGAGATCCCCATCACCCCCATCTCCAGGCCTGTCGCTCCAAGACAGAATGGCTGCTCTGTCCAGGGCAAAATGTGCTACTTCAGGCTTGTACTGCTGCTGCTGCTTCAAAGACAAACAATGGTCCCCAAGAAGGCAGCTGTGCCAGCCCCGGTCCTCTGTCCATGCATACGAGGGGCAGGAAACAATGGGCCACTGAAAGGCAGCACGCCTGGGCCATGTGCCCAGGCTGGAGGCCCCTCTGCACCCTGGCCTACCAATACACTACAAGTGCAGAAAGAAGAAAGGGGCAATTTATACAAACGTGGAGGAGGGATTTCTCACACTTCCATCATGCGCTTAGCCCAGTATGCACCTGCACACGTGTATACACACAGACACACTCACACCACCCACACCGTGCTTCATCACACCAACTCAAGATGCCTTTGCAAATCCCGTTTATAGTTGGATAAGAGTTCCTGGGAGCTGGGGATGATGGGGTCTTTGTAGGTTTTGTCCTTAGAACTACACTGAAGAAGTCAAGTTCTCACTTTCTAGAAGCAGCTGTGTCTCAGGGCTATAAATAAAACCAATGGCCATCCAGAAAGCCAAAGTACAAAGGTCACCATGAATGACCTGAAGTGATACATGCCAAAATGACCTCCCCTGGGCACCTCGCCAAGCCCATTTGTTCAGAAAATCTTTACTGAGCTTCTACTGTATGACAGACCCTGTGCTAGGTGATAATGACAGGACAAAACAGGCCCGAGTCCTACCCTATTGAAGTGTGGCTTGACAAGAGGAAGGAAAAGACAGGAAAGATGGTCTCATTGCTTTTGCTTCAAATATTCTTTATTATAACATAGCCATGGTAAGAAGCCCCCACCTAAAGACCAAAGATTTAAAAATAATCAGTAGCTGGCAAAGATATTAGGCAACAAGACTAAGAAAATTTCAATGCCCTCTGACTGTTTTTCTATTTTGCTTTATAAAAATGATACTTGAATAAACTGCAGCTTCCCTTGCAAAAGGGACTAAAGTTTTAGAGCAAATTTCCTGAAAATCAGAGTTAACCTTTGGTTAATATTTCTTTCAAAGATTCAAGTCAAAATTTAACCTCACTATTCTGGGACTAGCCAGTGACGACAGTTGCACAATCTTGTGAATATACTAAAACAAAAAACAAACAAAAAAATCCCACCAAACAGTACCTTTCAAAGGGGTAAATTTTATGGTACTTGAATTATTTTTCGTTAAAAAAGTTGAACCCCATCAAAACAGCATGTCCTGCTGAGTGCCATCCTGCCAACTAAGCGGAAAATGGCCCAACAAACAGGCACCAAAAGGAGGAAGGCAGTCTCGGTTTCCATTTCTCTACTTGTATGGGCTGAATTTCAGTTCTGCATTGAATATTCTTAAAGCAAATCTTAGAAGCTGTCCCTCCAGACAGCAAACTTGGCCAGGACAAGGAACTCCACTGGCAGATCACCATCCTATCATTTCCAAAGGGTGTCAGATCAAAGCCTGGAAGGGAACATTTTCATGCATGAGCTCAAATCTAGGATCAGCGCACACGTCCCGGAAAGCTTCCCCAAAGACATGCTAACTCTTTGTCCAGGCTTGGCCACAGCTGAGATCCTAACTACACCTGTCCTGGGAGTTAGAAGGAAGTTCGTTTTCTTTTTAGGAAGATGCTGAAAGTTCACAAAAACGGTTGAAATTCAAAGAAAAACTAGACCTAATAGGATATTGATCGCTTAACAAAAACAGGGCCCTGCCACAGTGACAATCACGGAGAGTCTAAATTATGCAACAGCCGCCCATGCGGGTGACACAGTCGTCTAAACACTGTCCACACTGCAGAGAGCCCCAGGAAGCTCACCAGCCAGCAGAGCACTGCACAATTCTGTTCCGCTCGCTGTTTCCAAGCCAAAGATAGTAGCCCCATTTGGTCCCTCTTTCAAAATTCGCCTCCTTCTTCAGGAATTTTTTCTGATTAAGTAATACAGAACCTCTTTCTATGACTCCCACATTTTTGAGGAGAAAATGAGGGTGGGGAGGCAGGCGGGAGGAAGATGTAACCTTCCAGGAGAATAACCCAGGCATGTCCTTGCTTTCTCCTTGATACGCTGGCATCTGGGGGCAGGAGCTGCCACCCCCACAGGCGGCGCTCAGAGTCCGCGGGACAGGAGCTCAGCCTGGGTTCCCCATGGGGGGCCAGGCCTGACGCCAGTCTTTTTACACAAAATCTGCCTCGCCTGCTTTTCAGCCCTTCACAAACACGTGATGTCACCTCAGCCACCTCAGGAACACGAATTCCTACTGCCTTTCAAGCAAGTGTTATGTAAGGAGACAATTGAGGCTTTCACTCATTTGGAGGATCTATCCTCCATATCTCTTACCAAGACCTCTTAACACAGCAGTCATCAGCTCCTCTCAAAGCTGTTCCCCGGGAAACAAAATGCTGGAACGCCTTGCCAAGTCTCACTTTTTACCTGCAGATTGCCTTTCTACAGACTCAGTAATGGGAGGCCCTTTGAAAATTTTTTTTATGAGAGGCCAGAGAAGGGAAAGGAATTTCTGGGGATCACACAGTCATTTAGCTGCAGATCTAAGCCTAAAACCCAGGCCCCCTGGGTTTCCTAAGCCAAAGTTCTTTCTTACTCTTGTTACAAATATTTATTTGAGCACCTTCCAGGTACTCTGAAAGTACAGACAAAAGTCCTCCATCAAAGTTAGCAGAGTAGTCAGGAACTCCTGAGTTAGGAACTGTAGTCAGGAACTGTAACAAACACACAGCAACAGTAATATAAATAAACGAGGCATGCACACAGCATTTTGAGAGCAGAGAGAAGCACATTATCACCCTGAAACCACTTGCTATACATCACATCTTTCAGAGGCTGACTGAAAGTTATTACTTATCTCTGAGTAGTTAGCATGCCACCCCCCCAAAAAAGTCATCAAGCTACTCTTAGTAAACTAGAAAACAGCAAATATTCTTCCTCACAAAGAGTGATTGATGGCCTTTTTCCTCTTTACTTGACTGAATAGGACACAGAAACAAACCTCAGTTAATCCAAACCATCAACCAGCGAATAGCTACTAAACTTCCAGAATATGCGGATTCGACATATTTTTCTTCCTTGCTTCTATATCCTCCCTGAATCTTAGTCCATGTGCTTTTACTAAAGTTGATTTCACCTCTGTCCTCTCCAAAGTTAGCGGATGCAACCTCCAGGCCCTGTTTAGGAGCTACAAAACCTGGAGACAACGTCAGTCTGAGACAGTGCCACCATCTAGCCACCACAAGAGGAAAGCCCTTTTTGAGAATGGAGCCGACCTAGCGGAAGCAGAGCTGAGACATGGGAAAGGGGAACTTGGGCCCTTGAATCAATCATAGCCGGATGCCAGCCCTATTTCTGTCCCTTTCCATTCCTATCAGTTGCCATAAGCCAACTCATTCAGTTTTTGCTTAAAATAGTCTGCACTGGGGTTCTGGTATCTTGCAAACAAAGGATTCCTAGTGAACAAAATAGGAAATTCTCAAGTATTCAGAAGAATGAAAGTCCTTGTCCTCAAGGAACTTGCAATCTAATTATGAAAACATGATCAAAACATATAATAATTTTCCAAAAAATATGTAATTATTTACACATTATATAATTATGCAAGGTATATAATTAAATATATAAATTTTGTTATTGTATACTGAAAGAATGAAACTGTGAATAAATATTACAAATACAAATAAAGTACTTGTTTTATTTTCTTGGGCTGCAGACTTTATTTTCTTGGGCTATAAAATCACTGCAGCCACTAAATTAAAAGACATTTGCTCCTTGGAAGAAAAGCAATGACCAACCCAGACAGCATATTAAAAAGCAGAAACATCACTTTACCGACAAAGGTCCGTCTAGTCAAAGCTATAGGAGAAGGCAATGGCACCCCACTCCAGTACTCTTGCCTGGAAAATCCCATGGACGGAGGAGCCTGGTGGGCTGCAGTCCATGGGGTCGCTAAGAGTCGGACACGACTGAGCGACTTCACTTTCACTTCTCACTTTCATGCATTGGAGAAGGAAATGGCAACCCACTCCAGTGTTCTTGCCTGGAGAATCCCAGGGACGGGGGAGCCTGGTGGGCTACCGTCTATGGGGTCGCACAGAGTCGGAC
Source organism: Cephalophus harveyi (assembly GCA_006410635.1). NCBI lineage: Eukaryota > Metazoa > Chordata > Mammalia > Artiodactyla > Bovidae > Cephalophus > Cephalophus harveyi. Next base: position 240,725 of record SJYT01055577.1, read on the forward strand.
ACGACTGAAGTGACTTAGCAGCAGCAGCAGCAGCAGTCAAAGCTATAATTTTTCCAGTAGTCATGTATGGATATGAGAGCTGGATCATAAAGAAAGCTGAGCAACGAAGAATTGATGCTTTTGAACTGTGTTGTTGGAGAAGATTCTTGAGAGTCCCTTGGACTGCAAGGAGATCCAACTGATCAATCCTAAAGGAAATCAGTCCTGAATATTCATTGGAAGGACTGATGGTGAAACTGAAGCTCCAATACTTTGGCCATCTAATATGAAGAACTGACTCATTGGAAAAGACCCTGATGCTGGGAAAGATTGAAGGCGGGAGGAGAAGGGGACAACAGAGGATGAGATTGTCAGATGGCATCACTGACTCAATGGAGATGAGTTTGAGCATGCTCCTGGAGTTGGTGATGGACAGGGAGGCCTGGTGTGCTGCAGTCCATGGGGTTGCAGAGTCGGACACAACTGAGCGACTGAACTGAACAAATTTTAAGAACTCAGAGCAGTGGAACTAACATTGTTAAAGTAAGACTGCTTGAGAAAGACTAAACTCCTTGAGAGGGAGATACCCGACAGAGTAGGGCTCCGAATCTGTGGAAGAAAGGAGAGGCTAAAGAGAGAAAATGCAAACGAAGAGAAGTCTGAATTAGTATTCTGAGAAAGGTGAAATTTCAACAAATGTAAGGAAGTGGAGACAATATTCCAGAAGAAGAGAAAACATAAGGCAGGAGATGGGAATGTTTGAGCAAGGCTTCTTTGCGAGACAGTGAGGTAGCTGGCCTTGCCAGAACAAAAGGGTAACGGGAGGGCCCAGTCAGAGATAAGGGTGTGCAGAGAGAAGCAGCTCCACTGGCTAACAGGGAAGTTTGGATTTCAAGAGGCCAGAAATGGAGCTAGTGAAAGTTTGTGTCATGATGCAGATCAAGAGTGGAGGAGGTCTTCTGGATGGGTTTCTAGATCTTTGATGGAGTGAGCATTAACTCACAATCCAGGCTGAACAGTACAGAGGTCAAACCAGTAGGCGAATCCCAGGAATGGCAAAGCCCTACACATACTGATGCTAGTAACAATACATACTTAATCACTGCCACTGCCGCTGCTGAGTCGCTCAGTCCTGTCTGACTCTGTGCAACCCCAAAGACAGCAGCCCACCAGGCTCCTCCGTCCCTGGGATTCTCCAGGCAAGAACACTGGAGTGGGTTGCCATTTCCTTCTCCAATGCATGAAAGTGAAAAGTGAAAGTGAAGTTGCTCAGTTGTGTCTGAGTCGTGTCTGACTTCACGACCCGGCAGTCCACCAGGCTCCTCCGCCCATGGGGTTTTCCAGGCAAGAGTACTGGAGTGGGGCCTTCTCCGAATCACATACCTTATCACTAGTAATAGGACACACTTTAGAGCCAGTGATCCTGAAGCTGGTGAGTTCCTACGCTGTAGTGAGCACACTGGACACACAAGAGAGACGCTTGCGTTCAATAAGTGTTTGACTGGAAGGAGAGGTGCTGGAACCTGCAGTTGCTGGCCTCTCTGGCTTTCCCTTCACTACAGTTCTCTGTGTCGAACTTTACGTTTGGCCATCTTCAAAACTGTCTGCCCTGGGCAGTAAATCACCCAAAAGTCATGGAAAAAAGACACTTTCCTCCCCTTGCAATAACTCCACACTACCTAAGAACAAGGCATGCAAATTTGGAGACAAAGGGAAACCAGCCAGGGGGAAGGAGGTGGAGAAGAACGGCCCTGAGAGTTTCTGGAGGACGTCGATTCATTAACTTTCAAGCCCCCAAGTGAAGACACAGAAAGCAACCTCATAAAGCCAATGAGATGGGAGGGTGTGAAGGGGAATATCTCAATGAACTTTAATCATCAGGATTGCTCTTGGCAGGCCGCCTTGGTTCTTTCAAGTGATTCAATAGAAAGTCAAAGACAAAAAGCTCCCAAATGAACAAGCTGCCACACCAAACGCCAAAGTAGTAATTTCAGCTCCTAGGCTTTGCCTGAGATGTTTAAGAAACAGAATTCCTGAGGTCCAAAGTCTAGAATTAACTTGTACTACAAACTATAGATTTGGAATGAGATGACCAACAGCTCCTCTGGCAAATGTCACCTAGTCTGATGCGCCTGATTCATTGCTAGAGGTAAAGTGGAAGTCAATTCCCAAGGACCATGATAATTAACCAATAAGTTTAGCAAATATTTCTCTTATACCATCTCTGTGCAAATATCTGAGTGACAGACAGCTCACTGAAGCACACGAGAAAATATAAGCCATGGTCTTGTTCTCAAGAAGCTTATAATCCATTTGGAAAAAAGACTAAATGTAAAAGCATTCAACCATATAGACTGTGCTAAGTGCCAAAATAATGGCCCCAAATCATGCTCAGAGAGGAGATCAGTGTAAATCAGAGTCAGCCTGAATTAGTACTCAGGTGTTGAATTGGGGAGGATTCGTAAAGAATCAGCCTGCAATGCAGGAGACCTGGGTTTGATCCCCTGATTGGGAAGATCCCCTGGAGAAGGAAATGGCAACCCAGTCCAGTATTCTTGCCTGGAGAATTTCATGGACAGAGGAGCTTGGCGGGCTACAGTCTACGGGGTTGCAAAGAGTCGGACACAACTGAGCAATTAATACTTTCACTTTCAAGGGTGATGGAGGGCTTCGCTGGTGGCTCAGATGGTAAAGAATCTGCCTGCAATGCAGGGGATGTGGATTTGATCCCTGGGTCAGGAAGATCCCCTGGAGAAGGGAATGGTAATCCACTACAGTATTCTTCCCTGGAGAATCTCATGGACATAGGAGCCTGGTGGATTTGAGTCCATGGAGTCACAAAGAGTTGGACAGGACTGAACACAACACACACACACACACACACACACGTGATAGAGGAAGGAGGGCTGTGATTACTAGAGCAAAGGTGAGGAGATAGAAATGGGCACATCAAGCCTAGGAGGCGGTGTGAGTATAGCACAGAGTCTTGAAGAGTATGGAGAAAAAGAGCCGGGCAGAAAAGCAAGAAAGGGCCCACGGGCTCGATGAGCTGATCCGCTGTTCCAAAGGGATCTTTAAACTGTGGACAAAGCAAGGTAGGGGTCTTGAAAAGCAGGTCAGCACAAGGAGAGCCAAAAACCCAAGACTTCCCTACTAATCAACATATGAAAAGATGAAGTGTCAATTTCAACCTGTTCACTACAGTAATGCGAAACAGTAAACTATACCCTGCTCAAGGTTCCAGTACCACTGAATGGAAAACCAACCAGGTCAATATTAAAATCCAGACCCTAAATTCCTAGAGAGGCTCTGGGGGATTTACTTCATTTTGTGCAAGACTCAGCTTGGCCTATGGTATTTGCACATTGTTTAAGATTTAGTTCCACCGGCAAGGACTAAGACCCTATTAGCTGTTGGGAAAAGGGACAAAGATGACTACAGAGGATCAGGAGATTCACTCGGCTTTTAAAGTACCTATGGAACTTCCTATTTGAAAATGCAGTTTTGTTTTCCAATCTGGAGTTCTCAGGAGAGGTCAGGTCTGGAAGGAGATATTTGCAAGTCACCATGAGCAAGTAGGGAGAAGACTCTTGAGAGTCCCTTGGACTGCAAGGAGATCCAACCAGTCCATTCTGAAGGAGATCAGCCCTGGGATTTCTTTGGAAGGAATGATGCTAAAGCTGAAACTCCAGTACTTTGGCCACCTCATGAGAAGAGTTGACTCGTTGGAAAAGACTCTGATGCTGGGAGGGATTGGGGGCAGGAGGAGAAGGGGACGACTGAGGATGAGATGGCTGGATGGCATCACGGACTTGATGGATGTGAACCTGAGTGAACTCCGGGAGATGGTGATGAACAGGGAGGCCTGGCGTGCTGTGATTCATGGGGTCGCAAAGAGTCGGCCACGACTGAGTGACTGAACTGAACTGAACTGATCAGCAAGTAGATGGGAATATGAAGTTAACCATGAAAGCGAATGTGGCTGCCCATAGCAAGCATGGAGAATGAAAGATGTAGGTCTTAGCCTGGGGACATCCTCACGGAGGTGGAAAGCAAAAGAAGAGGCGATAGGAAAGTAGACAGAGAATGGAAACAGATGGATCAAGGTGTCAATAACTGCAAATCACTTACAGAACACAGCGGGGCAAACAGTTTGTTAACCTGGCAATCATGACTGACAGCCTGCTATACATCACCACGCAAGACCAAACAATCAGCCTCTCATGAAGCTGTCCATGCCTCTGAAAAGTCCCTTACATTCGCGCTCTCTCCTTCCCTTTCTCCTCATTCATGCTTCCCTGTGATGGCTCTCACAAATCAAGTGGAAGCTTTTGCCTCTGCTCTGTTTTCTGGGACAGGGGTCCCCAACCTCCGGGCTGTGGATCAGTACCTCCTGTCAGATCAGTGGTGGATTAGATTAGAAATAAAGTACACAATAAATGTAATGCACTTGAATCATCCTGAAAGCGTTCCCTGCCCCTTTGTCCATGGAAAAATTGTCTTCCTGGTGCCGAAAGGCTGGGGACCGCCATTCGAGTGAACCCAGACTAAGACACTGTTCTAGCCAGATGCTGGATGGATAATCTTTTTCTTGATGAAACTTATTCCCCAATGAAAGTATCTGCTTAGTAGAGTCTTGAGAATAGCTAACATTTGTGGACTCAGCATATTTGTGAAGTGATTGGCTAAAAACTGATGTAATTGACTACAATTTGTTTTCCGTGCAAAGGTAAACTGACTCTACAAAAGTTATGGGAAGGTATATAATCAGTAATGATCAAAGATGCCATTTATTAAATACTTTCAACGTGACTTATAGACTGTTGAGTCACCATTTAAGTGTAAAAGTATGTTTTCTCATTTAATCCTCAAAACATCCCAGTGGGATAAGTTTGCAGTAAAGCAGAATGGTTAAGAGCCCAAACTTTACATTCAGAAAGACCTGGCTTTCTCTCTAGCTCTGTCACATGCTAGCTGTGTATCCCTGAATAAGACACTTAATCTCTCTAAGTCTGTTTCATTATCCATAAAATGGAGTTTGTAACAATAGCCACACGAGTGGATTATTATGAAGAGCAGAAGAGATAATGTAGACAAAGTGTTTACTATATGCCAAGTACCTAGTATATAGACGGGGGAAAAACAGAAACAGTGGCAGATTTTATTTTCTCAGGCTCCAAAATCACTGTGGATGGAGACTGTAACCATGAAATTAAAAGACGCTTGCTCCTTGGAAGAAAAGCTATGACAAACCTAGACGAGCTTATAAAAAAGCAGAGACATCACTTTGCCAACAAAGGTCCATATAGTCAAAGCTTTGGTTTTTTCAGTAGTCATGTATGGATATGAGAATTGGACCATAAAGAAGACTGAACAGCCACGAACTGATGCTTTTAAACTGTGGTGCTGGAAAAAACTCTTGAGACTCCCATAGACAACAAGGGGATCAAACCAGTCAACCCTAAAGGAAATCAACCCTGAATATTCATTGGAAGGATTGATGCTGAAGCTGAACATCTAATACTTTGGCCACCTAACGTGAAGAGCTGACTCATCAAGGAAAAGACCTTGATGCGGGGAAAAGATTGAAGACAAAAAGAGAAGAGGGAGGCAGAAGATGAAATGGTTAGATAGCTTCACCGACTCAATAGACATGCTGCTGCTGCTGCTGCTAAGTCGCTTCAGTCGTGTCCGACTCTGTGCGACCCCACAGACGGCAGCCCATTTGGCTCCGCCATCCCTGGGATTCTCCAGGCAAGAACACTGGAGTGGGTTGCCATTTCCTTCTCCAATGCATGAAAGTGAAAAGTCAAAGTGAAGTCGCTCAGTCGTGTCTGACTCAGCGACCCCATGGACTGCAGCCCACCAGGCTCCTCCGTCCATGGGAGTTTCCAGGCAAGAGTGCTGGAGTGGGGTGCCATTGCCTTCTCCAATAGACATGAGTTTGAGCAAACTCCGGGAGATAGTGAAAGACAGGCCTGGCATGCATGTTCCAGCCCACCGGGTCACAAAGAGTTGGACACGACCTAGCAACTGAAGAACAGCAAAGTATCTAGTAAGATTCCACTAAAAGTCACCCACGATTCCTCCCAATTCCCAGATGGGACCAGAGAGGCCTAGAGAGATTAGTTAACTGCCTGAGGTCACCAGTATAGTTACAGATCACGACAGGATTGGAACCTAGATGTGTTCAATTCTAAAACTGGGGCTCTGGGAAGATCCCCTGGAGAAAGGAACAGATACTCGCTCCAGTATTCTTGCCTGGAGAATTCCATAGACAGAGGACCCTGGCAGGCTACAGTCCAAGGGGTCGCAAAGAGTCAGACATGACTGAGTGACTTTCACTTCACTTTACTTCAACCACTCTCCTATATTTTTTAAAATTAAAACTGAGATATGGACTCATTTTGTTCCCTTTCATACTGGAATCCTATCATTCTAGTTTGGTTAACAAAAGAGATACCTGAATTTCTTCAGCTTTTCATACAAAAGTCCTCGTTCTTATTGCCTTAACTCTGAATGTTTAAGTATTTGGGGCAGAGTGGAAAACACCTTTATAGCATTTCTTCTTGAAGGAAATAGTAGCAAAAAGTCCATGCCCACCTAGAGATACCATCAACTGGAGAGGCAGCAGAGTAAAATCTGGGTTACCATTCAACTTCCTATGAGCTTGCTTGGCACATAGAAAGTACTTGCTAAGTAGCATCTATGATCACTATTGATTGTATATGACTGGCCTGCCTATAACTGGAAAACAGAATGATTGTGCTCAAAATGCCAGCTCCATCACTTCCTAGCTATGTGACCCTGGGCAAATTACACTTAACTTCTCTGTGCCTCAATGCCTCCATATGTCAAAGTTCATTAATAACAGAACCTACCTCTTAGAGTTTTCATGAGTTAATATTTGTAAAGTAATTAGAATAGTTTCAGGTACATTTTAAGTACTATCTATGTTTTTGTTAAATATATACATCAGATCTATCTCATGGATTCTTTAGAAGGTATACAAAGTGATAAGAATTAAATAGAGTAAATTGGTGGCTTTCTAATTTTTACAAGCCAACACCTACACCACAACAAGATATCATGAAACAATAAATATGCCATAAAGTCTGATAATTTTTATATTTTAAACACTAGTTGTGGCCCACTAATTTGATCTCCTGACCTAGTAGGTCTTGACCTGCAGGTTTAAAAAGCTCTGGAATAAACCACATGGCTACCAAAGGCAGAACTAGAACAGAGCCTTCAAACGACTCAGCTCCTTCTTCATGGTTATTATTAAATCAGAAAGGACTCAAGTTTCACTTCTTGCTCGAAAAGAAACTGTAAATTCTGGGTCCTTCTCCTATCCCTTCCACATTTCACATGAACACTGGAAACTCAGAGAACACCAAGGAACCAACAGATACTTCCTGTCTATGCAACTCCTGTCTCTGTCGTCCCACCCAGCGTGTCACCAGTGTGCAGCAGGGAGAATTCCCTGGCCTGTCCTTTGAGTTTCACCTTCCTGATTTTGAGGTCCAGCAACTGTAAATCACTTTGCTGACAAAGGTCCACCTAGTCAAAGCTATGGTTTTTCCAGTAGTCATGTATGGGTGTGAGAGTTGGATTATAAAGAAAGCTGAGCGCTGAAGAATTGATGCTTTTGAACTGTGGTATTGGCAAAGACTCTTGAGAGTCCCTTGGACTGCGAGGAGATCCAACAAGTCCATCCTAAAGGAGATCAGTCCTGGGTGTTCGTTGGAAGCATTGATATTGAAGCTGAAGCGCCAATACTGTGGCCACCTGATGTGACGAACTGACTCATTGGAAAAGACCCTGATGCTGGGAAAGATTGAGGGCAGGAGGAAAAGGGGACGACAGAGGATGAGATGGTTGAATGGCATCACCGACTTCATGGGCATGAGTTTGAGCAAGCTCCAGGAGTTGGTGATGGACAGGGAAGCCTGACGTGATGCCGCCAATGAGGTCGCAAAGAGTCAGACACGACGGAGCAATTGAAATGAATTGAACTGAACTGTAAACCAACCATCACACCTTCCAAGCAAAAAAGCTACTGATCTAACTCAACAAGGCAATGTCATAGATGGATTATAAACAGAACAGATAAAACTTATTAATGATTAAATTGGGAAAAAAAGAGTTCTTATCTCCTAGAGATAAATACTGAAATATTCAAGGATGAATAATGTCTGGTATTTGCTTCAAAGTGATGGGGGGCTGGGGGGTGGCAGCAAGCATATAGATAAAGCAAGACTGGCCATGAATGGAGGATTTTCGAAGCAGGGTGATAGGGACATGAAGTTCATAACACCATTCTCTCTACTTTTGTGTATGTTTGATATGTTTCATAATTAAAGGTTTTTAAGAATCTAATTAATGGCATGTTAAAAAAAAAGGCTTAAAAAGACTCATAATAGAGGCAAAAGAAGATCAGCAAAACAGAACAAATACCCAGGGATACTGTACAGAGCAATTTCCTTAAAACAAAAGAACTAAATCTGTGGGAGAAAAAGGATATGACACACCAGGAAATGTACATAAAATAATCAACATTAAGACAGATGCTGTTTAAATTTCTGAACTTCAAGGATAAAGAAAGGATAAATTTTTTTAAAAAGGAGATAAGAGACAAATTGTCTAACAAAGTACGGGCAAAAAAGATTTTTTTTTTTCTGGAAAAATCTCAATTTTTCCAGATTGTTTCAGATAACCCTCAAGGCCGGAAGAAAGTGGGACTATGTTCTAAAAGTATTCTAAGAGAGAGCCACAGTGATCCAAGAATATTATGGCAAGCCAAGTCACCTCAAGTTCAGGTGTGAAAAAGGCTCAGACATTTGTCAACTTAAAAGTCTCAGCTTATACAGACCCATGAAGCCCTCCTGAGACAGAAATGCTGCATGCAGTAGCTCAATCAAAACAAAGCCACAGCAACAAAGAAGTGGTGAAAGAACAGACGGCAGATACGGCTCCAAGACCTCAAAAATGGGGGCACGCGGGTCAGGACATAAATGTTAGAAACACTGCCAAAGAAAAGATTCAGATAAGCTACAAAAACTGGGAGATGGGAAAGAGAGGTACAAGGAAGGGCAAGAATGTGAATCACCTAACCCTTCCAGACAAGTGATCAGTCAGTCTGTCAAGAAGCGAAGATTTAGCTTAAAATGTAGTTTAAAATGTTAGCAATGACTTCAGCCTCCTGATGATTTTCACAATCATTTTCTTAACCTTAGAGAGAACTTAAGGACTGTGATCTTTTGTGGAAAAGAAACATTTAGCTGAAGTTCACCAGTTTCTTTCCTTTCACTTCAGTTTATTTTTCTTCTATAAAATGAAATTCAATTGTTTTTATTTTTAAAGCACATATGGCATAATGCCACTCTTTTACAATTATTTCGCTCTTGCCAACCACGATTCTGTTTCCATGTGTCGAACGTGTGCACTGAAAGAGAAAGTCCACGTGCCTGGCACAAAATCTCCTACCCCCACCCTCCCTTCCCCGACCTCCCTGTCTCAGCTCCTAGCCTAGGTTCATCTTTCCACGTGCACACTAGAACCCACCCCTCCTTGCTCACTCAAGTCCCTTGCTGCTAAAATTACACACATATTTGTATCATCATTTTCCCTCTCTGCTGGATTGAATCCATAAGCAAGCAAACATACTATGTTCACCCCATCTAATTGAAAAAACAAACTGTTACTTGATCTCCCGCTTCCTCCCCAGGTACTTTTTTTTTTTTTTAATCTTGCCTTGTCTTTACAATAAAACGCAGAATGCTTGTCCATACAATGGTTGTCTTTAGCTCACTGTAACCGGGCTTTTGCTTCTTCTACTCCCATAGACGATGACGAAAGTCGCTAAGTCGTTTCCAACTCTTTGAGACCCCATGGACTATAGCCTGCCAGGCTCCTCTGTCCATGGGATTTTCCAGGCAAGAATACTGGACTGGGTAGCCTTTCCCTTCTCCAGGGGATCTTCCCAATGCAGGGATTGAACCCAGGTCTCCCACACTGCGGGCGGATTCTTTACTAGCTGAGCCACAAGGGAAGCCCATTCCACTCGCATGGTGGCTGTAGTGACCTCCACGTTGCCAAATGCAGCCAATTCTCAGAACCTGGCTTACTCTACCACCCCCAGGCCTGGACAGAGGGGATCACTCTCTGGCCCCGGGACACCACCCTCTTTTGATATGCCCCTGAACTCACATTCTCAATCTCCTTTCCTCCTTCCTCCTCTCTCTCAGCCTCCAACTGCTGACACCCCGGGTTTCAATCAAGGGCCTCTCTTCCATCTCTACTTGTTTCCCAGCAGACCTCTCCTGGTTCTGTGCCTGATGATTGCCAAATCTGTATCTCTAGTCTGGACCTCTCCCTGAATGCCTGCTTCCTATAATGGACTGAACATTCCTTCTTGGATGGCTGGCAGGTACTTAGAACTTAACATGCCCAAAGCTGAATTCTTGATACACACCCTGATCTCCGTGTTCCCCGTCTCAGTAATGACACTACCATTTACTTGCCAGGCCTAAAAACTAAAAATGTATTAGTAATTCTTTTCTCTCAAACTCCCACTCCAATCCAAGAGCAAATCCTGTTTGCTCTAGCTTCAAAATGCAACCAGAATCAAATCACTTCTAATGCCCTCTACCATTCCCAACTGAGTCCAACCCGGCATCACTTTGCCAGTTTCCTGACGGTTCCTGCCGCCACCACCTTCATTGCCCTATAATCTATTCCCTGCTTATCATTCTCCAACACCTTCACATTGGAGAAAAAAAGCTGTGGGCTTTCTAAAACCTTACATGGCCCAGCCCCTTGCTGTCTCTCCAGTCTCTGTGTTATATTGAATGTGAAGCAATATTAGACACCAGTCTCCAGCAACACTGGCCTCTTATTCACAGAACGTGCCAAGCACACTCCGACCTTAGGGCCTTTACATACGCTTTCCTTGGCCTGGAGCACACCACCCCCACCACCCCCTGGCCACATTCACACGGTCAGCTCCCTCACTTCACTCACTTCTTTTTGACCAGGTGTTGCCTTCTCAGAGCAACCATGTGGCCGCTCTATTTGCAAGAGCCCCTGACACTCTCTTTCTGTGCCGTTATCCCATTATATTTTTCCTTATGACACTTATAAATCTATTTAGTTATTTATCATCTCATCCTCCACCGGAACATACACCCATGAGAGCATGGCCTTTGCTCACTACTGATCCCTGGTGCCACAGTGCCTCACGCATAGTCAACACTCTATGTCTACTCACTGAATGAATGAATGTAGAACTCTTTTGGTGTAATGGTAGGGGGAACAATTAATTGCTAACTTCTTTGAAGTTTTCAGTTTTGTGTATTTTTAATAAGCATCTCTTATTTTATAAGGAGGGCTTATTTTATAAGGAAGCAATATTCCTTTAAAAATTAAAGCAGAAAACCAATCAAAAATCATGCAAAGGAGAGATGCATTATCTAATCAGGTCTGCTATATTTGGATGTGTGTTTTTGCCCCATTATTTATGATAGCCACAGAAGAGTTTACAATGTAATGCCCATAGGGCATTTTTCATAATTAATGAAACTTTTTAGGAGGAAACTTTACTGGAACAAAAGTTTTAATTGCCCAGGACTGACCAAAGAGTGTGAAGACAAGGCTCCCGGTTTTCCTAACTATCTCTTCTCACTATAATATCGTATTGCTGCCATAATCTAGATGCCAGAGTCTGTTAGCACCCTGCAAACTAAAGTATGAGGTCTTCAGTAATACAGAGAAAAAATAAGTATCACTTTCAAACAAGCTGACACTTCTGAACATGTAATAACCAGGGTCACAGAGTCACAGGGGCCAGTGAGAAGATAAAACAGGGCCTCTGTGAGCTCCAGTGATACACATACCACCAGGAAAAGTTCTTGTCCCTCCTACCAACCCACAGCAACACCAAGAAATGTCATTCAGCAAAGGAGTGACCTGCTTCTTCCACCTCCAAGAAGTCCCGGGGAAAGTGGACGGCATAAGCCCTCCCCCTTGTCTCTAACGAGTGAGGCCTGAGTGGCACATGAGCTAGGCTGTGTTTTGGTGTCACTCTCTTACATCCCTCACCTCCAGTATTACCTGCCTCTTCTGCTCTTTCCATGATGAGGAAGGAAGCAGCCTGTGGACTAGTGATTAAGCGTCATGGACATACTGTAGAAAGTAGGAGGTGGTGGTGGTTTAGTTGCTCACTCGTGTCCGACTCTTGTGACCCCAAGGATGGTAGCCCGCCAGGCTCCTCTGTCCATGGGATTTCCTAGGCAAGACTATCAGAGTGGGTTGCCCTTTCCTTCTCTAGGTGATCTCCCCAACTCAGAGACTGAACCTGGGTCTCCTGCATTGCAGGCAGTTTCTTTACCGACTGAGCTACCAGGGAAGCCCACTGCAGAAGGCAGAAGTGAAAGCCGCTCAGTTGTGTCTGACTCTTTGCAACCCCGTGAACTATACAGTCCATGGAATTCTCCAGGCTAGAGTACTGGAGTGGGTAGCTTTTCCATTCTCCAGGGAACCTTTCCAACCCAGGGATTGAACCCTGGTCTCCTGCACTGCAGGCAGATTTTTTACAAGCTGAGCCACCAGGGAAGCCCACTGCAGAAGGTACCCATCCCAAATAGGATTCAAACCTTGGCCTCCTAACACATCCACCTACGTTTTCTAAGGCTGTTGACCAATCAGTAGACTGTGAATCCCAAGCAGTTGACAAATGGGTTCTAGGGTCTTCACATGACTAATGGCAGTCAGAGTAGTGACTTCATTATTTTATATCAATAATTTGTTTTCCCAATTTTTCCTTTAAAATTAGACAGTTTAGAGCCTCTGTATATCACATGACTGTGCGTAATGGTTAGTGGTGACAGGTCAGATATCATTAACTAGGTCAAGGTGATTTTTACTTCTGTTTCTTTTGAAGGTGATCTTTTTATCATGGTAAAATATACCACAATATTAAGTTTATCATTTTAGCCACTTTTAACTGTCAAGTTCTGTGGCATTAAGTACATTCACACTGTGCAACCATCGCCACTGCCAGTCTCCAGAACTTCCATCTTCCCCAACCACAACGCTATACCCACTAAACACTGACTCCTCATTCTCCCTTCCCCCTAGCCCCTGGCAACCTCCATTTAGGCCAAGGTGGTTTTGAGCACTCTGAATTTTTCTCATTTTTTAAATTCTTCACCACAAAGAATAAAATTTATAAACATAGTGGGCTATGAGTTAAAAACAAGAAGCGTAAGAACACTAATGATGAAATACAATTGTCAATTAGTAGAATAAGAACAGTATTAAGTCATCCAATTCACATTAAGATGATCTTCACAACTTACTAGGGAGCATTCATCTGATTCAATCTTATGAAGCCAATACTAACAACATAAAACCTTGGAATAACTATTACCAAACTGACTTTTCAATTGTTAGAAGAAGGCATTCCGTGCCTACAGTGTGTTATTCCCTGGAAGATATGCAGTGGAAGCCATCTGTGGTAGTTCACCATTTAGAAACTTTTAAAATTATGTTTAATAATGTCATTTTTTTTAGAGTGCAAAATACAAAAATTCTAAACATTAGGTCAAGAAATCAGGTTTTCCTTATCTTTAAAAAATATATTAGTAAGTCAGTAAATTTCCAACTACATTTTAATGAAGTTGGCCCCAATTAAGAACAATATTTTAAATTTATTTTGGTGCATTCTTTCTTTCATAATTTATTTAAATAAATTAAATATTGCATATAATCTACTAAATGAGAAAATAATAAAAATTATTTATATATATATAATGGAGGCTATTAAAACTTTGTCGATGTTAAAATAAACTACACACTATAATTTTAATAATGTTGATATAAAAGAAAATATTTTATTTAAATTCATTTATTATAGTTTTTAAAAGTGACAACAAAAAGGAACAAAATTGGGTCATTTGTAGAGATGTGGAATGACCTAGAGACTCATTCAGAGTAAAGCAAGTCAGAAAGAGAAAAACAAATATCACATATTAATGCATATATGTGGAATCTAGAAAATGGTATAGATGATCTTATTTGCAAAGCAGAAATAAAGACAAAGACATAGAGATCAGACATATGGATATCAAGGGGAAATAGGTGGGGGGGAGGTTGAATTGGGAGGTTGGGACTGACATATATACATTCTTGATATATTATGTCTAAGATAGACAACTAATGAGAATCTATTGTATAGCACAGGGAACTCTACTCAACGCTCTGTGGTGACCTAAATGGCAAGATCTGAAAAAGAGGGGATATATGTTTATGTATAGGTGATTCATTTTGCTGTACCAAAGAAACTAACAAAACATTATAAAGCAATCATACTCAAACAAAAATTAGTTTTAAAAAAGTATCATTATCTTTTAAATATTTGAGGGGATTCACAAAATTATATTACTCTGAAAGGAGTTCATAAATTCTAAAATGTTATAAAATGCCAGTTTAATACAAAAGTCTTTTTGATCACACTCCAGTAATTTTAACCAACTTCTTTTCTCTTGACCCTGGGCCTGCCTTCCCAAGGACATTAATCTACCAGAGAAAGACTATAAAAGTTATTACATTGTGATGAGCCCTCAATCAGGGGAAAGAGGGTGCTATAGGAATACACAGGAGACAAGCTTAACCTGGTCTTGGGCTCAGCAAGTGGCTCCAGAGGTCTTGGAGGATCAGAGTTAGCCAGAGGAAGAGGCAGGACCAGAAAGAACAGTTATGTTCAAAGGCCCAGAGGCCAGAGAAAAGAAGCCACATGCAAGTAACTGAAAAAAAAAAAAAAAAAAAATCTAAGAAATTTAGAGTAGCTGAAGCATGGAGTTTAAGTGAGAGAGTGAGAAATAAATAAATAAATAAGACTGATTAAAAAGAGAGGCAGGGATCAAGCCCTGGAGAATACTGCAAATAGTCTGAAGAAGAATGGAATTTTTCCTAAGAGCAATGGGAAGCCATTAACACATGAACTAGAAATTAGATAAGCAAACTGCAGTGCTTTTAATGACACAAGTGTTCCACTCCAACAGAGAACCAAAGTAGAAGGGAAATGTGAGACTTTTTATTTTCGGAGGATTCAAGGTTTCTGAGACTCTTCTTATAATGTCTCCCTTAATCTGAATATCCCAAATAAAGCGAAATGCAATACCCCACAAAACACAAAAAGCCTCGTGCTTTCAAATATTAGCTCCCAAATAACCATATGCTCTGATCTTATGAGCAGATCAGTGCCATCATTCAGATATTAGAGGCAGCAGCAGGGAATCTACATGAATCAGATTTGGTTCCCTGGGTTTCACTTTCCTCTTCTGAGAAACTGTGATAAAGAAGTATTCATCCTCTGCCTACCCACCTCACACTCTTTGAAGGCCACATCTCAAAACAATTAAGTGGAAAGGATTTTACCAGCTATTTTTATTCAATCCCAGAGACAAGAAGTAAATGCTTCAGAATGTACAGTTAAAAGGCTATCTGATCATTTCACACCTCTGAAAAAACTCTCCACCGTTCAAACCCATAGATGAGTGTACTCACAATTTGTCAACGGGAACAAAATTCAGAGCAAATGTCAGCTGACGATTTAAAAAACACTAAGCTAAACAAAATCAAAACTACAGAAAAGACATTAAAACTCAGCTCTTGATTCAATCTGGTTCCACAGATTGCCCTATGGGACAGGCTTGGTCCAAATGCAGCTGAGTAAATTAGCCTGCATTTGGGAGACCTGGGTTCTAGATCTGTGATGTGCATAAATTCAACTAATTTGTCAAATTAGTCATGATCTTACATGTCCCCAAAACTTACTGCTGATTTTAAAAATGAAAGAGAAAATAAAAGCAATGTGTTGTGGGTTCCATCAGAGAAAAGCACTGAAGTTCCCACTGTTTTATCACGATTTTTAAAGGACATTCTAGAAAATAGTTTTAAATTACTTTATGCATCTCCAGACTTTCTGGGCAGAAAGTGAAATGTGAAAGTGAAAGTCGCTCAGTCATGTCTGACTCTTTGTGACCCCATGGACTACACAGTCCATGGAATTCTCCAGGCCAGAATACTGGAGTGGGCAGTATTCAGATCCTTCTTCAGGGGATCTTCCCAACTCAGGGGAGGGATCAAGTAAAAAAATTTATTTTAAAAATATATTTTTAAGACATTAAAATATGTTTAGAGTAAATAGCATAAAATAGCACAGTAGCCTGAACCCCATCAATGTGCTTAAAAATTTCATTTTCCTTTTCAATAGAGTAACTTCCCTAAATTTTAAGGAAAAAACAAAAAACCCCTATTCTAGTTCTTTATTATTAACTGGCACATTTCTCAGAATGAAAGGCTGAGAGCATGGTTCCTCTAATTCCTAAGACCATTTCATGCACACTCTCTGTTATGACACTCAGCACAATGTGCGGTAATTAGCAATTTACATCTGTCTTCCCTGCCAGGCTAGAAGCACCACAAGTCCAAGACCATGTCTTTTTCATTGTTACATTCTAGCACCTAGCGCACAACTGGCATAATGTTGAGCTGAAATAAATGTAAATGAGCTGTGCTTTCCTTGTCTTCTACCACGAATCTTTGGCAGATTCCAACAAAGCCTCAGAGATAACTCCGTGCAAATCCTGGGTCAGCCAGACTCACAGTGAAGATTTCTGCCTAACTGCAGTCTTCCTTCGCTTCCCTCTTCACCTCCAGAGGGAGTTCCCGCTGGAAATCGCACAACTCTGTGCAGAGAGAAACAACCAGCTTAGTTCCTGTTGACCTGAACAGCATCACGTTCTGACATGTAACTTCTTTATCTTACAGAGGAGTTGCAAACCCAATCTGGGTTGTTTTTCTGGCTAAAAACTGTCATTTCAATTTCTACTTTTATCTCACAGAGCTAGAGCCTTCTTAGGCACTCGCTTCTCTTCTGTCCTCACGAGATCCATGATAAGGAATACGACATTTGGACAGGCTAAGACAGTGTTTCACCTTTTGCGACTGTGACCCATAATGAGCAGTCCACGTTACACTGTGCCCCAATACCCACACATGTGCACACACATGTACACACACACTTACACACAAACGTATATATACACATACACACACACATGCATACACACTCCTAAAAATCGGTTCATTATTTATTCTTTCTATATCCAATACACTTTCATGCTTCTCTACCCTATTTTTAATACTATTATTCTATTCACATTTTTCAAAAAGCTGATGAGTGGTGGACAAAATTGGTTTCATGACCTGTTTGGCAAAGTCAACTTTTCTACACGCAGAAAACACTAGTCTGTGGTCAGGGTCCTGGTCAGTGTTTTGAAAATCTGTTTGGCGACTTTAGGCAGTAACATAACAGCTTTTGAAAACAAACAAATAGAAAATCAGGTCCACACGATGAAATTCTCATTCTGTGGATCACAACAAACTGTGGAAAATTCTTAAAGAGATGGGAATACAAGACCACCTTACCTATCTCCTCAGAAACCTGATGCAGGTCAAGAAGCAACAGTTAGAACCTTACACAGAACAACTGACTGCTTCCAAATTGGGAAAGGAGTAAGTCAAGGCTATATACTGTCACCCTGTTTATTTAACTTATATGCAGAGTACATCATGTGAAACGCTGGGCTGGAAGAAGCACAAGCTGGAATCAAGATTGTTTCTCTCTGCACAGAGAAATATCAACAGCCGCAGATATGCAGATGACACCACTCTTATGGCAGAAAGCAAAGAGGAACTGAAGAGCCTCTTGATGAAAGTGAAAGAGGAGAGTGAAAAAGCTGGCTTAAAATTCAACATCCAAAAAACAAAGATCATGGCATCTGGTCCCATCATTGCATGGCAAATAGATGGGGGGACAATGGAAACAGTGAGTGACTTTATTTTGGGAGCTCCAAAATCACTGCAGATGGTGATTGCAGCCATGAAATTAAAAGATGCTTACTCTTGGAAGAAAAGTTATGACTATCCTAGACAGCATATTTGGAGAAGGAAATGGCAACCCACTCCAGTGTTCTTGCCTGGAGAATCCCAGGGACGGGGAGCCTGGTGGGCTGCCATCTATGGGGTCGCACAGAGTCGGACACGACTGAAGCGACTTAGGAGGAGGAGGAGGAGACAGCATATTAAAAAGCAGAGACATCACTTTACCAACAAAGGTTAATCTGTAGCTGGTCATAATCCATATGTCCAGAGCAGTATCACTGCATAAGGCAATCTCATATCAGTCACTGGCTTCTCAACCCAGGCAATTTTCTTCACTTTCCCTTCCCGCCCCTACCCCCAACTCCTGAAAAACACATTTTATAGGAAGGAGAGGCAGAAAGAAGGCAGAGGGTTAGATTCCTCACATCTAAGCCCCTCAGGCAACCTGAATTTACTGAAGCCACTCTCCCGGGAGGGGGCATATTGTGACCAAGCTTCCTGCAGTACCTCCTGCCATCTGCAAAATTAAATTAAACGGTCCTTCGCTTTTGAAATCCTGCCATCAGTGTATCAAAGGGAACATCTGAGTATACCAGGCAGGGACGATGGCTTTTCCTCTTTACCAACATACACAAATCATTAGGAGATTAAGTCTCTGAATAGCTAATGTGCATTTTCATAAAGAAGGAGAAGTTAAATGTTCAGTCTAACACCCACATAGAAGGGGTTGAAAGGCACTGGGACTGCACTTGCTGCTGCCTTGGGAAAGTGATTAAAAGCAGGGCAGACAAAAAGCTAATGGCTTTTTAACCTCACTTTTGGTGGTGGGGTGGGGTGGTGCAGAGGCAGGGTAGGGGGGATGGACATGGGAAACCCAGTGCCAAGAGCTAAAGGGCTCCTGTGGGTCTAGAAGGCCCGGGGAAGACCCCTTAGAGAGGAAGAGCGCCCCCTACCCCACCCCACCCGACCTGGCGGGAGCTGTTCTCTGGACCAAGGACTCTGGCAGGCCTGCTGTCAACACACTGCAGATGCATGCTCAAAGGCGAACTGGGATCGAAGCAAAACAAGGTCTTCCCTGCAACTGTGCTCCTTTCTGCTCTACCACGGTTTCCACTTTCTGACCCTAAAACCCCGACAAAAGATTCTGACGGTTTTATCAATGAATCTCCCCTACCTTCCCCTGACTGAACAAAGTTATTTTCACACCCATCTAGTCTCAATTCCAGTATGCCTAAATTTGGAACAATGGAAGCAACTGGGTGAAAAGAAACGAAGAAAGAAAAATTCAGAAAATTAAAATATTCAGAGCAGCAATAGATAATCTGAAAAGTAACTCAGACTAAATATAAAATTACACACAACTCATATTTAATTCACAACACTTCAATCTAACAAATCTCTATCGAGCACTTAGTACTACATTCTGTGGGCAAAGACAAAAAATGATGAGCCAGAGTCCTGATCAGTGTACAACCCAGCAGGTTCCCAGTCAGTCATCAGGAGGAGACTCTGGGCAAACCTCGCAGAGGCCCTTGGTTAGGGACAGACAGGAAAGAGCTGACACCTGCCCCCAGGTCATTCTGAACAGCTTCTTTGTACCTACTCGCCACCCCACCCCCACAGTGGACAAAGAAGAAAGTCAAGTGAGCAAGGCAGAAGCCGCGAGAATTCAGAGGGTTGCCAGCAACACTTAGGAACACGTTCATGTTTCTTGGTGAGCCATCTGGCAGGAAGGATGGTGGAAAGAACTTTTACATCATGCCCTTCTTTGAAAAATCACAATCTTCAAGGGCAGTCATTCATTAAGTAGTCTTTAAACTTCCGAAGTATAAGTCTGTTTCTCTCCCTTTTCCCCTATCCTGTTCTGAACGATACAGAATTTTCAGACAGAGAGTAAGGAAGAGACGTATCTCTTCAAGGAGCAGAGAGCTGAGCGCCCTGGCTATCCACGGTACACGGCGCCACGGGAGTGGGGCGCGCTGCGTGGTAGTGTATATGTGCCAATCGCAGTCTCCCAGTTCACCCACCTCCCTTCCCCCACGGGATGCACATGTCTGTTCTCTACATCTGCTTTCTCCTCCTGCCCTGGAAACACGAACATCTGTCCCATTTTCCTAGATTCCACATCCTTGGATGGGTGGAATGGTGGGGGTGGAGTGGGAGAGAGGTCCAAGACAGAAGGGATATGTGGATACATAGAGCCGATTCACGTCATTGTACAGCAGAGACTAACACAACATTGTAAAGCACTTATATTCCAATAAAAATAAAAATGAAAAAGTACCTCTTGATCTGAGATAGAGGAAAAGATACTAGGGTATCAGAATTGACTCGGTGAAAGAGTGAGAAAAAAAATCATAGAAACTGGGAGCAAGGGAATTCTTCAAAGCTCCCTGCCCCACTATGTCTGTCTTCCCAAGCCTGACATCTGGTAGTCGTCATAGAAACACAATATGATATAACACACACAAAATGGCACCAATTGGAACAGCTCATAAATTCCCATCTCTCAATTTCAGAAGGGTTTTCGGAAAATGAAAAGTCTCCCCAGAAGCCTGAACTCGGAGGATCATTAAAACTAGGACAGTCTCTTTTGAGCCTCAGGAGGGGCTGCTCCAAGGTCTGGGTCAGTCTGCAACTGAAGCAATATCAGCCCTCTCTGCCAATTATTTCTACTGGTGTTACCCACTAGGAACTGGCCCAAAGCACAAGTCCAAAGCGTTTAGGTAGAAGGATTCTCGCTCCAGATGCCAATTACTCTCTGAAAAATTCAACAACATGAATAATCAGTATTTCACAACAAAGAAGCTCTAAAAATGCAAGGACACAGAGGAAAGCCAAGGTGACAGAGCTGGAATTCTGGTGGAAACACACATCCCCAGACATCCTCTTCCCCTGTCCAACAGCAGAAGCTGACCACGCGCAGGGAGGAAAATCCCTGTACAGTTTAGTACACACCACGCCTTCTGTTGTTCTTCCCAGAAACTATCCTCCTTGGGTGTGTGTGTGTGTGTGTCTGTGTGTGTGTGTGTGTGCAAATGCTCAGTCGTGTCCAACTCTTTGTGACTTGAACAGTAGCCCTCCAGGCTCCTCTGTCCATGGGATTTTCCAGGGAAGAATATGGGAGTGGGTTGCCATTCCCTTCTCCAGGGGATCATCCTGACCCAGGGATCAAATTCGGGTCTCCCACATCGCAGGCAGATTCTTTACCATTTCAGTCACCAGGGAGGTGACCAGAGGTAAAGGTCCTCCAGAGATGTGGGGCCTTCTCCCATTCTGCAAGGCTTTAGAGCCAGTCTGGGGCTGCCCGCTGTTTTCAGGTGCCCTTATAACAGAACTAGACAGCATATCAAAAAGCAGAGACATTATTTTGTCAACAAAGGTCCATCTAGTCAAGGCTATAGTTTTTCCAGGAGTCATGTATGGATGTGATAGTTGGACTATAAAGAAAGCTGAGCGCTAAAGAATTGATGCTTTTGAACTGTGGTTTTGGAGAAGACTCTTGAGAGTCCCCTGGACTGCAAGGAGATCCAACCTAAAGGATCCATAGTCCATCTTAAAGGAGATCAGTCCTGGGTGTTCACTGGAAGGACTGATGTTGAAGCTGAAACTCCAATACTTTGGCCACCTGATGGGAAGAACTGACTCATTTGAACAGACCCTGATGCTGTGAAAGAATGAAGGTGGGAGGAGAAGGGGACGACAGAGGATGAGATGGTTGGATGGCATTACCGACTCGATGGACATGGGTTTGGGTGGACTCTGGGAGTTGGTGATGGACAGGGAGCCCTGGCATGCTGAAGTTAATGGGGTCACCAAGAGTTGGACACGACTGCGCAACTGAACTGAACTGACTATCTAACACAGGGTTCCATATCTGTGACCCTCTGTGTTCCAAATCCCAGGTCCTCAGAGATGTAAAAACTGGAGTGAAGGAGTTTGTGGCTGCAAAGACAGAGAGAAAATGATAGTTTAAAAGAAAAGGTTAGGGTTTCCCTGGTGGCTCAGTGGGTAAAAGAAAAGGTCGGGCGTTTCTCTGGTGGCTCAGGGGTAAAGAATTCGCGAGCCAACACAGGAGACCCGGGTTTGATCCTTGATCTAGAAAGATCCCATATGCCTCAGAGCAACTAAGCCAGCGCAGCACAGCTGCTGAGCCTGTGCCCTGGAGCCCGTGATCCGCTACGCCACTGCAGCGAGAAGCCTGCGCACCACAGCCACAGAGAAGCCTCGACAGCGACGGAGACCCGGCACAAACAAGAGCAGCGAAATGAACAAATGTGGTAATAAAGAAAAAGTTAAAGTCTCTCTTGATAATTATTTCCTTCATTTTGCTTTCCTGTGCTTTCCAAATTGTCTATGATAAGCATGTTGCTTTTCTAATTAGAAAAGAGGGGAAAAAAGTCACTGAAAACGTTTTTGAAAATCAGCACAAGCACTCTGCAGAAAGTTCTGAGGCAGGCCCTGGGAATGACCCGTGGTGGGGGTTGGGGGGAGTAAGGGATGGGATGTTGAAAGCGAAAGAAGGTCCAGTTTTTTAAAAAAGGAGAAAATCTAGAGGGTTGGGAAAGGGTGGAAATTTCCTATGATTTAGTGTGCACACTTAGAAAAAATCTAATTTATAACTGAAGGCACTTGGTTAGTGTGGTGCCGAAGAAGAGACTCAGCATAGAGGGCCACTATGGCTGGGTGTGTTCTGAGAAGACAGATGTCTACCGGGGCCTTTTTACCCCAGGTGTGTCACGCTATAAGACCCTGCTTGACTGAAGACCCCTAAAGGGTTGGGGTTTCTCTAACGTCTCACAAGCTTGCCTTCTGTTTTCAGGAGGGTCAGAAACAGCTCTTGGCCACTGGCAAGCAGATCAGTCAGGAGGACGCTCTCCCTCTGGTGGAGACGGCCCTCGTCCGCCGCTGTTTCTGCTCTCCTCGGGGCTCCAGAAAACATTAGGACCTCATAGGTTCTTCTTCACCTTCTCCTGAGAGAGGTTTCCAATGTTAATTCACTGCTACATGGGCCTGGGCGAGGAAGCGCACACTACAGTGAGGGGAGAGAAAGATGCCAACTTCCGCCAGAAGCATCTGTTGTCTTCCATCTCAGAAAACTCTGCTGCCAGGGAACAGTACGGAAGGATTTTGTTGTTGTTACAAAAAAAGCTAAAAAGCACACTCCAGAAAAATGGCCAATCTTACTGGGATACATCCACTCCTCCATGTCTTTTAAGAGAAGGGAACCAAAGTCCTCCTTCCTGAAGTCTTGGCCATTTTCATCAAGGCCTCAGGGCTATGTGAACGTTGCTCAGTCCTGTCCGACTCTTGTGACCTCATGGACTATACAGCCCATGGAGTTCTTCAGGCCAGAATACTGGAATGGGTAGCCTTTCCCTTCGCCAGGGGATCTTCCCAACCCAGGGATCGAACCCAGGTCTCCCGTAAGGCGGGTTCTTTACCAGCTGAGCCACAAGGGAAGTTCAAGAATACTGGAGTGGGTAGCCTATCTCTTCTCCAGCAAATCTTTCTGATCCAGAAATCGAACTGGGGTCTCCTGCACTGCAGGTGGGTTCTTTACCAGCTGAGCTATCAGGGAGCCCTCTCCTGAAAAGATGTAATTCTTCCTAGTTGGAGCTCAATAGCCAGTCACTGGTCCAGGTCAACATCTACCGTTACTGGCTAAAAATCTGGAATCATAGAAGGGAAGTTTCCATAGGTTCCTCTCTAGATAAAAATTTACAGCTGCCTGTGACAAGACCCTGCTAGGCCAGCAGAACCTGAGAACTGAGAAACCCTGAAGAGAAGTTAGACTCTCAACTCAAACAGCACCACTAACCCACTCTGCACCCTGGGTGCTCACAGATCTACAAGGGCATTTTTTGGTTGCTACGGTGACTGAAGCAGCGCTGCTCACATTCAGTCCAAAGAGACAGAACTATGCCCCAAGTACCAACAACATCTCTGCTAAGAATTACTACGGACAGTAGAAGTGGCCTTGTTTTGTTGTCTTGTGTTTCCCTAAAAGAGTATAACATTCACACTTCCCAGAGGTAGACACACTTACCCCTGACCCTGCCTTAAAGTTCTATACCTCTAAGGAAACACTGTTGATATTTTCTTGTATATCTCGAGATATATCTTATGTGTATACAAATGTTTGTGTATATGCCCCCCACCCCCTCTCTACCAAGATTTTTTCATTTAACAGTATATCCTGGAGATTTTTCACAATAGCACTCCACTGGATGGCTGTGCTTGTATTTATTCAACTAGTTCCTTTTTGATGGTCCTTGTTATTGCTTTCAAGTTTTTGCCACCATAAACAATGCCATTCTGAATACAGATATGGGAATAACTATAGAATAAAGTCTTAGAAGGGAATTGCTAAATCAAAGGATATGCACATTTTAAATTCTTTCGGAAACTGCCCAGTAAACAGGGTATAACTGCCCACTTCCTTGTATCTAGAGAACACAACGTATTAGCTTATGTTTTTCTCTAATATGTGAAAAATGATTACAGTCTACAGTTATAATTTAATTTGTATTTCTCTATTATGAGTGAGATCTAGGTATCTTTTCCTGCATCATATGTTGCAATGTCTTTGTGGTTTTTTATTTGTTTGAATCAATGGTTCATGTTCTTTGCTCATTTTTTATTTTAGATTCTGAACTTTTTTCATATTTTGCTGATTGTGAGCATAAAAAGAAATTAGCCCTTTGTCATGAGCACCAATTATTTTTTCCAGTTTATTCTTTTGACTTTATATTTAACCATGTAGAACTTTCAAAATTTATCAATCTTTTCTCAAAAAGCTTCTGAATTTTCTGTATCATGCTTAGATTATACTCCATAGTTTTAAAAAGCCATGTTTTAAGTATTTTTATGGTTTCATTTTTCACATGTATATTTTAATACATATAAAATTTACTTTCATATAAAGAAGAAGATAGGGATCCAATAAAATTTACTTTCTAAATGGCTACCCAGTTGCCTCAGAACCAGTTATTGCAAAATCCATTCCTCCCGTCCATCCTACCAATTTGAAATTGCACGTTTGCTCTATGCTAAATTTCTGTGTGTATGTAGATCTGCTTCTGAATTCTCTATCCTGTTTTTCTAGACTCTATTTTTAATCTGAAGATGGCAAAAACAAATCTAAGGAGCAAACTTGACATATCACACGGGAAAGGAGATGGCTTCAATGGTCTAGAGACAGTGTACACCTAAGCTGGAATTTAAAATCACTCTCCCCAGTGACTAAGCTCAATATTTCATGAGACTTTACCCTACACTTTGTCTCTTGCTTGTAAACAGTTCAAACTTGGAAATGTAGGGCTTTTATGAAAATGCAACATACACATAGAAAAGGACACAACTCTTAAATATCCAGCTTAAAGAGCTTCCAACAAAAGGAACCAAACCACACAACTGGCGCCCAGATGGAGAAACAGCGCCCTGCTTTCCCATAAGTCCCTCTGCACTGCTTTCTGGCCCTTGCCTTCCCCCAAGGGGACCGTGATCCTGATCGCTATCACCACAGACTCCTTCTGCCTGCTTTTAAACTTCACATATTCATGTTACACACTGCACACACATATTGACATATATAAAAACTTCATGTATGCAGTTCATATTTCACATGTAATATTATACGTGATATGAAAGTTAAAAACAGGCAGAACAAAACCTGTAGTGGTAATAACCATGTATGTCACTGTATTGTATAAGTTCATAACTGAAATTTGCTAAGAGAGTAGAATTGAAACATTCTCATCCTCCCACAACCCCCCAAAAGGATAAAGATGTGAGGTGATGAATGTGTTAATTAACTAAATAGGGGGGTGGAGGGTGGGTCACAACGTATACCTGTATCAAACCACCATGATTTAATCCTTAAATATCTTATGATTTTACATGTCAATTCTACCTCAATAAATGTGAAACAAAAATGGAATGCAAATTTTTAAAAGGAATCATATACCGTGTGCTCTTTTGTGCCTCTTCTGTTCAATAGCATAAGTACAAGATTTATCCTTGTTTCATGTACTTTTATTTCATATATTCTAACTGACAACTGCAGCAGTATTCTGCTGTGTGAATATAACACAGTTTATATTTATCCTCTCTACTTCTGATAGGCATTTTATTGTTGTTTGAGTCTTACAAATAATACCGCTAAAAACATCCTTGTACGTGTCTTTCCGTCATCTTGCTAATTTTAGTCTTTCTGAATCCTTTTAAGTATGTCTCTCATATATAGCAAAGAGTTATACTTTGCTTAAGAGCCAAACTGAAAATAATTTCCTTTTACTTAGGTGCATTTTGGCTCATTTTATCTTTATATCACTGATATTTTCAGTCTCAACCCTGTCAGATTGTTTTACACTATTTTACTGTTTCTACTATGCTATATTCATTTTACAGTCTTTTTTCTATTTGGTAGGATAGGTATTTTTGTTCTAGTGGTTATCTTTATACTAATCCTTTTTGTCCATAGCCCCCTTTTCTCGTTTAGTCTCCTTTATTTGGCTTGTCAGTTTTCAACCTTTGTCAGGCTTGTCAACTTCTGAACTTCTGTTAACTTTGTAACAATCGTAATGTCTTCTATATCCATTCTTCCCTTCTCTTCATTTTTATTTGCTTTATTTCTATTTGTCAGAATGCTGCTGCTGCTGCTGAGTCGCTTCAGTCGTGTCTGACTCTGTGCGACCCCAGAGACAGCAGCCTACCAGGCTCCCCAGTCCCTGGGATTTGTCAGAATATATATATATAATTTACATATATTATTCTATTACTATTCTGTTCTTATCTATACCTTTACTTTTCTCTATCTTTAATTATATTCCACGAACACTTTGAAGATATCAATCCATTTTTTTCTTTCTCCAATTGAAAGTTTAGCATTTCATTATTTGGATCCTCTGTGGATGTTTCTATCATCTGTTATTTCTCTTGTTTTCAAATCATATTTTCATATCATTTTATGTATTTCCTTATTTTTTTATTGTCTATTGAATATTTTACATGAAAAAATTCTAGAAATAATTTAAGACAGCCATCTAATCAGGATCCTTAATCCAATTAGCCAGTTAGAGGGTTTGAAACTGGGTCTCTGTCCTTGGGAGGGCTAGTCAATTTCTAATCCAAGCTTAGTCCTAAAATTCAGCCATGCAGAGTATCAACCCAAAGCTTGGGGTATTTACTAGAGCCTACTCTCCTTGGCAAGTCCTGAACACAGTTTTTTACCCATAGCCCTATAAGTAAAAGTACTAGGTTTCCAGACTCTCAGCTGCATCTTACAGATGCCCTAGGAGGAAAGTTGCCCCAGGACCACTCTCTGAGTTTTCCCGTTCTCCAGAATCTTGACCTTGTAATGTCTTACTGATTTCAAACAGATTTCGTAAATTTTGGTCCTACTTGTTGGTTGTTCTATATGGAATTGCCTTGTCCATGATATGCAGAAGTACTCCGGTGAAAAAGCCTGGAACCAAGAAGTCCATAGCTGGTGAAGTAAGCACCCTAATGATGACATCGGGGATGCGGGCTCCGTCTGTTACTCTTCACTGAATTAGCATGGCACTTTGTATCACAAAATGGCAACTAACATTCTCGGCATCACACCATATTCAAACAATAAAAGGCATGGATCATGAAAGAAACGCGGCACACCAGCCTGGTCTACTTCCCCTTCAACACACTCTTTCTTTTAAATTACTTGCTCCGCTTTGGCCGCGCGGGGGCCTCCTGACCGTGCAGGCCTTTTCTCCGGTGCGGTGGCTCCCCGCGTGGTAGGGCACGGGCTCCAGGTGCTCGGCTCCGGTCCGTGGCGCCCGGCCTCAGCAGGTGCGCGCGCTGGTCTCCAGGGCGCCGGCTCAGCAGCCGTGCCGCAGGGGCCTAGCTGCTCTGCGGCTCGGGGGCCTTCCTGGGTCAGGAAGCAAACCCGTGTCTCCTGCACTGGAGCGGGTATTCTTACCACTGAGCCCCCGGGGAAGCCCCATTTATTCTTTAATATCTAAGAATTTTTTTCCTTTGAGTTCGTTTTGCCCTATTCATAATGTCACCTCTCTTTTGTAATAGGAGACTATGGACAAGTCATATAACCTCTCGAGGCCTCAGTTTCTGTCAAATGAGTGACCTGTATGAGATGATCTCTAAATTCCTTTCAGCTTGAACGTTCTTAGATTCAATTAACTCACCTGTCTTATTGAGAGAAAAGTATAAAAAACCACCAGAATTCACCTATTTAGGAGACAAGAACTAGAGTCTGAAGATACAGAATGTCCAGAGCTTTATCCCCTAGATAGCAAAAGTCTCAATTTATGTTAAAGCAACATACTGACTTCTAGATTTAAAAATGAGGTTGGAGAGAAGGAATTATTTTCACTTTATGAAAAATAACTCCAATCTCCTAGCAGGTCTTATTATAATGTTTTCCGAATACTTCTACATCATTATTTGATTTACAGTAATTCAATTTGCTCACAACTTTCAAAAACATCTCTAAGCTCTTTTTGTTCATGCCCAAGGACTGTTATTTTATTATTATTTTCCTAAAACACACCAACACTCTTTGGCTTACGTATTACCAAGAATATCAGACATTCCTTCCTTTTTGGTATTTCTCTGACCACCCTTCTATGACATTTGGAGCAATTTTTGGAGTGCTTCTCACGCCCAACCCAAAATTTCAGCTATTAGTGAGCATTCAAAGGAAACACTTTTAAACTCCCAACTTGAATTTTTATATATTTACTTTTTTAGAGGTGGACTATTGAGAGATTCTATATATTTGGTTAAAAGAAATATGAAAAGATTCCTTATTTTACTCCATCCTTCCTCACATTCCTCTTAACAACCCCCCTGCCAAAAGGGGGTACAATTTGCCTATGTTATGCCAAATATTTCAGCTTTATTTTCACCATGGAAAAAGCATTAAACTAGCTGAATTATTCATGAGACCCTAGGTAACATGATAGTTGTTTTTGGCCTCAGGCTTTAATACTTTCAGTCTTCCAACTCATTTTAGAGTTTCTGAATGGGGCTAACAAGGGACTTTGCTATACACATCATTAAATTGTTGGCATGTGCCCTGGCACAGAAATTTATACTGTATCAATGTACCCATATATTTGCAAGGATACAGAGTAGTTCTTACTTTTACCCATTCTTCCTACTTCCCTGACGTTTCACCCAGATGGGATTTTCGGAGCATGTGCCAATATGAGATGACTGATACACTCAAGATGGAAAAAACAACGTCTGGGCTCCAGCTTAGAGATTCTCAGTCTACCTCTGAGGACTAGCATAAGACTAGTTTGACTGAGGAAGCGCAAGCATCACCATGCCCAACCCTCTATATTCCTTTTCATTGAGACTGCAAAAGCATTTTTCTGAATTTGCTCATAGAATTCAGCAATCCATACTCTTCTAAAGCCCAGAGTTTTTCAAGGAGTCGATTCTCCCATTAACTATCATTTAAACAGGTCTCCTCTCCTTCCTTCATTCTGATTGCTCTGGTTTACCCCAAACAAACCGGAGAAAAGGAAAGGAGACAAAGCTCTCCTTCCCCATTACATCTCCAAGCACCACTGTCTTGACTTCTTTACACCAAAGCAGAATCGGTGTGGCCCACTCTTGGACCAAGAGATTTCTTCCAGTCTTATGGTCACACGAAATAAATCACTGCCAGTTGGCAGTGGAACCAATGTCCCTCAGCAACCAGAACTGAGCTCTAGCCCTATGCTTTTGTTCAGAAAAATTACAACCAGTCCCCAAACTTTCACTGGGGACATTTATGGAAATTTTAAATATTCCATCATCCTATTTTCTTTCAAAATTGTATTAGGTAAAATATAAGGTTTATGCATTCATCTCTGTTCCACTTCTCCTCAGGATAACAACCAGGTTAACTGGACCAGTGTCCACCAAGCAACCAAATGTCATATGGGACAGTCTGATTGCTGAAGATGGGTGCTCGCCACAAGGGGCTCAACACAACATACAAACAAAACTCAGATTTCATCTCCCAGTAAACCCACTGGCATACTCATGAGTTTTCAAAGATGAAAAGCAAACTGATATCATTGGTTGTCATTTTATTTGGGAATATTCTAGCTATTTAACTTAGTACTATGACATATTTCTCTCTTACCTTTAGTGTTATTTCTTTCCTAAGGCAAATGAAACTGCTCTGGAAGCACCCAGAGTCTAAAGAATATCAGGAACTAAAGAACATTAACAAGAGCTCTGAGGGGGTTCCCATTTCTTTCCCATGACCTCTTTGCTCTCTGGAGACTTGTCTATCCCATGATTTTGTTTATTTGCTTTCATAATACCTATCTCAATTTGTAATTATCTTTATTCATTTGTTTACTTAATTATTATCTATTTCCCTCAGAGAATGTAAGCTCCAGGAGGGAAGAGGTTTGTCTGTCTTGTTCACTTATATATCCGAACTTAATCACACCCAGCCTATAGCAAATGCTCAAAAAATATGTGTTAAGTAAATGGTGAAGCAGTGATAATGGGCTGAGTTCTGCTGTGTAACAAACACTCCCCAAATCTCAGTGGCTAGACATGACAAAAGCTCATTTCTTGCTTCAGTTGTGTGTCCAACACGAGTTAAAAGAGGGATAATATGTCCATCGCTGTAGTTCAAGGAGCCAGACTGACAGAGGATCTACATGGTCACAAATGTTCGCATCACTGAGGCATGGAAAAAGAACATTGCTTTGTCTTATACTGACAAGTGTTCTTGCCCACAAGTACCACGCACAGCCACATCTGCAGGCTGAGCAAGTCACATCTAACTTCGAAGGGAAAAGCAGGCGTGGACATGAGCGCCGGGAGCCCGTGCGCTCACACGGAGCACAGGGTGCGTCGAGTCTACTCCCACCTTCTAGGGGACTGATAACTAACTGCAGGAAATGAGTGACAGCTTTCGATGTCACGTTCTCAGATGACCGAAAACAACACCAAAAACAGAAGCAGAACAGCCTCACGGAAATTCCATTCACAGATTTTCCTTATTTAATCCAAGTAATACCTGTGAGTAAAAGCAATAAACTGGCATCAGCATTTAGGCCCACAAAGACACAATTGCCCCTGACTATCACGGAAGGCCGGCACAACGTTCTAACCCACGTACAGAACTTTCTCTAGAGCCCAATCTCTTGGTATTTCCTGCTGATAGAGAGCGTGATTTCATTCCTGCTAGACGGGCCTTTTTTTATCTCCACCAGTCAGGCTCACAGTGAGATAACCTCCAGTCACAACTCTCTCTCCAAATGAATTCCCAAGTTGCCATGGTAACTAACACCTTCCTCCCAACTGTCAATATGTTTCCCAATCTTAAAGGCAGCCCTCTTGATTTACTGCCAGAAGTACCAGTCTCCTCATGCAAGAGAAACACCCTCCTTCTCTTCAAATCTATAAAGGAGCCCCTTTAGAAGACTCTCCACTAATAATAGTAGCAGGCCCCACCTATAAGAGCCTACTTGTGTATATTATCTCATTTAATCATTAAAAAAAGACTCTGTACGTTAGATATCATTCTCTTATTTTATACATTGGGCTTCCCTGGTGGTGCAGAGGTTAAAGCGTCTGCCTGCAATGTGGGAGACCTGGGTTCGATCCCTGGGTCAGGAAGATCCCCTGGAGAAAGAAATGGCAACCCACTCCAGTATTCTTGCCTGGAGAATCCCATGGACAGAGGAGCTTGGTGGGTTACAGTCCACGTGTCGCAAAGAGTAAATGATCATAAATTTATTCTACACGTAAAATGATTATTTGGTCAAAGGGCAAACTATGATTTGAACTCAAAATTCTCTGACCAGACGGTTTCTGAGACATCCTCCCCAGGCACAGCCCTTCTCCAGCGCAGGGGAACACCCTTGCTTGCTTGGCTCTCTCAGCTCTACTCCTGTGACTTTTTCCAAAAGGGCTTTCTACCGTCCACGACAGTTCAGTTCACTTTAATATGACCCCTACTCCAAGTCCAGGGGCAGCGTGAGGCGTGCTAGTGCTGGTGAACACCAAGAAGGAAAAGGCCTCGTTCCTCTGCTCCGGCCTCCTGCTCTAAGGGCTTTGGCGGGGAGGCACAAGGTAACGGGTGTGTTTTGTACGGAGAATGAAGGTGGAAGACCACTACTCTGAAGATGTTAAGGCCTCCACAATACGACCAGGTGCCAAAGAATGTCCGTAAGGTGGAACTGCAGCCATGCCTCCTGGCTTTGCCTCCTCCGGTTCCTCTGCAAGCCCCTCTCCCCGACGTGACCCATATCCCACGCCTCTCCCCTAAACACAAACTGAAGGACGCACAAAGCAAGCACTGTGCTTACTTCTTAACTGATCCATCCCCTCCCCCACGCCCAACACACAGGCGGACTATGTTAGTTTTGTAAATAAGAGCCAACAGTTACCCTCCTACAGTTATTTTTCCAGTCTGCCATTTTTAAACCACTCACCTGGCAGAAAACTGTGCTTCCCCTGGCCAGCAGCTATTTGCAAAATGGGTCTGCATCCTTATTTCCACACCAAAGATAACTCATCCTTAGCAAGAAGGGGAATATTCTAAATAGACAATTAGCATGTTACCTAGAATCTCCGCCCACTCCACAGAAGCTTACAAACAAGAGAATTAACTCAATTTGTTGTCTATAATAAACAGGAGCTCTACCCACCACAGGGCCCCAAAGGTTGGTACAGAATGACTCATCCCAAGTAGTAATGGCTACGATGGCCCAGTGCCCTATTTTGTAAAGCCAAGTGCTGAAATTCAGAAGACGCTCCTCCCCCACCCCACCTTCCCTTGCATACTTCTGCATATCAATCCATTAACAATCCAAAGTGTAATTTGTCTTATTCACTATTATCCTGTTAAATTGCTCTACAGCTGCCACAGCAGTAATTGCAGTGATCAGTGATTCAGACTTCTTCAGTACAGGGCCTTAAAGAGGTTTCATTATTAAAATTTCCTAAGGTTTTACTATTAAAATAAACCTGAGATAGAGCAGTATGCTTCCATGGGGCAGTCATACTTCTGATTCTTGAGTTAGGAAGGGAAGTTGTCCCATTACCAATGTCTCACTCATAAATTCCAGTAACTGGGATATTATCAACCAATAAAAGCAACTGGCATCCTAGGAATAAGTAATAAAATCTTATTTTAAGTTGCACATGCAGTGCTGTGCACTCCTTTAAAAAGCTGTCTTTGTTCACTGAGATAGGGCTTGTGACAGCAAATACTGGAAACAATGCAAGTGTCCATATGTAACTAGGAGCGGCCAACCACCCAGTGGAATACTATGCAGCTCTGAGGAGAGAATGTGGAAGCTCCTTCTGTACCAGCATGAAAAGATCCCCAAGACATACTGTTTAGGACAGAAAGCAAGTTATAGAACAGATTATATAACACATTTCCTTATCATGAAAAAACTCTACAAATAACAAATACTAGGGAGGGTGTGGAAAAAAGGGAACATCCCTACTGTTGGTAGGAAGGTAAGCTGAGGCAGCCACTATGGAATCAGTATGGAGGCGCTTCAGAAAACTAAAAATAGAATTGCCGTACGATCCAGCAACCCCACTCCTGGGCATATATCTGGACAAAACTATAATTCAAAAAGAGCAGCACTATTCACTATTCACAGTAATCAAGTCATGGAAACAACCTAAATGTCTATGGACAGATGAATGAATAATGATGTCACACACACACAGGAATGCTACTCAGCCACGAAAAGGAATGAAACCATGCCGTTTGTAGCAACATGAACGGAACTACAGATTAGCATACTAAGTAAAGTAAGGCAGAAAGAGAAAGATGAATATTACACGATACCATGCATACGTGCAATCTGAAATATGACACAAACCTATCTACAAAGCAGAAGCAGACACGGAGATATAGAGAACAGATTTGTGGCTGCCAAGGTTGGGCGTGGGGGGACGGGACCTGGGGTGAGGAGATGCAGGCTATCACACAGAGAATGGATGGACACGGTCCTACCATAAAGCAGAGGGAACTGCATGCAATGCTCTGGGTGGGAGAAACCATAATGGACAGGAATATACAAAATAATGCATATACATGTATAACTGAGTCACCTTCCTGTTCAGCAGAAATTAATACAACACTGCAAATCAACTATACTTAAAAACACACACACACACACACACTCAATGACAACAAAGAACAAAACAAAACAAAATAAAATAATATGCTGCCTTTTTACTTAAGAGTAATGGTGGATTAAGAATATATATTCCTATTTGCTTGTGTTTACATAAAGAAATACTAGACTGATATGTCACCACTGTGTGGCATATAATAAGAGGCAGGGGGTCTATTGAGCAGACCAGAGCTGAGATGGAAGTAATTTTTCTCAACATATACATTAAAAAATAATTTTCCATGTTTTTAATTTACCTTTACTACCTACTTCATTTGGTGGTAGTAAGGGTTAGGAGGAGACTCAATTTCCTCCACTTTCGGGTCGAATGACCAGGTTTCAGACTTCTTATCTGGGACTGCTGGGCATTGCTAACCTCAGGACAGTAATAATTTAGGTGAGAAGAACAGGACTATCACTTGACTGTTTCCCTAAGGAAGGAAAAACTGATAAAACATGAGGGCCCATAAAATTTGAACATTATACTGAAGCCTGGGTTGAAAGTGAAGTCGCTCAGTTGTGTCCGACTCTTTGCGACCCCACGGACACCAGGCTCCTCCGTCCATGGGATTTTCTAGGCAAGAGTACTAGAGTGGGTTGCCATTTCCTTCTCCAGGGAATCTTTCCGACCCAGGGATCGAACCCAGGTCTCCTGCATTGTAGACAGACGCTTTACCATCTGAGCCACCAGGGATGTCTGAGTTACCTCCTCCTAAAATGTGCAGACAGCAGAAACGTGACGTCACTAAGAACAGGGGTGAGGAGGAGCCGGGCAGAGGGCAGCCTCCACATTTTTATAATTCTGATTTTATTCTTGGGTTTCATAATGGACTTTTGTGAAGAAAGGAGATTTATATCCAAGTGTAGGACTGCAACTATCTTAAGGCCACTTTCAATACAAGTGCTCTTTTTATAAATCGCTTCTGTGGTTTCCCTTTCCTAGACGAGAAGAAAGGAGAAGCAGAGGGGCACGTAGGGGTTTATTTAGCTTTGTGGGTTAAGAGGATTGGCACCAAAATGAATAAAATTCAGCCAATTGTCTAACCCTGGGGTCAGAGAGTTCCTGCTTTAACAAAACACCTAGGATAACTAAGACCTTCCTACCTACCCAGATCCTCAAGGAGATAAACACAGGCACAATCAACTGCAGAGTTAAAAGGCCACAGATGTTCCATGTTAGCAGGGAGTCTGGGAAGGAAGAGCCCCCAGAGCTGCCCCAGTCACCCCACTTAAGAGAAAGAGGCTGGCATCCAAGACAGCGAGTAAGGCAGGCCCTCATGGGAGCCTGCCAGTCTCCACAGAAAAAATATCCTGTGATCACGAGTCGACCAGACTAACGGATGCAAACTGTCCAGACAGCTAGTGTACTTCGCCTCTTCCCTAGATCCAAGTCTGTAGAGGAAATAAATGCCATGAGTTCTAGCCCCACCCTCTTCTCCAGAGAGCCTCTGTCAGCTGATGACTCCAACATGCCTGGCACCCCCAGCCCAGGCTCATGCCACTGAGTTCCAGACCTCTTGCAACTCCCTTTTGGATGTCCCTACCTGGGTATCCCCGGTTCCCCACGGCCTTCTCCCTGGCAACATACATCCTTTCCAGCTCCACTCTCTCTGCCTCAGTCGATGGAGCGCCAGGCACCGAGACACCTAACCCAGGGAGCTGAAGAGTGTCCTCCCCTCCTTCTGCCTTGTCCCGAGTTCTATCCACCTCATCGACAAGCAGCTGATTTTTTAACCTCCTAGATATCTCTCAAAGCCTGGCTTCCTTTACATTTTCACTGTCACGACAATCTCATCATTCAATCAACAAAATTTAAAGATGACAGATAAGTGCTAGGTGCTTTTGAACAGAATAAAAGTAGAATGACCCTGCCTTCTGGTGTTCAACATTTAGTAATTTCTTGTCTCAACTATTCAGATATACTCTTTCTCCTACCATTCATCCTCTACACTGCACCCAGAATGTCTTCTTAAACATAAATAGATCATTGAATTCAGAAGTCAGCAAACTCTTTCTATAAAGGGCCAGCCAGTAAATATTTAAGGCTTCTGAGCCATATGTTTTCTGTCACAACTACTCAGCTCTGCTCTTGTAAGGTAAAACAGCCACGGGCAATCCGTAAACCAATGGACAAGATTGTGCTCCAATATGCCTATGAACAAAAATGGGCAGCAGGCCAGCTTTGACCCATGGGCCATAGTTTGCCATTCTCTGACTTAATTAATTGCAATGCTTTTCACTCCACTGGAATGAATCCAAATTCCTTCCCATGGCGCACAAGGCCCTCCAGCCTCACCTCAGTACCACTTGCCCTTTCTCCTATGCTCCACCCAGATCTTCTTTATAGGCCTCAAACACTGTGCCAACACATCCCCATCTCAGGGTCCCTGCCCTTGCTGTGCATCCCATCGGGACCACTCTTCCCCACTTCTTCCTGCAGCAGCCTCAGCTCCAACGCTGATTTCTCAGAGAGGCCCGCGCTAACTACCCCAATAGGTCCGCACCTACCCCAATGCCCAGTCTAACTTCCTTTTATTTTTCTATTTATTTTCTTCAAATTACTTATCACCATCTGAAAAATATCATTTGTTACATATATATTGTCTGTCTATCCAATCTCACACCACATCTAGCATGTGGACTCTCTGGGAGCAGAGACCGTTTGCTTTGTTCACCCCGAGGTTCCCAGTACCCAGAACTGTGCCTAGCACTCAGCAGGGACTTCATAAGCACCTGCTGTCTGAACTGTCACTGCCGCCAGCTTCCCCCTTCTAAATCACTGGTATCCTCACTGCCACCGTGATCTTTTTAAAACGTAAACTGAGTCACGTCACTTCCCTGCTTAAAATAATCCCATGGTTCCCCACTGGCTTTGCGATACAAATGTTAGGTGTGTTTCAAGACTACTATAGATAGCTCTTATCACAACTGATGCTCTCCCGTTAAGACTGCAAGCTCCAGGCGGCAAGGACCATGTCTTGTTCATCTTTTCATTTCAGATGCCCAGCAGAGTGCCAGGAATTCTGTAGGCCCACCGTGAATGCAGAACAAAATCAATCAACCAAAAAAGGGCATAGCAACTACTATAAGGCTAAATTAGAATTCGATAACTCAATAAATACCACATTTAAAGCCAATAAAGGGGATTCCCTGCTGACTCAGTGGTAAAGAATCCACCAGCCAACGCAGAGTTTATGGGTCCAATCCGTGGCCACATGTCGTGGAGCAACTAAGCCCGTAGGCCACAGCTACTGAGCCTGCGCTCTAGAGCCCAGGAGCCGGAAGTCCTGCGCCTGCGCTCTAGAACCCGGGACCCGCAACTCCTGAGCCTGCGCTCTAGAGCCCGGGACCTGCAACTACTGAAACCCGAGTGTCCAAGAGCCCATACTCCTCGATAAGAGAAGCCACCACAATGAGAAGCCACACATCACAACTAGAGAGAAAGTCAGAGCAGCAAGGAAGACCCAGCACAGTCAGAAATAAATAAATAAAAGTCAAAGAAAAAATACACTTAAAGCCAACGAAGCAAAACTGTGTACAAGACTTCTGGTTTTCCTTCGTAAGCAACCTGAGTGGGGGTCATGCTCACAATTCTGAATCTAGCTTTGGATTTTGTCATCCAGATTTTACCTGGCAGGCAGCCAGCCCCTCACCATTTTCTGAAAGAATGGTAGGAGGAGGCAGAGAGAGAAGTAAAGCAAATCTACCCATGCTGTTTTCTTGCGAGCAGCTCTGGGAAAAGGGTTAGGAAAGGCAGCAAAACACCTGAGCCAAAATGCAACTCAGGGAGTCTCCCTCCATGGATTTCAAACGTCCACATTCTCTCTGTCATCTATTAGCAAAGAAAATCCAATGCTGGCTATTCTGCTTTATAAAACAGCCCTCGACATCTAGGGAATTTCTGCAGAACTGTCTTACCAATAGAATGGAAATTGTTACTTCTAGAAGAATTTCCATTAGCCCCTTGAAATCCTTCAACATTCATTAAGGCCAAGGAGTTTTCACCTAATTCAATCTGATGGGTGCAAGAACAGGGTCTTTCTAGGGAATACAGACTCCCAAATTGTTCAGTTGGGAGGTAAGGGGAGAATTTATTACTTAAAATCAAAGGGAAATGAAAAGAGGCCAACCCAGAATGTTATTACTCTCTTTCTCAGGTGGGGGATTGAGTTCCAAGTCTTTCTGCTCCCTTCACATGGCCTCCTTACTCAGCATCTAAAAGCTTTGAGTCTTGGGCACACCCAGCTAGGTTCTCTTCTAATGTAACAGAATCTGCTTCAGCAAAGCCATCTCCAGACTCCAGAAATGATAGGTTATAAATTACTGAGTCTCCCACTGGATATAATGAAGTGCAAGTTAGTGCCGTCCTGAATGACCACTTCACGTGCTGCTGCTGCTGCTAAGTCGCTTCAGTCGTGTCCGACCCCATGCGACCCCATAGACGGCAGCCCACCAGGCTCCCCCATCCCTAGGATTCTCCAGGCAAGAACACTGGAGTGGGTTGCCATTTCCTTCTCCAACGCATGAAAGTGAAAAGTCAAAGTGAAGTTACAGTCGTGTCCAACTCTTCGCAGCCCCATGGACTGCAGCCCACCAGGCTCCTCCGTCCATGGGATTTTCCAGGCAAGAGTACTGGAGTGGGGTGCCATTGCCTTCTCCGGCTTCACATGCTACTTTGTAGTAAATTTGACCGAGGGCTGGAGCAAGCACGAAGCAGAGCTAGATCCGGGCTGACTTCGTTTCGAGCCTAGCTCCTCTCTGCTCATCAATGCATCCAGCTGCAGAACCCAAGGAGGGGAGGGGAGGGAACAAGGCTCTTGGGTTTCTCAATCTTAATGGCTGCTTAAAGAAGCTAAACTAAAATAACAAAATGAGTAAACCTTACACAGAGAACCTCCAGAGATCCACAAAACTGCATTCAAGACAGGTAGGTATACAGTCAATCTCAAGGATAACATTGACTTTCCTCTCAAGTTAAGTACAAGCGATCTGTTAGACTTGAGACCATTCAAAATTCCTGTCAAGGATCTGCCAATATGGGAGCCAAAAACCAACCATTCACTTGGCCCTGCTGCCCAGTCTCTTTACAAGGCCATATCCTCTTACTGTTCATTTGACAAAATTGGAGCCCCTTAACTATTTTCAAATCCCTTTGCCAATGGTACAGGGTCAGAACATCCTACTCCCTGGCTGAAAATCAACAGGATAACCTACCAAACACCACTCTGAAAGTACTGAAATCCATGGATTACAAGAGGAAAGAAAAAGTTAACAATAAGTCAACCAAGTACATGCTGTGCCAACAGCACCCTCTAACCCCCCAGCCTACTCTGCCTAATCCTACCTGGGTTGGACTCACCTCATGAGACAGACCTATAGAGTCTCAAACTAAAACAGGAACAGCTGAGCTGGTTCTTCAACACCCAAGAAGCAACAGTAAATCTTTAAGACCAGACAAGATTTTGATGAGAAAGGGGGAGTTTCAGATGAATGAAATGCTAGGAAGTGGTGGAACACCGGGGCAACAGGGGGCAGAAGTTAAGCTGAATCCAGATAGAATCTTGCTTAACTGGGTATTAGGCATGGGCTCAGGTAACTATAGGAGAAGGCAACGGCACCCCACTCCAGTACTCTTGCCTGGAAAATCCCATGGACGGAGGAGCCTGGTGGGCTGCAGTCCATGGGGTTGCTAGGAGTCGGACATGACTGAGTGACTTCACTTTCACTTTTCACTTTCATGCACTGGAGAAGGAAATGGCAACCCACTCCAGTGTTCTTGCCTGGAGAATCCCAGGAACGGGGGAGCCTGGTGGGCTGCCGTCTATGGGGTCGCACAGAGTCGGACACGACTGAAGTGACTTAGCAGCAGCAGCAGGTAACTATTCCATCTTGGGATGCTGACACACAGAGGCCAGCCAAATTCAGGGTGACGGAAGCAAGAGTGTCAGAACCGGGGGTAAAACACAAGATTCTCAGAGATGAATCGTTACCAGAGGGAGGCAGAACTCCACAGTGGGTGACTATTGATCCACGGATTCTCAATAAAAACCTCACACTGGCTACAAGCAGGGAGCAAGCGGTAGTCCCCAGGGAGGAGGTTGACACGTAACAAAAGTCATTCAGTCTTAG
Organism: Cephalophus harveyi; assembly: GCA_006410635.1. Lineage (NCBI taxonomy): Eukaryota > Metazoa > Chordata > Mammalia > Artiodactyla > Bovidae > Cephalophus > Cephalophus harveyi. The sequence continues at coordinate 280,945 of SJYT01055577.1, forward strand.
AGCTCAGACTGTGTACTCTACTAGAAGAAATCAAAGCCCCCTGAAGAGACAGCTCATTCCACTTCTCAGGCAGAGCCTGGAACATCTCATGCCATAAACCAAGGAAGCTATCAAAGTTCAATGGGGTCATGTCAAAAGAACATGGGATGGGGCTTCTTTGGTGGCTCAGTGGTAAAGAATCTGTCTGCCAATGCAGAAGACACAGGTTTGATCCCTGATCCTGGAAGATCCCACACAGAGCAACTAAGCTGTGCACCCCAAGTACTGAGCCTGTGCTTCAGAGCCTGGGAGCTGCAGCTACTTAGCCTACATGCCACAACTACTGCTTCTGCCTAGAGCCTGTGCGCGGCCACAAGAGAAGCTATCTTAATGAGGAGACCACACACAGCAACAAAGAGCAGGCCCTGCTCGCTACTAGAGAAAAGTCCAAGTGGCAGTGAAGACCCAGAACAGCCAGAAACAGATAAAGACAAAATTTTTTAAAAGTTTATAAGAACATGGGATGAACTTGAAAGGATGTCCACTGATGTATGATAAGACAATGTGAGAGTCCAAAACAACAAAGAATGAGTGTAATAGGTTGAAGCAATCTATTACATAATAAATCTGTGAGTTCATCATAATATTTTTAAAAAAAACAAAAAAATGGTTGGTCACCATCCGAAATTACTAGTCATTAACTCATTATTCTGAAAAATGATTTTAGAAGGTAGACAAGGTGAGGAATTAAGTAATTATTTAGCATTTCCTATAAAACGGCAAATGTTTAAGGGGTTTGGGGAAGATGAAATCAATTTGGCAAAATGGGAATAACTGTTTTATCTCGGTGCTGGGTAAACGGAGATTCATCATATTTCTTGTGTGTATGTTTAAACCCTCTCCCTGCCACAACCAGCACCACCAAAAAAAGAGCAATTCAGAACTGGAGTCAAGCAGCTTACGGTTTAGGCAAGGCCTCTGCCTCTAAGAGAGACTAGAATATGAGGGGCAAGTTTAGCCCTGAGTCAACTCACAGGACTTGTGCTAAGTTACAGGGGCTTTATGGGATCCAGCCCTGGATCAAGAACCCCACATCCCAGGTCTGGCTGGCAGCACGGTTTACCAGGTGGTGGATCTGAGGCTGCTTATAGAACTGACTTTTTAGTCATAATTGGCTCAGGAACAAAAAAGGAACCTGGTTTTGAAAATGGAGCCCTTAAATAAGTTCAACCAAGGGGAAATAGGGAAATTATAGGCTGAGAAAGGTGGCAACAGCTGGCAGAGAAGTATGCGGAGGATAAGGGTAAAAGTCACATTGACTCCTGTGGTCTGGACTCCTTCACCAACGAAAAAGAAACAAAAAAAGACCTATCACTGCCCACCTCACCCCTCTCCACATCTCAGGAGCCACTCACAGCAGCAGCAGAGGCCGCTGACTAAAGATGACGTCCTCACACCCGTCCAGCTGTGAGTGTCCAGACAGGAGACTGGCCTCAGCAGCTCAGGACACCCCGCCCTAACCACCATTCAAGTAACCAGCTGGGAAAGCATTCAGAAAACCCGCATCCTGAAACACCACTGCCAAACAACTTAAACAGCAGAGAACAAACCTTCTAAACATCAACGCTGGCTGCCAGGAAAAGTTTTGTGGGGACAATGAGGAGAGAGGAAAAGCAGACCCCTGGGAACCCCACGACCTGGTCTCTGAGCTTCAGCACTTTGAGACGTGGACTCCGTCTGCCTCTGGGCCCCGTGGAGCCCCTCCGGCAGGTGGGCTCCTTACATCTCCTCCAAGATAAATGAGCAGGCGAGCTGGCCAGAAAGCCACTCAGGGGCATGCCTCTTTAAAGAATCTTTATAAGGTCAAAGAGGAATGGGTCTACAGGCTGTGTGTATTCCCCACAGATGCTGGGGATGAGGTCAGACTCCCTTTCCAGATGTGTTTAACACTTTGTGGTCACTCGTATTCCTGACATTTAGAGTCAGTGCTGTGCTGATTTGACTGACTCCAGCTCAGGCTGTCCCCAGCCCCCCGGCTCTGGCTACCATCAGCTGAGACAGTCATCTGTACTCTACTCTTTCAGAGTCCTAAAACAGCTCTTCACCTGTTCCTCCAATTCCAGTAATAATGTCTGCCAAAAGAATGGGGGACAGCGGGTGGGGGCGAATGGAGCGGCGGGAGGTGGGTCGGGGGAGGGGGGTGGCAGTGGTAAGTTTGCTAAAGAAAATACAGTTAACATACTACCAACAGAGCAAAAAGAAAAGCTGGGAAAAGACCATGTGTGTTCACATTTATTTCCCAGGCTGGGTAAATATCCTTTTGCTTTTGTCTGAATGAGCAACCGATTCCAACTGCTACTGGAGAAACAAAAAGAGAAAGCAAAAAAGAGGCAGGTTCAAATCTCAAAAAATAACTTGTAGCATAGAAAACGAGAATGGATAAGAATTCCATTTCCGGGTTCCTGAACCCACTGGGTGAAGAGCTGTGTCTCTGCCCCTAAGAATCAGGGCATTCTGTATTTGATGTCAGAATCCAGGACAATCCTGGACAACCCAAGACATCAGAGAGAATTCCCTTAACGTCAAGATTGTTCCTCTAGCTCTCTGGTAAGAAAATGTACAGTACCCAAGATAATAGACCCCCTCACCACCCTTGTTGTGTGAATTCAACTACTCAAGGTCCATCCTGTCCATATTGAGTGCTCCTGTGAATCACTGAAACCCAGATCTAAGAATCACCCAAGCCCCAGAGGGCTAAATGCAACCTTACAAAATCTGGAGATGTAGAAGAGGGAATTCAGTGGTGCTCAAAAACTCCTTTAGCCCAGCCTGAAAAGAAATAATCTGTAAATAGAGTAATACTTCTGGTTCGTAATTCTATGTCTTATTGTTTTGCTGTCTCAGGACACAGATCTAAACTTTCTGGCCTTTATTATTTTGCCCATCTCATGTAAGAAAACTAAGGTAAAATAAATTTTGCAACTGAACCAAAATAAAGCTTTTTAGGGTAATAAACAATAACACAAATAATAATATATTTGATAGGTACAGTCAAAGAGGCCACCAAAAGTGGAATTAATATGCTACATTCTTCATATATGATCAAAGTGCTTTCTAAACACCAATCAGGGCATCTTATATCACAAAAACAGATAACAAGAAATTAATAAATTTAAGCTTTTTTTTTTCTGCCATCCCAATTACAGCTCGGTCAGCTCCCAAACATGTTCTAGCAAATGCTGGAGGAGTTTTTCTCTCTTTGAGGGTCCTCTCTCACTTCACCCTGCTTAACAAAAGACCACACACACACACACACTTAAAAAGCAGATGGGGGCAGGCCAGCCTCAGGACACATGCTACATGGGGGGAACTGACTGTGGCAAAGAGAGGGCTCCACACCCCTCTGACAAGTCCACAATAGGCTGGCTAGACACAAATGCCCGAAATAAGGAAGTCCATCAAGAAAATGAACAGTTGGCAAGATCAAGGCTTCTGGCCTAAAGGGCTTGCAGCTGGTCTGGCCATTCATCAAAAACTCTGAATTTACATGGAAGACACATTCTGCCTGTGACATGTAATAAAACAACTGGAGCGGCAAAGGATCTTGATTTTGGTTTCCTTTCCAGGCTACGCGGCTCCTGCCAGTGGAGGAGCGAGCCTGCCTGTGCTGCTCCTGGCTCACCTGGGGTGGTTCCCATTCACACTGGTCAGTGTTTGGGATTTTCCACACACTGCAGGGTCATCATCCATCTACACTAACCAGGAAATCCAGATGAAAGCTCCTGTTTGGAGTCTGGAGAGAAAGTGTCAATCTGAAAGTCTGTGAACTCTCTGAGCCAGAGGAGACTCGATGTAGTCGAGACTATGAAATCAGATGTCAGAGGTTTTCGATTGACCCTAACAAGTTTTGACTCTGGGTAATTCACCTCCTCTCTGGAGACTTTTATTCTCACATCAGTAAGAAGTAGACCTAATGGTCTTTCAGATCTCTTTCAATCTTAACATCCTCTGACTTTATATCTGAAAATTGATACTAATAAGGCTAAAGCTGTGGGCTTCAACCCAATAGGAGCCAGTTGGGATGATGCTAAACTGAAACTCCCTTCCATATAGATAGAGCCAATCTGACCATGTCCTCCCCACACCAGCCATCAGAGAGATGTGCATCACTGGTCCAAGAGCCCCTTCCACAGAGAAAATTCACTGCGTGATTCGGCAATAGGCTGATTCATTCATTCAACCAAAAAACCTTCACTGAGCACCGTCTAGGCATTAGGGCTACGGCCGTGAACAAAACAAGCAAAATCCCTTCCCTTGTAGAGTTCATATTCTAGTGAGGGGAAAGAGGAATCAGACACTAATTAAACAGGAAGTACGAGGTGCAGATACATTTAATAGAGAGTGGTCAGGAAAGATCTGTTTCTGAACAGAGATCTAAGGCACTGAGCCATGCAGATCCCGGGGGAAGAATGTTCCAGGCAAAGGGAAAAGCAGAGTCTTAAGACAGGACCAGGTCCAGGATGGCCAGCATGTTAAAGCAGACACTATGAACCCAACACTGATGAGGAGGAGTCAGAGGGGGAGAACAGTAGAAGGCAAGGTCAACTAGAGAGTCAGGGCCCAATCATGTATGGAATGGAAAAAACACAGGTGGTTTTGCACCAAGGAGTAACATGATCTAAACTTCCTTTCTAAAAGCTTGCACTAGCTGTTGTGTTGACAGCAGATGGAAGAAGCAAGAGTGGCAAGCAAGAGGCCGGAGACCAGTTAGGAGGTTGCTGAGACAGTCCAGGTGAGAGGCGATAGCAGCTGAGCCCAGGGTAGCAACAACTGGGGGCAGAGGGAAGGGTGTGAGGGCAGAGGATGACATACTACGAAGTGCTCAGGATACTGGGGGACAGGATTTTGAGACATCTTAGAACTAGTGTAGAATCTAATGACACTAAATGACACTACATTCCAACATCTACTGTGAGATCTTGAGACTTAGGGGTTTCATCTCTGTCATTCAGTGTCCCACATGGTACCCAACATAGAATGAGCATACAAAAAATGCTGAAGGAATAATGTGAACTAAATATATTATGAGGCCAGAAGACCTGCAGTTGGATAGGTCATCAGGAAACAAAAAGCATTTGGCATTAGACATATTTTACTAACTGATTCACTAACTAATGGATCCTTTCCCCTGGCTGAACCTATCCCTTTTTGTAAAAAGTTCCCCTTTATAACTTTGCAGTGCTAAGTAGGGAAGCTGACTGAAAACTTCACATAATGTAGCTGAGAATCTGAACAACATGGCTATTTTCCTAAGTGGCCATATGTAATCACACCCCCTTAGCACCTCCTGTCTAAAATATAGGAAGAAATGTTTCATGAGTAATCTCATATATTTTAATGAATACTGAGTCATGAGGGTAACTAGAAATGTATGATTATGAATAACAACATTATTACAAGATAGAAGAAATCAGTCCAGTCCAGTCGTTCAGTCATGCCCAACTCTCTGCAACCTCATGAACTGCGACACAGGAGGCCTCCCTGTCCATCACCAACTTCCAGAACTTACTCAAACTGATGTCCATCGAGTCAGTGATGTCATCCAACCATCTCATCCTCTGTTGTCCCCTTTTCCTCCCGCCTTCAATCTTTCCCAGCATTAGGCTCTTTTCAAATGAGTCAGTTCTTTGCATCAGGTGGCCAAAGTATTGAAGTTTCAGCATCAGCATCATTCCTTCCAAAGAATATTCGGGACTGATTTCCTTTAGGATGAACTGGTTGGATCTCCTTGCAGTCTAAGGGACTCTCAAGAGTATTCTCCAACACCACAGTTCAAAAGCATCAATTCTTCTGCACTCAGCTTTCTTTATAGTCCAACTGTCACATCCATACAAGACTACTGGAAAAAAACCATATCTTTGACTAGACAGACCTTTGTTGGCAAAGTAATGTCTCTGCTTTTTAATATGCTGTCTAGGTTGGTCATAGCTTTTCTTCCAAGGAACCAGTGTCTTTTAATTTCATGGCTGCAGTCACCATCTGCAGTGATTTTGGAGCCCAAAAAAATAAAGTCTCTCACTATTTCCATTGTTTCCCCATCTATTTGCCATGAAGTGATGAGACCAGATGCCATGATCTTTGTTTTCTGAATGTTGAGTTTTAAGCCAACTTTCCCCTCTCCTCTTTCACTTTCATCAAGAGGCTCTTTAGTTCTTCTTCACTTTCTGCCATAAGGGTGGTGTCATCTGCATATCTGAGGTTACTGATATTTCTCCTGGCAATCCTGATTCCAGCTTGTGATTCATCCAGCTCAGCATTTCTCATGACGTACTCTGCATATAAGTTAAATAAGCAGGGTGACAATATACAGCTTTGATGTACTCCTTTCCTGATTTGGAACCAGTCTGTAGTTTCATGTCCAGTTCTAACTGTTGCTTCTTGACCTGAATACAGATTTCTTAGGAGGCAGGTTAGGTGGTCTGGTATTCCCATCTCTTGAAGAATTTTCCACAGTTTGTTGTGATCCACACAGTCAAAGGCTTTGGCATAGTCAATAAAGCAGAAGTAAATGGTTTTCTGGTATTCCCTTGCTTTCTCGATGATCCAATGGATGTTGGCGATTTGATCTCTGGTTCATCTGCCTTTTCTAAATCCAGCTTGAACATCTGTTCACAATTCATGTACTGTTGAAGCCTGGCTTGGAGAATTTTGAGCATTACTTTACTAGCATGTGAGATGAGAGCAATTATGTGGTAGTTTAAACATTCCTTGGCATTGCCTTTCTTTGAAACTGGAATGAAAACTGACCTTTTCCAGTCCTGTGGCCACTGCTGAATTTTCCAAATTTGCTGGCATATTGAGTGCAGCACTTTAATGGCATCATCTTTTAGGATCTGAAATAGCTCAACTGGAATTCCATCACCTCCACTAGCTTTGTTCATAGTGATGCTTCATAATGGCCACTTGCCTTTGCATTCCAGGATGTCTGGCTCTAGGTGTGTGATCACACCAAAGTAGTTATCTGGGTCATGAAGATCTTTTTTGTATAGTTCTTCTGTGTATTCTTGCCACCTCTTCTTAGTATCTTCTGCTTCTGTTAGGTCCATACCATTTCTGACCTTTATTGCAACCATCTTTGCATGAAATGTTCCCTTGGTATCTCTAATTTTCTTGAAGAGATCTCTAGTCTTTCCCATTCTATTGTTTTCCTCTATTTCTTTGCAGTAATCAATGCTTTCTTATCTCTCCTTGCTATTCTTTGGAACTCTGCATTCAAATGGGTATAGCTTCCCTTTTCTCCTTTGCCTTTAGCATCTCTTCTTTTCTCAGCTATTTGTAAGGCCTCCTAAGACAACCATTTTGCCTTTTTGCATTTTTTTTTCTTGAGGATGGTCTTGATCACTGCCTCCTGTACAATATCACAGACCTCCATCCATAGTTCTTCAGGCACTCTATCAGATCTAACCCCTTGAATCTATTTGTCACTTTCACTGTATAATAGTAAGGGGTTTGATTTAGGTCATGCCTGAATCGTCTTTGAAAAGACCCTAATGCTGGGAAAGACTGAAGGTGGGAGGAGAAGGGGATGACAGAGGATGAGATGGTGGTTGGATGGCATCACCGACTCAATGGACATAAGTTTGAGTAAACTCCAGGAGTTGGTGATGGACAGAGAGGCCTGGCGTGCTGCAGTCCATGGGGTCACAAAGAGTTGTACACGACTGAGCAACTGAACTGAACTGAACTCAACTGAATGGTCTAGTGGTTTTCCCTTCTTTCTTTAAGTCTGAATTTGGCAATAAGGAGTTCATGATCTGAGCCACAGTCAGCTCCCAGTCTTGTTTTTGCTGACTGTATAGAGCTTCCCCATCTTTGGCTGCAAAGAATATAAACAATCTGATTTCAGAATTGAGTGATGTTCATGTGTAGAGTCTTCTCTTGTGTTGTTGGAAGAGAATGTTTGCTAGGACCAGGGCATTCTCTTGGCAAAACCCTGTTAGCCTTTGACCTGCTTCGTTTTGTGCTCCAAGGCCAAATTTGCCTGTTATTCCAGATATCTCTTGACTTCCTACTTTTGCATTCCAGTCCTCTATAATGAAAAGGACATATTTTGGGGGGTGTTAGTTTAGAAGGTCTTATAGGTCTTGATAAAACCATTCAACTTCAGCTTCTTCAGCATTACTGGTCAGGGCATAGACTTGTATTACTGTGATAGTGAATGGTTTGCCTTGAAAATGAACAGAGATCATTCTGTTATTGAGATTGCACCCAAGTACTATATTTCGGACTCTTTTTGTTGACTATGAAGGCTACTCCATTTCTTCTAAGGGATTCCTGCCCACAGTAGTAGATATAATGGTCATCTGAGTTAAATTCACCCATTCCAGTCCATTTTAGTCTGCTGATTCCTAAAATGTCAATGTTCACTCTTGCCATCTGTTTGACCACTTCCAATTTGCCTTGATTCATGGAGCTAACATTCCAGGTTCCTATGTAATATTGCTTTTTATAGCATCGGACTTTATTTCCATCAACAGTCACATCCACAACTGGGTGTTGTTTTTGCTTTGGCTCTGTCTCTTCATTCTTTCTGGGGTTATTTCTCCACTGATCTCCAGTAGCATACTGGGCACCTACCGACCTAGGGAGTTCATCTTTCAGTGTCCTATCATTTTGCCTTTTCATACTGTTCGTGTGATTCTCAAGGCAAGAATACTGAGGTGGTTTGCCATTCCTTTCTCCAGTGGACCACATTTTGTCAGAACTCTCCACCATGACCCGTCCATCTTGGGTGGCCCCACATGGCATGGCTTAGTTTCACTGAGTTAAACAAGGCTGTGATCCATGTGGTCAGATTGGTTAGTTTTCTGTGATTGTGGTTTTCAGTCTGTCTGCCCTCTGATGGAGAAGGATAAGAGGCTTATGGAAGCTTCTTGATGGGAGAGACTGACTGAGGGGGAAACTGGGTCTTGTTCTGATGGGCTGGGCCATGCTCAGTAAATCTTCAATTTTCTGTTGAAACACACAGGGCTGTGTTCCCTCCCTGCTGTTTGACCTGAGGCCAAACTATGGCGGAGGTACTGAGGATAATGGTGACGTCCTTCAGAAGGCCCCCTGCAGGCCCTGCTGCCCTCCGTGCCCCCACCTGCAGCAGGCCACCGCCGACCCATGCCTCTGCCGGAGACTCCTGGACACTCATGGGCAAGAAATGACAGAAGCCAAATCTGTACTATTCCTTACAGGAAGCAGCCATCCTTGAATGTGCTTGATGCCTTTCCTCTGAGAAGCTGAGGACAGAAATCTCTAGACCTCCCCCCACCCTGAGTAGCACTGCTGGAAAAGGCGACAATTCCCAACTAGAGAAACTTCTCTGTCAAGGTTACCCTTGAGAGTCCCAAGGTTCTTAACCGACAGAAACTGACAGTGTGAAAAATACAGGAGCAGAAAATTCAGCATCAGGAGAAGTAACAATAAAAGTGTGTTTTTATAAACCACATTCTGGCAGCAGTTTTTTTGGTGAAGACATCGATCATCTTGAAGGGCTAAATTAAAATCCATCAGTAATCAGGAAGTAGGCGTGAGAAACATCTTATTTACCAAATGAGAAAAAGGAGGAAGAAAGATAAGACAAGTAAAATGGCGGAGACCAAATTTCACTGTAAGGGAAGCTGCAACATTCGGGAGACCAAGTCCTAGAAAGATTCGTCAGCTCAGCCGAAAATCATCTGATGTGACCTTGGACTAATTATTTAACTTCTGTGCCTCTGTCTCCCATCTGTGCCTGAATCTCCTACTCACTATACGGAGAGCAAATGATTTCAGACTCTCCTGTTTTGACAGGGATGTTATAAAGCTGAGATCTTGTCTCTGGAAGCTCCAGGGTTCCTGGAGAAAGACGCTCTACAGACAGAGCAATGTCTTTAGTAAGATAATTAAGGGCTTGAGCTGCTCTTAGAAACACCCCCATATTATGAAGGATCTCAGCATCATGGCTCCAGAGTTGGAAAACCAACACACTGCATAAATGCCAAAGTCAGGGTCGGGGTCAGCCTCTCACATATGTAATAACTACATTCAGGTGTTTAATGAACATTTAGTGATACTTTTAAATCACCAGGATCTTCCTGACATGACCACACTGTTATCTATCTATCAGGAGAGATGGCGTGCAAGGTATGAGATCAAGAACCATCACCAAGAACCCCTGGGCAAGTTCTGACCCTCAATTTCCACCTCTGTATTATGGGGCTAAAAATAAAGAGGAAAAAAATGAAGATATGAAATGCTGCTGGCACAGCCCTGGACTCATAGAAGGAGCAAAATAAATGCCAAAGCCCTCCTCCCTCGTGGGGCTCTGCTCAATAAATAACAAGAGCTGCTAATCCTTTAATCACAGATGCAGAAAGAAAAAAAAAAGAGAGAAAAACAGGAAAGGGTTCACCCATAAATATCTTATCTGCCTTTATTCTCCTATTGCCCCTCGACTGGAGCAGAGTAAAGAGTCAGCTTTAATTAGGACCATAATGTGGGATGTCCCAGGTAAGCTAGACTCCTAAACTCCAGACGATTAGGAGGAGACTGGTTTTTCATGGACTGCCCCCTACCTGGCCTACTCAACGACAGAAGCAGACCCAGTCCTTTGTTCCAGCTTCCCAAAGAAATCCATTACCAGGCACACGTGGCTCCAGTGGGATGTCGGGTCAGAGGCTTTCTATTCCGGCGATTGTGGTCTAAGAATAGAATTCCCAAGCACGAGGCAAATGGATTCACAAGGATTGTGTTCATCCACTATTCAAGTCACCATCTGAGGACTATTTAAAGCACAAGGCCAGTGAGCCACACTCTGGATGAGAGACAGAGAAGGGGAAATGAGCAGGGCATGTTTTTAATACAGTTCTACAACTTGTAGAACCCCAACTTGGGACCCATGAGCCATCCTCACCAGTTCAGATATCTCACTTGGCTCCCTGTCAACCACTGAGTAGGAAATGTCAAGCTCATTTTACAAATGGAAAAGTGGGAAGCATGGAAGGACAGACATGTGCATTGCTAAGTAAGTTGCTAGTAACAGACACAGCTGAAGCTGATGTGTGCTTCCATATGCCAGGCTCTTCCTGGCCATCCACTTTCACTTGCTCTAATCTCACAACCTCCCCACAAGGTAGGCAGTTATTTTAATAGCTCACATTTTATAGTGAGACTACTGAGGTTCTAGAGCAAATGACGTGCTCAAAGTGACATAGCTCATACATGGCACAGCCAGGATCCCAACCCAGGTCTGTCTGGAGTTTTATTTGTTTCTAGTCACACCATGCTGCCTCTCTTGGTTTCTCTCTGCTAACTTATGAACCCAAGGAACCTATCGTCCAAAGCCAAACTAATGTTTAGACGCTAGATCTCATGCCTTATTCCTGATGTCATCAATTTGATGAGCAAAGAGAATTAGGCAGTATAAGGTCAATAGCAGCATCTTGAAGGAAAAAAACCAGACTATAATTTCAATTAGCTAGACAAAACAGAGAAATTCCACATCAGAGGAACTTCTACCAGGAAACAATAGAAGATCTTCAGCCTCTGAAAAAACTTCATCTCACCATTTCTCCTATCCAGACACCCTTTCACTTCAGCTGTCTTTACATATTGTGATCCACATGGAGTTTATGAAACCAAAAACAAGTTCTTTGAGATGGAATCAATGTGAATATTTTATTTTGTGAAGCCATTTCCCTATCCAGCCTTCCTGGTACATACCTCAGGTCAGACTTCACATTTCTCAGAACACACCCAAAGTGAAAACCTCGGGCCTGACCACGTTCAACAAAACTGATTACAATTGTTGGATCAGGGGTAAGATCAATTCTCTAGCCTCTTGTTTCTATAGCTCTTAGAGAAAGTTACCTTCATTGGGATTTTTGGTGTCACATAAATCATCAACAGCAGCTAGGGGGAAGAAAGCATGCAAAAAAATTCAATAACAGACATAAGTCAGAAAAAGTAAACGTGACACAATCCAACCAAGTGGGGCACATTCTCATGATCCCTTGGAAACAGCTTTACCTGAAGGCTTCTCATCAAACTCAGCATCAAGATGGTGAGGTCTTGCATTCACAAGGACTCTTGGCCGTAACCTTCACATTTTTTCAAGACAGGTCTGCAAGGTCTGGTGCTGATGTAATCACCAACTTCCATGGAGAAGCTATAATTCTGTTTTCTCCCCTCTTCCTCCCCATCACACAAGTATGCATACTCAGTCGTTCAGTTGTGTCCAACTCTTTGTGACCCCACGGACTGCAGCCTGCCAGGCTCCTCTGTCCAAGGGATACTCCACGCAAGGATACTGGAGTGGGTAGCCATGCCCTCCTCCAGGGGATCTTCCCGACCCAGGGATCGAACCCAGGTCTCCCACATTGCAAGCAGATTTTTTACCCAAAACAGTATACCCATACTCAACTTCTTCAGACCTGCGTCTTCTGCGTCTTCTGCAATGGCCAGTGGGTTCTTCATCACTGAGACACTAAGACACTCCTTCCTCCCCATCAGATGATGCTAACTGGCACTTGTCTTAACTAAGGAGGCTAATTTGTAGCAGTGATGTAGCGTGACAACCAGCAAATATGGGGACCTCACATAGTCTAAGCACAGAGATACCACAAACAGGAACATGCTGTGAACCAGTTGTCAAGTCTATAACTGATGTTTTCCCTATATTCATTTTGCACAATCTTAATCAGATCAGGAAAGAGGTAAAAGTTGATTCTGAGGTTCCCATACCACTCTAAAAGAAGAAAAATTTTTCTAAGAGGGGTGACCTGGCTATAATAACTCTGGGGGTGGCTGAATGGACTCTGGGTTCTGAGTAAGAAAGAAAGAAAGAAAGAAAGGAAATGATATATATATTTTTTCATTTAGAGAAATGAGGAAGTAAAATGGTTTCTATAGAGGCCCTACCCTTTTCAGAGAGTCTATAAATTGTAATGCCACAATTTCAGGCCCTCCTTGAAGAAAGCTCATCTAATATTGGATTCTACCTAAAGACACGCTCTTGTAAATGTTGGTTTGGAGCTGTTGTCAGTGTTAGACAATAAGCAAAGATTTCCCTGGTGGTGCAATGGCTAAAGTCTCTGTACTCCCAATGCAGGGGGTCCAGGTTCAATTCCTGGTCAGGGAACTAGATCCTACAAGCTGCAATTAAGAGTTTCCATGCTGCAACTAAAGATCTCACATGCCACAATGAAAATCAAAATCCCAGGTGCCACAACCAAGACCTGGTGCAGCCAATACATAAATATGTTTAAAAAGTAGACAACAAGCATACAGGGTGGGGACTGAAAATATTTACTTCGCCTCCCCACGCCCAGTCTAAGTATGTTCATAATAAAGATCAGTAATGGTAATGACAGTGACAGTACAGATCCTGGCTAACACTGCTGCTGCTGCTGCTGCTAAGTCGCTTCAGTCATGTCCGACTCTGTGCAACCCCATAGACGGCAGCCCACCAGGCTCCCCCGTCCCTGGGATTCTCCAGGCAAGAACACTGGAGTGGGTTGCCATTCCCTTCTCCAATGCAGGAAAGTGAAAAGTGAAAGTGAAGTAGCTCAGTCATGTCTGACTCTTCATGACCCCATGGACTGCAGCCCACCAGGCTCCTCCGTCCATGGGATTTTCCAGGCAAGAGTACTGGAGTGGGGTGCCATTGCCTTCTCCTGGCCAACACTATCACTATCCTAATCCAGGAAAATGCTACCTGGAAACATTCTCCCTATCAATCACATCTTCAGACTGGGAAGCTGGGTGACTGGTCCAGCCTCCAGACCCTGATAGATTCAAATCAACTGGCAGTCACTGGGCAACTAGAAAGTAGCTGGCATCTACTGTGGCTATAATATACACCAGGCATTTCTAGTCCTGGTCTTACAAAGGAAAATCAGGTTCAGTCCCTATGTGAGAGACTAAACAATGAACCAAAGAACACAAGTTTCTGAAGAAGGTTGAATCCAGACAGCCAAGGCACCCCTCTCTGTCTCAGAGGCTAAATCACTCAAGAGTGAGAGGAGGAGCTCCACCACGCAAATGCAGATGGTACCTATGGAAGAAGCGGGACAGGTTGGAAGTCTACTTCCCAAGCCTTTCTCTACTTTCTCTCCAGACGCCTTAGCAGAGAAAGCCATCCCCTCCTCCGGCTCAGTGTGAGACACACAAGTGTAAAATTTTCTACCAAAAGAGGAAGGTGTGGAGGACACTAGCAGTTACAGGAGCCTCTCTGTAACTCGGAGCCCCTTGGCCCTGGCCTGGGGCAGCCAGAGTCCACGTTCAGAAGCGTCTTGACCCCTGCTCTTCTCTAGGTTAGAGTCCCAGTGAAGAATGGCACCCCATTCATGCCGCTGTGCACACGGCCTTTCCACTTGCTGTTTTCTCTTATATGCATGAAACCCTGTTCTTGTATGTTCTCCAAGGTAAACAAACAGATTTTTAAATGGGCACAGAGCAGTGGTTTCATTCCCTGTCCAGTCTACAAAAAGGCACTGCGCTGAGCGGTCCCACTCCAGAGCTGAGTGTCACAGGAACAGCTGGGGCACAGGCTCCCTCTCTGAAGCTCCAAATAGAGACCCACACTCAGAGACGGGAAGCTGGTGGCAGTGTTCAGGAGGCACTATGCCTGCCCACAACCGCATTCTATGCATGTCTTAAGCGTTAAGAAGACCAGAAGGCCATAAAACTGGCCTCTTTGTATTGGGTTGAGCCATGTGAAATTACCTACAAAATGATGATTCCATATCATTTAACCTAATAGAATCCCAAAAAGCAAACTGGACATTGCAATAAACCAGAATGCAAAACCCATTGTTTCCCAGGTGGCTCTACCCAAGACTATATCCTATCAGTCTTCAGGAGCTACAGCATTTTGCAGGTACATTAAACGCCATGGGACCCCTTGTTAAAGAGACCTGCCATTGGTAACAGACATCCTCTCACTCATCTGTTCCTTATCTGAATCATATTCACATTCATATCCACACTCTTAGCCATTCCTGGCCCTCAAGAACTCAGAGAAATAAGCAAGTGGACGGGAAAACAGAACACAGGCTAGAACCTGCTATTCTACAGAAAAGCACAAGATCAGAGATCTAAGTGTAGCTCAGCCGCAACCTCTCTCACACTGAATCTGTCTGGTTGTATATGGGCTTCACAATCAGACACTGCACTCAAGGAGGGAAGCATGTTCTGTCTGGGAACCCCTGGCATTCTTACACATAGTGCTCATTGACGTCTGTCAAATGACTGAAAGATTCGTAGGGGCTGAGTGGCCTCTCTGTAAAATGAGGTGAGTTAGTGTTTCTGTTAAGAACTTCAAGGCTCTTATATCTTAGACCAGACTACTAATTATAGCCCTAGAAGGGTAAGAGCAGACTCCTGATTATAGAACTAGAAAGAAAAGCAGAAGAAAAACAAAGAGGGGTCACTATACTTTGTAATCAAATAAGTCTAAAATTTTGAATTAAAAAGCCTGCCTCTAGCTGAGAGTATGGTAGCATCATTTTCTCTCTCAATAATATCTTTTAATTTCAACTGATTTTCCTTACTTTATAAGTTTAAGACCATCAACAACAAAGGAAGTGAACAGTGTTTTATGAACTAAAGCAAAGGGACAAACCCAAACCACTCTCTATTTGTCTTTCGGAAAGGAGTATTTACTCATGAGGGGGAGGGGAGTATTATTCCTTCTAGGGGCTAGAATACCTTTCATGAGTTCAGAAAAAAGAAATCTAATTCATATTGTGTACCAAAATAGGTAATTAAATGTTGAATTAAAAGATCAAGATGAGGGAAGACATTAGACTGACTGTCAGGTGGTCAGAGCTAAAGGAGGTAAAACACACACACACACACACACACACACACACACAATGTAAAACTCCTCCCAGGCTTAAAAAAGGCACTTGGGTCACCATTTAAATCTACAGAGCAATCATTTCTAAAAGAAACAGCAAGTAGCAAACTAGCCTCAAAAAAACTCATCTTTCAACGTTGAACATTTTGGTGTAGGATCAAGAAGTCTTTCTCTCTCTTCAAATAATCAAAGCTCTGGAAAAAGGGCAGCATAGAGCTCTTCCCAATATGAAATCTTTCATCTATACATTTTATGTCTAAAGAGGAGCGGCTGATCCGAGCACCACTCTGCTTTGGAAGTAAAGGAAGTCTTTATCCTAATGAATTGATCTCATCAAGTTAACTGCACATTTGATCCCAAGCCCCTTTGCGGGCCTGATGACCCCAGAGAGGCCCTTAAGTGAAGCCGTCCCCAGGGTGGTGCAGTCCATCACGGCCACCAGCAGACAGGAAAGGGCCACTAGGGAGACTCTAATTTTATTATGTAAATCACAGGAAGCCACGTTCAGCTCCTCTCCTCGGAGCAGCCTCCTTATTTCTACCCAGTGGCCATCAGCCCAGGAGGAGAAAGAAGTCCGTCAGCATAAACGAAAATGACAGGGCTGGCTGCTCCCAGCTGACAGCAGACGTCCCCCACAAGCATCCAACTGAACACTCAGTTAGGTTTCTCTTTTTTCTCTCTCACACCCATTTTAGTTCATTTTTTTCCAAGGAATGTAAGAGGCAACATAAATGGCAAAGAGGGTTGAGGTCAAGTTCAGAAGTCCTGTGGGAAAAGCATAGACTTTGAGTCAGACTTTGGAATCCTAGATCTCAGTTCCTAGGATATATGTGACCTTGGGCATATTACTTAATTTCTGTGAGCCTCAGCTTCCTCTCTGTAAAATGGGGAGAATGATCCCCAGCTCTCAAGGCCCTTGTAAGGATTCTGTCTAGGGGAGCTTTTAAGGCCAGTGGTTTTGTGAGGACTAGATGACTTCATTCTGTTTCAGGAAAGTAGAAACTGGATATGAAACTGAAGAAAAGTGATATACAGATATGGCTGAGGTGTGAACACATTCTGCTTACACGCACAACTAGGATGCCAGCGTTTCAGAGAACCAGCTCTACAGGTTTAAGGCCAAACTTGAGAACACTTCCATGATGACAGGCGCAATACATTTCCATAAACAGGACCCACATTACGCAACATTCTCTCCCTACTCTAAAATTCCTGAGTTGGCCAAGTTTATCCAGTTCAGACTAAAACCAAGGACTCCTAAGATCAGTCATCAATGTCTTTCTTGCCAAGGAACATAAAACAATCCAAGAAGGATCTAGAGAATTCATTCTAACATGAAATCAACCTTGCTAATAAATAAAATCAGTCTCCTCAATCAAAATCTATACTCTTGTCAAGACAACTGTCAAAAATTGTAATTGCTGCAGACAAGTAGGGAAATAAAAGGCCACACAGCAGTATAAAAGCTTTTTGGCTGAAAAGTATGTCAAGAATCCTTCAAGTTCCAGACCAAGGTGCCTTTACATTAAGTTAAAGGTGACCACGAAATCAGCTACAGCTTTTCCTTTGAGAGGGGGACTAGAGAAGGTGGTCTCTGAATGCTGTCTCCTTCCAGCCTGCAAAAAAGAGACAAGTCTGACATTCAGATGTAGCCTTGACAAGAAATTCTATTTGCCAGCTTATGGGCATTTGGTTTCTTTGCTGTTCCTGTCGCTGTTCTTGCCCTCCTGACCAACAGCACTTTTCAAGATTCACTTCTGTCTGTGAGTGAATTTGTGAAGACAAGCTTTGTGTTACCTGCGTGCACGCTCAGTCACTTCAGTCGTGTCCAACACTGTGCAACCCTGTGGACTGTAACCCGCCAGGATCCTCTGTCCAGGGGATTCTGCAGGCAAGAATACTGGAGTGGGTTGCCATGCCCTCCTCCTGGGGATCTTCCCGACCCAGGGATCGAACCTGTCTCCGGCAATACTGGCAGATTCTTTTAACCACTGAGCCTCTGGGGAAGCTCTTGTGTTATCTACTGGGTCCCCAAAGTGCAGACAGACGAAGGACCCTACTTTTCTCTTAAATTCAGCTCAGAACCAATCTCATGCCAACAGCTACAAAAATTATTTCCATTGTCACCTTTCCAAAGTGGAGCCCTGCCACCTTCTGCCCAGCTCCCAGGCCAGGCTTCTAGGACCCACACTGATGTTTGTGTTGGTGATTGCAAGCAGCCTGTTCATACACATCCAGACCAGTGAAGCAGGCATTCAGATGGGCCCTCCAACCGGCGAAAGGCCTGGAGGGAAGTGATGGGCAGGACCCAATGTTCTGCAGTAGCTTGCTCTCCCTGCCACCTTGGCCTTTCCTTACCATCTGCCAGGAGCTGTTCAAACACTCTGAGCAACGCACCGTCACAAGGATGCTTTTCACTCTCCTGAGTCCAGAGAGTGCCTACCCTGGTTCCCAGAAAGCCAAAAGCAAGTACAGCTTCTCCCTCTAGTCCTTCTCTTTAGATTCAAAGACTCCTTTTAGCCCACCTAGAGAGACCAAACCCCCAAAACAAGAAGCAGCACTCTGAAAACAAACTACACTCATCATTCAATTGTTCCAAGATGAGGCCTTCCAAAGGTTCCACATCTGTAGGAATAAATAACACAACATGCTTTGTTGTGTCTCCTTTCTAGGTTGTGATAATTAACTGAGATAATGTACATTCAGCACAGTGCCTGCGACACAGTAAACACTCAGTAAACACTAATTATTATTGATATTATTTTTATTAGTCTAAGAATGAAGTACAGCTATTATTAAGAAAGACCTTCGTAAAAGGTATGTCATTCTAACCCAAGGGCAAACCCATGATAAATTTCAGTCTCTCGTGCAAACAGAAGGAACAAGTACAAAAAAAAAAATCCAAACAATAGATATTCTGAAGGTTCTTATTGGGATTTTGAGTACTTTGTGTGCAGTGATAAACATATAGATCTGTTTATTTAGAAAGAGCTGTCTGGCACCAACTATGAGTACAGTTCAGTTCAGTTCAGTCACTCAGTCGTGTCTGACTCTTAGGGACCCCATGGACTGCAGTACACCAGGCCTCCCTGTCCATCACTAACTCCCAGAGTTTACCCAAACTCACATCCATTGAGTTGGAGAAACCATCCAATCATTTCATCCTCTGTCGCCCCCTTCTCCTCCTGCCCTCAATCTTTCCCAGCATCGGGGTCTTTTCAAATGAGTCAGTTCTTCGCATCAGGTGGCCAAAATATTGGAGTATCAACTTCAGCATCAGTCCTTCCAATGAATAAACAGGACTGATTTCCTTTAGGATGGGCTGGTTGGATCTCCTTGCAATCCAAGAGTCTTCTCCAACACAATGGTTCCAAAGCATCCATTCTTCAGTGCTCAGCTTTCTTTATAGTCCAACTCTCTCATCCATACATAACTACTGGAAAAACCATAGCCTTGACTAGATGGACCTTTGTTGGCAAAGTAATGTCTCTGCTTTTTAATATGCTGTCTAGGTTGGTCATGGCTTTTCTTCCAAGGAACAAGCATCTTTTAATTTCATGTCTGCAGTCACCAATCTTCAGTGATTTTGGAACCCAAGAAGTATAACTTTTCTTATTGATTCTATGTGTGTGTGTGTATGTGTATATACACATGCATATTTAGTATAGTACCATAAACAGAGTCAAAGCCCAAAGCCTTTGACTGTGTGGATCACAACAAACTGGAAAATTCTGAAAGAGATGGCAATACCAGACCACCTGACCTGCCTCTTGAGAAATCTGTATGCAGGTCAGGAAGC
Source organism: Cephalophus harveyi (assembly GCA_006410635.1). Lineage (NCBI taxonomy): Eukaryota > Metazoa > Chordata > Mammalia > Artiodactyla > Bovidae > Cephalophus > Cephalophus harveyi. Next base: position 300,612 of record SJYT01055577.1, read on the forward strand.
AACAGTTAGAACTGGACATGGAACAACAGACTGGTTCCAAATAGGAAAAGGAGTACTTCAAGGCTGTATATTGTCACCCTGTTTATTTAATTTATATGCAGAGTACATCATGAGAAATGCTAGGCTGGATGAAGCACAAGCTGGGACCAAGATTGTTGAGAGAAATATCAATAACCTCAGATATGCAGATGACACCATCCTTATGGCACAAAGTGAAGAACTAAAGAGTCTCTTGATGAAAGTGAAAGAGAAGAATGAAAAAGTTGGCTTAAAGCTCAACATTCAGAAAACTGAGATCATAGCTTCTGGTCCCACTTCATGGCAAATAGATGGGGAAACAGTGGAAACAGTGTCAGACTTTATTTTTTGGGGCTCCAAAATCACTGCAGATGGTGACTGCAGACATGAAATTAAAAGACGCTTACTCCTTGGAAGGAAAGCTATAACCAACCTAGATAGCATATTAAAAACCAGAGACATTACTTTGCCAACAAAAGTCCACCTAGTCAAAGCTATGGTTTTTCCAGTAGTCATGTATGAATCTGAGAGTTGGACTGTGAAGAAAGCTGAGCGCCAAAGAATTGATGCTTTGGAATTGTGGTGTTGGAGAAGATTCTTGAGAGTCCCTTGGACTGAAAGAAGATCCAACCAGTCAATCCTAAAGGAAATCAGTCCTGAATATTCATTGGAAGGACTGATGCTGAAGCTGAAACTCCAATACTGTGGCCACCTGACGTGAAGAACTGACTCACTGGAAAAGATTCTGATGCTGAGAAGGACTGAAGGCAGGAGGAGACGGAGACGACAGAGGATGAGATGGTTGGATGGCATCACTGACTCGATGGACATGATTTTGAACAAGCTCCAGGAGCTGGTGATGGACAGGAAAGCCTGGCAAGCTGCAGACCATGGGGTCACAAAGAGTTGGGCACGACTGAGCAGCTGAACTGAACTGATGGGTCAGGCACTATATTAGGCAACTAGAGATACACTGATAAATAAGACATGGGTCTTGTTCTCCCTAAACTTATAGTCTAATAGAGGAATTACAATTATAGATGCTAAGGTAAAATTTCATATAACAAGCACTGGATGCAAAACTGCTAGACCATTCAGGTATGACCTAAGTCAAATCCCTTATGATTATACAGTGGAAGTGAGAAATAGATTTCAGGGCCTAGATCTGATAGATAGAGTGCCTGATGAACTATGGAATGAGGTTCGTGACATTGTACAGGAGACAGGGATCAAGACCATCCCCATGGAAAAGAAATGCAAAAAAGCAAAATGGCTGTCTGGGAAGGCCTTACAAATAGCTGTGAAAAGAAGAGGCGAAAAGCAAAGGAGAAAAGGAAAGATATAAGCACCTGAATGCAGAGTTCCAAAGAACAGCAAGAAGAGATAAGAGAGCCTTCTTCAGCGATCAATGCAAAGAAACAGAGGAAAACAACAGAATGGAAAGACTAGAGATGTCTTCAAGAAAATTAGAGATACCAAGGGAATATTTCATGCAAGGATGGGCTCAATAAAGGACAGAAATGGTCTGGACCTAACAGAAGCAGAAGATATTAAGAAGAGGTGGCAAGAATACACAGAAGAACTGTACAAAAAAGATCTTCACGACCCAAATAATCATGACGATGTGATCACTAATCTAGAGCCAGACATACCAATACTTTGGCCACCTGATGTGAAGAACTGACTCATTTGAAAAGACCCTGATGCTGGGAAAGATTGAAGGCGGGAGGAAAAGGGAATGACAGAGGATGAAATGGTTGGATGGCATCACCAATTCAATGGATATGGGTTTGAGTAAACTCTGGGAGTTGGTGATGGACAGGGAGGCCTGGCGTGCTGCAGTCCATGGGGTTGCAAAGAGAGGATTAAGAAAAAATATAAAACGTACACCAAAAAACTTAGATACTGTAATAAGGATTTAGGGAATCAATGATACAGTAATCTATTTTTGCTCTGCAAAACTAATGGAGATATAATATGGAACAATTCTGAAAACAAGGAGAGGAAAAGTATTGAAAAAAGCAATCCTAATTACAAAGGCTGAAAAGTAGATGGTTAAATATGATATCAAGAAGTTCACTCAACGGCCCCGCAGATCTGTCTCTTGCTTCAACAATGCTTGGACGGAACAGACCCAGGAACGCCCCTTGCTCCAGCCTCCGACCACCCTCCAACCTTTTTTCCAGTCGCAAACTCCGGAGCCAGCCACTCAGCTGTCCGCGATCACCGGGACCAGCCACCATTTTTTAACTCCTTATTTTTACCGACCAATCATGAGCTCCCAGATTCGTCAGAATTATTCTACCGAGGTGGAGGCTGCCGTCAACCGCCTGGTTAACATGCAACTGCAGGCCTCCTGCAGCTACCTTTCTCTGGGCTTCTATTTCGACCGCGATGATGTGGCCCTGGAGGGTGTGGGTCACTTTTTTCGCAAATTAGCCAAGGATCTCGCGGAGCGTCTCTTGAAACTGCAAAACCAGCGTGGCGGTCGCGCCCTCTTCTGGACGTGCAGAAGCCATCTCAAGATGAGTGGGATAAAACCCAGGACGCTATGGAAGCCGCCCTTCTCATAGAGAAGAACCTGAATCAAGCCCTGCTGGATCTGCATGGCCTGGCTTCTGCCCGGGGAGACCCCCACATCTGTGACTTCCTGGAGAACCACTTCCTAGATGAGAAAGTGAAACTCATCAAGAAGATGGGTGACCACCTGACGAACCTCTGCGGGCTGGCTGGTCCCCAGGCTGGGTTGGGCGAGTTATCTCTTCGAAAGGCGTACCCTCAAGCACGACTAGGAGCTTCTGGAGACCAGTGGCCATTGAAGAACCCACCTAACATCAGGGCTGCCTGCAGCCACTAGGCAGCTTTTTAACACCCTGGAGCCCTCTCTCAAGCCTTGGACCAAATGGAAACAATAAAGCTTTTTGCAGCATAAAAAAAAATAATAATAAATAAATATGATATCAAACTTTCTTAAAATAATTAGGTAGCCACAGTTTCCATTTATTATTATGTAAGGCAATGCCAAAGAATGCTCAAACTACCGCACAATTGCACTCATCCCACATGCTAGTAAAGTAATGCTCAAAATTCTCCAAGCCAGGCTTCAGCAATACGTGAACCGTGAACTCCCTGATGTTCAAGCTGGTTTTAGAAAAGGCAGAGGAACCAGAGATCAAATTGCCAACATCCGCTGGATCGTGGAAAAAGCAAGAGAGTTCCAGAAAAACGTCTATTTCTGCTTTATTGACTATGCCAAAGCCTTTGACTGTGTGGATCACAATAAACTGTGGATAATTCTGAAAGAGATGGCAATACCAGACCACCTGACCTGCCTCTTGAGAAATCTGTATGCAGGTCAGGAAGCAACAGTTAGAACTGGACATGGAACAACAGACTGGTTCCAAATAATGAGTTTCTCTTACCTTGGGCGTGGGGTATCTCTTCATGGCTGCTCCAGCAAAGCACAGCCTCTGCACCTTACCTTGAACGAGGGGTATCTCCTCACCGCCGCCCCTCCTGACCTTGAATGTGGATTAACTCCTCTAGGCCCTCCTGCACCTGCGCAACCATCGCTCCTTGGACATGGGGTAGCTCCTCCTGGCTGCCGCCCCTTTCCTTGGGCGTGGGGTAGCTCCTCCCAGCTGCTGCCCCTGACCTCGGACATGGGGTGGCTTCTCTCAGCTGCTCCTGCGCTGTTGCAGCCTGGCATTCTTGGCCACCGCCCCTGACCTTGGACGCCAGGTAGCTCCTCCTGGCTGCTGCCCCTGACCTCGGATAAGGGGTAGCTCCTCCCGGCTGCCACCCCTGACCTAGGATATGGGGTAGCTCTTCCTGGCCGCTGCCCCTGACCTCGGACATTGGGTAACTCCTCTTGGTCGCCGCCCCTCGGGCATGGGGTCCTCCTGGCTTCTGCCCTGACCTCGGACGTGGGGTAGCTCCTCTCAGCTGTGCTATGTGCTCCGGTCGCAGCCTCCCACGCTATGAAAAAGATCTTCAAGACCAAGATAATCACAATGGTGTGATCACTCACCTAGAGCCAAACATCCTAGAATGTGAAGTCAAGTGGGCCTTAGAAAGCATCACTATGAACAAAGCTAGTGGATGTGATGGAATTCCAGTTGAGCTATTTCAAATCCTGAAAGATGATGCTGTGAAAGGGCTGCACTCAATATGCCAGCAAATTTGGAAAACTTGGCAGTGGCCACAGGACTGGAAAAGGTCAGTTTTCATTCCAATCCCAAAGAAAGGCAATGCCAAAGAATGCTCAAACTACTGCACAATTACCCTCATCTCACACGCTAGTAAAGTAATGCTCAAAATTCTCCAAGCCAGGCTTCAGCAATAAGTGAAACGTGAACTTCCAGATGCTCAAGCTGGTTCTAGAAAAGGCAGAGGAACCAGAGATCAAATTGCCAAAATCCACTGGATCATGGAGAAAGCAAGAGAGTTCTAGAAAAACATCCATTTCTGCTTTATTGAATGTGCCAAAGCCTTTGACTGTGTGGATCACAATAAACTGTGGAAAATTCTGAAAGAGATGGGAATACCAGACCACCTGACCTGCCTTTTGAGAAACCTATATGGAGATCAGAAAGCAACAGTTACAACTGGACGTGGAACAACAGACTGGTTCCAAATAGGAAAAGGAGTACGTCAAGGCTGTACATTGTCACCTGGCTTATTTAACTTATATGCAGAGTACATCATGGGAAACACTGGGCAGAAGAAGCACAAGCTGGAATCAAGATTGCTGGGAGAAATATCAATAACCTCAGATATGCGGATGACATCACCCTTATGGCAGAAAGTGAAGAGGAACTAAAAAGCCTCTTGATGAAAGTGAAAGAGGAGAGTGAAAAAGTTGGCTTAAAGCTCAGCATTTAGAAAACAAAGATTATGGCATCTGGTCCCATCACTTCATGGGAAATAGATGGGGAAACAGTGGAAACAGTATCAGACTTTATTTTTTGGGGCTCCAAAATCACTGCAGATGATGACTGCAGCCATGAAATTAAAAGACACTTCTTAGAAGGAAAGTTATGACCAACCTAGATAGCATATTGAAAAGCAGAGACATTACTTTGCCAACAGAGGTCTGTCTCGTCAAGGCTATGGTTTTTCCTGTGGTCATGTATGGATGTGAGAGTTGGACTGTGAAGAAAGCTGAGCACTGAAGAATTGATACCTTTGAACTGTGGTGTTGGAGAAGACTCTTGAGAGTCCCTTGGACTGCAAGGAGATCCAACCAGTCCATTCTGAAGGAGATCAGCCCTGGGATTTCTTTGGAAGGAATGATGCTAAAGCTGAAACTCCAGTACTTTGGCCNAAGAATTGATACCTTTGAACTGTGGTGTTGGAGAAGACTCTTGAGAGACCCTTGGACTGCAAGAAGATCCAACCAGTCCATTCTGAAGGAGATCAGCCCTGGGATTTCTTTGGAAGGAATGATGCTAAAGCTGAAACTCCAGTCACCTCATGCAAAGAGTTGACTCATTGGAAAAGAGTCTGATGCTGGGAGGGATTGGGGGCAGGAGGAGAAGGGGACGACAGAGGATGAGATGGCTGGATGGCATCACTGACTCGATGGACATGAGTCTGGTGAACTCTGGGAGTTGGTGATGGACAGGAGGGCCTGGCATGCTGAGATTCATGAAGTCGCAAAGAGTCAGACACGACTGAGCGACTGAACTGAACTGAACTGAACTGATATGTGTACCTATGGCTGATTCATGTTGAGGTTTCTCAGAAAACAACAAAATTCTGTAAAGTAATTATTCTTCAATAAAAAATAAATAAATTTTAAAAAAGAGTGTTCTGTCTATGTTTTTCTCTAAGAGTTTTATAGCATCTGAACTTACATTTTGGTCTTTCATTATTTTTGAGTTTATATTTGTGAATGGTGTTAGAAAATTTTCTAGTTTCATTCTTTTACATGTAGCTGTCCAGTTTTCCTAGCACCCCTTATTGAAGAGACTGTTTCTTATACATTGTATATTCTTACCTCCTTTGTCATAGATTAATTGACCATAAGTGCATGGATTTGTTTCTGGGCTTCCTATCCTGTCCCGCTGATCTATATTTCTGTTTGTGTGCCAGTACCATGCTCTTTTATTACTGTAGCTTTGTAGTATATTCTGAAGTCAGGAAGTCAGAGTCTTGTGTTTCCATACAAAGTTTAGTTTTTTTGTCCTAGTTCACTGAAAAATGTTTGGTAGTTTGATAGAGATTGCACTAAATCTATAGATTGACCTAGGTAGTATAATCATTTTGACAATATTGATTCTTTTAATCCATGAATATGGTATATTATTCCATCTGTTGATCATCTTAGATTTCTTTCATGAGCATTGTATCGTTTTCAGAGTACCAGTCTTTTGTCTCCTTAAGCAGGTCTATTCCTAGGTATTTTATTCTTTTTACTACAACAGTAAATGGACTTATTTCCTTAATTTCTCTTTGTAATATTTTGATGGAATTATTTCATTAATTTCTCTTTCCAATATTTTGTTGTTAGTGTATAGGGCTATAAAAGATTCTTGTATGTTAATTTTGCATCATGCAGCTTGACTGAACTCATTGATGAGCTCTAGTAGTTTTCTGTAGCATCTTTAGGGTTTCCTATGTGTACTATCATGTCATCTACAAACTGGGACAGTTTTACTTCTTTTCCAGTTTGGATTCTTTTTATTTCTTTTCTTTTCTGTTTGCCATGGCTAAGACTTCCAAAACTATGTTGAGTAAAATTGATGACAGTGAGCATCCTTGCCTTTTTCCTGGTCTTAGAATGCTTTCAGCTTTCTTTTCACCTTTGAGAATGATAATAACTGTGAGTTTGTCATATATGGCCTCAATTGTGTTGAGGTAAATTTGCTCTGTTTCCACTTTCTGGAGGGTTTTTATCATATGTGAATGTTGAATTTTATCAAAATTTTTCTGTATATATTGAGGTGGTCATATGTTTTTATTCTTCAATTTGTTAATGTGGTATATCACACTGATTGATCTGTAAGTATTAAAAAATTCTTTCACCCCTGGGATAAATTCTACTTGATTCTTTTAATGCATTGTGGATTCAGTTTGTTAATTTTTTTGTTGAGGATTATTTTGCCTATGTTCATCAATGATGTGCTGTGCTTAGTTGCTCAGTCATGTCCAACTCTTTGTGACTCCATGGCCTGTAGCCCGCCAGGCTCCTCTGTCCATGGAATTCTCCAGGCAAGAATACTGGAGTAGGTTGCCATACCCTCCTCCAGGGGCATTTTCCCAACCCATGGATCGAACCCAGATCTCCTACATTGCAGATGGATTCTTTACCATCTGAGCCACCAAGGAAGCCCATATCATTAGTGATATTGGCCTATAATTTTCATTTTTTGTGGTAGCTTTTTCTGATTTTCTTATCAGGGTTATGATGGCCTCATAGAATGAGCTTGGGAGTGTTCATTACTCTGTAATTTTTTGAAGGAGTTTCAGAAGGATATTATTAACTTATATGCAGAGTACATCATGAGAAATGCTGGACTGGAAGAAACACAAGCTGGAATCAAGATTGCCGGGAGAAATATCAATAACCTCAGATATGCAGATGACACCACCCTATGGCAGAAAGTGAAGAGGAACTAAAAAGCCTCTTGATGAAAGTGAAAGAGGAGAGCGAAAAAGTTGGCCTAAAGCTCAACATTCAGAAAACGAAGATCATGGCATCTGGTCCCATCACTTCATGGGAAATAGATGGGGAAACAGTGGAAACAGTGTCAGACGTTATTTTTTTAGGCTCCAAAATCACTGCAGATGGTGACTGCAGAAATCAAGATTGCCGGGAGAAATATCAATAACCTCAGATATGCAGATGACACCACCCTATGGCAGAAAGTGAAGAGGAACTAAAAAGCCTCTTGATGAAAGTGAAAGAGGAAAGCGAAAAAGTTGGCTTAAAGCTCAACATTCAGAAAATGAAGATCATGGCATCCTGTCCCATCACTTCATGGGAAATAGATGGGGAAACAGTGGAAACAGTGTCAGACTTTACTTATGGGGGCTCCAAAATCTGCAGTGGCAGATGGTGATTGCAGCCATGAAATTAAAAGACGCTTACTCCTTGGAAGAAAAGTTATGACAAACCTAGATAGCATTTTCAAAAGCAGAGACATTACTTTGCTGACTAAGGTCCATCTAGTCAAGGCTATGGTTTTTCCAATGGTCATGTATGGATGTGAGAGTTGGACTGTGAAGAAGGCTGAGCGCTGAAGAATTGATGCTTTTGAACTGTGGTGTTGGAGAAGACTCTTGAGAGTCCCTTGAACTGCAAGGAGGTCCAACCAGTCCCTTCTAAAGGAGATCAGTCCTGGGATTTCTTCAGAAGGAATGATGCTAAAGCTGAAACTCCAGTACTTTGGCCACCTCATGCGAAGAGTTGATTCACTGGAAAAGACTGATGCTGGGAAGGATTGGGGGCAGGAGGAGAAGGGGACGACAGAGGATGAGATGGTTGGATGGCATCACGGACTTGATGAACGTGAGTTTGAGCGAACTCCAGGAGATGGTGATGGACAGGGAGGCCTGGCGTGCTGCGATTCATGGGGTCGCAAAGAGTCGGAGATGACTGAGCGACTGAACTGAAGGTAAAATTTCATATAACAAGCACTGGATGCAAAAAGGAAAGATATATACAGATGATTCTTTCTTAATTAACTTGCCAGCTTATGTGACATACTTCAATTGCTCTCTACACTTACACTAGCTGGGTTGTTAGTAGTAGGGCTTTTTCTTTAGTATCTGCTCCGTTCTGTCCCATCAGCCAGGCTGAGTGCTTCCTTAGGGTCAGTAGTCTGTTCACAATAGGTACACTTATTATTTTAATTATGTATTGTATAAAGTGACTAAACATGAAAAAAAAAAGTGTTTCCGTGAAAAATGAATTGAATACTTTGGAAAGACTTAATGAAGGCAGATTGCTGAAAGAAATTGCTGATGAATTAGGTATGGGCAAGACAACAGTAAAAAACTGTTTTGGTGGGACTAAAAAAAAATCTAGAAACGTAATGCGTTTTATAACATTATGCATTTATCTCATGTGTATTAAAGAACTCATTTTACTTAAGGAGACAATTTGGAAATCACAGATGATGTGTTAAAGGTGCAGTTTATGAAAGAAAGTCAGCAGAACTCTACTCAGAAGACCCTCACTAAGAAAAAGCCCTGGTCCACATCAAAAGATTTGTGAATGTATGTATAGTTATTTACAAATTTAAAAAAGATGCTTAGGGATTGTGTCTTTTTTCCTTTTTTAAGAATGTCTGCTGTAACTGACTTCTGGGGTTGACTGACCAACTACTGGTACAATTACCACAGGTAAGAACATGTCCCCATTATACTTGCCTGTTTCTCTTAGGCTGATAGCAAAATGGGTTTATATCCCCTTGGTGCAAACTAACCGGGTAGCAGAGAAGGCTGACCTGGGGTTTTATAAAATAGACCCATTATATGTCTCTCAAACAAAATGCAGGTGGAATTTTAGCCATACTTCCAGAGACGGAGATGCTAACCTTTGTAAGCATGAGCTGCACACTGAATACTCATAGCCTGAAGCCTGGGCCACGAGATGAAGTATGCCCCAAAGGCCAGGCCAGCCTTGGTCACAGCTCTGGACACAGCTTGTTCGTTGATTCAAGTATCTCACTTGATGGCATGTGATGTCATCTCTGCAAGGAGAAATCTCAGATGATGTTTTATTGAGAAAAGTCCTAAGTATCAAGGAGGAGCAAGATCCATTCCCACAACCCCTTGATAGTCAGTCTAATACACTTCTGTTAATTTGCACAGAATGCTGAATTTCTGTCCCACATAACAAGATACCAGGCACTGAAACTGAACCAACATCATTAACTTCCCACCAGCGCTTTATGCCATCAAGATGCGATCTGTCAAGGGAGGCAGCACGGCGCCTCATATCAAGAGAAGTCTGCAGGAACAGAAAACCGGGTGAAAAGGGAGGCTTCAGCAGAGTTTCAGCCTCTTGACAATATTTTTAAAAGACTTATTTAACATACAGAGGATCTCACTGATGGAGGAGAGAAAAGTATCAACCCTTTTTTTTCCTTTACAGACAAGGGAATGGTTCAAGAGGAGGGAAAAGAACTGGGAAAGCCTTTGTATATTGAGAGCTGAGTTTATTTTTATTTTCTTTGCCAACAGAGGCAAGGTAATTCTATAAGCATCATTTAACTTTCTCACTAGAAACAAAATAGAGTAAGGCAGTTAATGCCTTGTATTCTACATCTCCCATTCCCACTCCAGAATCACTGTTTTCCTCCAGAAAATTAAATTGATTCTCACACAATGGCACCCAAATGTGTGCTTTCAAAGGCATTTCCCAAAACTAATGGGATCATCAATGAGAGGATGAGGAGCTATTTCCCATTTCAATTTGGAGTCAGAAAATCTGTGGGTCTCTAATTTCCTTCATTAGGGGTGGGCCCTAATGACCTCAAGGATCCCTCTCCTTCCAAAGGAATAAAAGGAAATGAGTTTCAATGAGAGCTGTTAAATTTTAGGTCAGGTATCAGCAAGAAATTCTTAATCTGAGGGCTGTCAATCAATGGAACAGGTTTCAAAATAGGTTGTGGAATCTTCTTCCCTGGAGACAGATAAAAATAGGCTAGGCTGCCGCCATCTGTCTTGGTAGGGTGCAGCCCTTCCAAGAGGCGGGTGAACAAACCTTGCTTCCCTCCGAGGGAGTCTACAAAGAAGTGATTAGGTTGTTGAGGGAAAAAGGAGAGAGGGTGCAGTCCATCTGGGCCTAGTTTTAAAGCTGGGGGTTAGGTAGCTGAGAATCTCTATGGAAAGGCAAGATTTAAACTGAAAAGAGGAAGATATGAGAGGAAAATGACAGGAAATAACTGCACAGCTCTGAGCTCTTTGGGGAGAGCTGAACCAATCTGCTTCTCAGCTACAGCAGCTCCCTTTGGTCCTGGGGACGGTGAGCTCAGCCACAGATCCTTGGGGAGGGTATTATTCCCCTCCCTAGCTCCCAAACGAGTGTATACATGAAGCCTAAGAGAAGATGGGAGCTGTCAAATAAATCCAACATCTCCCAGGTGACCAGCAGCACCCACAGAGCATTTCCAAAAAATTTTCCTTTAAAAGGCACTCTTTTCTTTGCTTGGCCACCTGAAATCCTACCCTCTTCCTGCATTTCCTTCATTGCTATGGAAAGCTCTCTTGGGGCATGAAAAGGAATGAAACCTTCACGGACCTTTAGAAACCTAACTCCAGTGGGAAATGAAAGAAACAGCATTACTGTGGCCTGGAATCTCTGCAAAACTGGGGTTGTCCCTCTCTCTGCAGACGTGAGCCAACCTTTGACCCCATCTCTGTGCAACCACGTCAAATACACACACTTGGGGCTCCCAACTAAGTCTTTGTTCTGACACTGTCTTCCCACAGCACACTAGAGTCAGCCACATGGCGTTGTCACAGGGGCCTTTGGGTACCCCACTTTGCTGGTAGACACAACACAGGAAGCCCACTGTTTTCTCAGCCCATATAGTACAAGAGGCCCCTGCAGGAGAGCAGTGAGGTCAACAAGTCAACACCAGGGACTCACCGAGCTGAGGTCCTCAGCAAACTAGAGATGGAGGTGAGGAATGGTCACCAGCTGTTGAGAGCTAGACAGTTAAGGGCGTGCAAGGTAAAAACCAGTGCCTGAGGCTCAATTCTTTAAAGAAGAATTTTTTCTGGTGGGGGTTGCCAGCTAAGGTGAAACCTGAAGCTCAAGCATGTAGCCTAGTGACTTTTTCCCCTTTCAGCAAAGCCAGAGAAATTTGCAGAGATAACTAGGAGAAAATCAATACTGCAGAGCCCCAGATTTAAGAGGAGCCTTTGCAGAGGAGAAATCTGAATCTGTTCTGTCCTTCCCGCTGTCCTAGTCAGATGAGATGGTGCTTTTACCCTCACAGAAGATAACTAGACTTACCGAGAAGAATGAGGAGATAATGGATAGAAAAGCGCCCTATAAACCCACGCATCTGTCATCATTGCTAACACACATGGGCTCTCCCCCAAATGGGCGGTGAAATGGGAGCAATGCCACCTCAGAAAAGCGAGACTGCGTTCTGAGTCCCCTCTGCAGATGCTCTAGGGGTTCTGCGAGGTAGGACATCACCTTCTATCTTGGTCTGGGGTCAATGCCAGCTATGAAAAGGGGCAGGCACCTTCTCTTCCTTTGCTGGATGCCACACATTAGCCTGGCCAGACATCCGAACCCTCTGGAATGTGCCAGACACTCCGGTCAAAATCCAGGACTTAGGATCCGCATTTCCACAAGTGTCTCTCCTCAGAACCCAGCTCAGGGGCAAAGGGAGAGTTCTCTCCCAGACCCGCCCTACAGAACTATGAAAATTCAGGGCTTGCTCATTTTTCAGAGCTGGGATCGTCAACACGTTGGGGATTCACTCATCAGACATGGGATTTGGATTGCTGGAGGCCTTGGGAACCGCAGCTAAGCAGCAGCGAGCTGGTTCCCATGGAGGAGACTGGGCAGACAATGCAGGAGTCGGGCGTCCTCCAGAGGCAGTCTCCTCCACCACCCAGCACCTCCGGCTCCCCTGCAGGCTACAGGGAAACCAGTACAGATAGCTGAGTGGCGTCCTGTTCTGCAAGCTCTACTAAGAAGGAGAACCCACATGAACTTTCTGTAGACTGGAGCTGGAAAAAGAAGGGAAGGAGGCAACAACAATGGAGTAACCAATCCACCAGCTTCCCATTCACTCATAACTCAACACGATAAGGCTGGCAGGCGGCCAGCCTGTAGTCTCTACAGCGGGATAAGGCTGAAAAGGCTGTGAAATCAGTGTGGGACAGTGGAGAGAGCACTGGATTAGACATCAAAAGATCTTAGAGGGGGGATTAGTTAATGCAAACGAGCCAGAGGGAATCTGGGGGGATACAGAAATCCTCAATATGTTGAGCATGATTCTGGCTACACAAGTGTGTACACTTGTCAAAACCCACCAAACTCTAGGTTTTAAGCAGGTGAATTTTCTAGTATATAAATCACACCTTAATAAAATCTTTTTTTTTTAATTTGCATTCTAAAATTCTGAAAGTGAAAGTGAAAGCCGCTCAATCGTGTCCAACTCTTTGTGACCCCATGGACTGTAGCCTGCCAGGCTCCTCTGTCCATGGCATTTCCTAGACCAGAATACTGGTGTGGGTAGCTCTTCCCTTCTCCAGGGGATCTTCCCAACCCAGGGATCAAACCCAAGTCTCCCGAATTGCAGGTGGATTCTTTTCTGTCTGAGCCACCAGGGAAGCCCAAAAATACTGGAGTGGGTAGCCTATCCCTTCTACAGGTAATCTGTCTGACCCAGGAATTGAACTGGGGTCTCTTGCATTGCAGGTGGATTCCTTACCAGCTGAGCTACCAGAAATTCTAATTCACCCTTATTAATTGTGGGACCTTGGACAAGACACTTACCTACCTAATGCTTCACTTTCCCCATCTATTAAACGGTTTTAATAATTTCTGTCCTGCTTACCTTACAGAATTTTAAGGTCACATGACATCATATATGTGACTCAATTTCAAAAAGCACAAAATGCTAAGCTGTTATGAGGTAACTACAATCATGTTTGCTCCCTGACTCTTGGGATCGCCTTGCTATATACTTCCTGATGATCTGCAGGTGTGGAAGGAAATTCTATTCTATTTAATAGCCGATGGTTTCAAAAATCTTCCCTCTGGAAAACTCTGACCTGAGTATTCTTTCCATTTGCCCACCTCTTCACCATGTAAAGCGAGAGTGGGGGCCCTCCTGGTTCCCACAGGTAAGCGCCCAACGTGGAGCACGGCCACCCAGCCAGAATGCAGACACCACGGCAGATACCATTCTGGAAGCATGCACCCTCCTCTTCTGGGGAAAGTAGTGGGCTGGCATCTTACATGTGCCCACAGGACACTCTCAGGCAGGGGAAAAGGAAAGAAAATGCAGGATCTTCTCACAGAAGGACAAAAGGGGAAAAATTTGGAAGCCTGGGAGGTTAGGTACAAACCCACTCAGCTAAAATTAGCTAAAAGAGACTGAGATCATCAAATCCAACTCTGTCATTATCAAAATTAGAAAACTAATTTTCTCAGAAGGCAAGAGTTCAAGGCTAAGCAAAACTGGTAAGTAGCTTCAGCTGCAAGTGCTTCAAGCTCCTGGCTCTGGCTGTATGTACTAGGGCACTTTTCCCTGAGATGCTCTGCTTCCCTAATTTGGCATCTAGCAGACCTGGACCCGGAGAAGGTGATGGCATCCCACTCCAGTACTCTTGCCTGGAAAATCCCACGGGCAGAGGAGCCTGGTAGGCTGCAGTCCATGGGGTCACGAAGAGTCGGACACGACTGAGTGACTTCATTTTCACTTTTCACTTTCATGCATTGGAGAAGGAAATGGCAACCCACTCCAGTGTTCTTGCCTGGAGAATCCCAGGGACGGGGGAGCCTGGTTGGCTGCCGTCTATGGGGTCACACAGAGTCGGACACGGCTGAAGCGACTTAGCAGCAGCAGCAGCAGACCTGGACCCTTATCAAAACCTCTTACAGGAAACAAACACAATCTCACTCTCAAGTATCAATAAATAACACTTTCAAGTAAGGGAAGGAAAGAGACCATAAACCTGTTTTTGTAACAGGTAAAGCCAAGAGTGGAAGAGACATCTTCAGCCCATTCCCCGCGACAGCGGACCTTGACAACAGCCCCCAGCCACACCCAGTAGCCAGTTTTCTGCCCAGCCTCAGGCAAATGGAGAATTAAAGCTTGAAACTGTTCCAGATAAGTTCAAGTGGCTTTACAAAGAAGTTCAAGTGGGCCTGCAGAGATGTGGGTCTTATCTGCAAGCCTGCCATATCATCTTGCAGAGCTTGGGCTGTAAGTAGCACCACTGCCCCACAGAAAGGTGTATTATCCATCCTGCATTAATGGGAATCAGAGATCCACGTACAGTCCTGCCACTCATCCTTGCAAATGCTCCTTTTTAATCCATCTTGAGAATACCATTCATTCTGGGATAAAGAAGATGTGGTATATCTATCTATATATATAATGGAATATTACTCAGCCATAAAAAGAATAAGATAATGCCATCTGCAACATGGATGAACCTAGAGATTATTATACTAAGTAAAGTACGTTAGAAAGAAAAATACTATATGATTATCACCTACATGTGAAATCTAAAAAATAGTGCAAATGAACTTATTTACAAAACAGAAACAGACTCACAGACATAGAAAACATGGAACCATACCCATTTTCCACCCAGCAAGTAGCACGAGCTTAAAAATAGATAAATAAATCAGGTACACCACTCCCCTGCAGATGCCCTCTATGGCCTCCCACTGCACCCACGGGAATTAACGCAGAGCCCTCTCTACGCCAGTGGTCTGACTCTGCGTGCCTTGTCTGCCTACTCCATAGCCCTCTCCCACCTGCTCTCTACCTCTGGCTGCACAGACCCCGCCTCTATTCCTCAAATATACACAACTCTGTGGACCTTCAGACCTTGGCAGCCTTGCTCCCTCACCCCCAGATCTGCCCTTACAAGGTCAGCTTGGGAGTCATATCCAAGAGGCCTTCCTTGACCACACATGGGTTAAGTAAGCTCCACCCACATAAGTCCCTGCCAGCCACTCGTGAACCTGTTACCTGATTTCTTTTATTTTGGGGGGTTGAGTGGGTGGGGAGAGCACACCACAGAGCTTTCAAGATCTGTTCCCCGACTAGGGATTGAACCTGGGACGCAGCACTGAAAACCTGAAATCCTAACCACTAGACCACCAGGGAACCTCGAAACCACCTGATTTTTATTTCCTTCAGAACACTTGACTACCTTTCATTACACTCCTAATAGATCCATTTATCTCTTTACTGTCTATTTCTCCCACTAAGATTACAGGTCCATGCAAGCTCTGTCTCGTGCTATCTCCATTACTAGCACAAGACCAGAGCCCAGTGCACAGTGGACATGCATCAATGCATGGTGAGTGCATGAATGAATGAATGAACATTTTAAACAAATCAAACTGAAGTCTTTTAAAAACAGGGTAAGGCCCTCTGGTGGGTCCCACAGAGACAGTGTCCTAGTTCACTCCAGTACTGACAAGAAATGCCAACGCTGGTACACACTTCACCAACAGGAAAACACATTTGTAAGATGCCAAGGTAAAATCAAGAGCCTCCATCAGGCATTTCCATAATTAATCATCGGCGTTCACAGGCTGAGTTACCTCTAATACTAACTCTAGCATCGATCTGTAGGAAACCTATTCATTTAAACTGACAAAAACATGCTGTCGTTTTCATTTCCATTACAAAGCATGCCAATGTAGCAGAAACACTTTGATTGATTGGACATCTTTCTCTCAATCCAAGGGGCCATTGATCAGCTTACCAAGGGACAAATAAGTTCAACAACTCAAGACAAAAGCAGAAGTCTTTCCTCTCTTTCTTTCTTTCCTTATGAGGCATAAGTAAGATACTATATTTAAAATATAGAAAATTACTAATATGTAACTTAGGAGACATTAAACTGTGACATTGTCATCCATTTTGTTTGAAATAAGGTAAGATACATATACATGTATGGTATGAATGTGTGTATATATATAGAGAGAGACATATACACATATATGTGTGTATACACATATGTATGCACACATATATGTGTATACATGTACACATATATATGTGTGAAGTGAAGTGAAGTCGCTCAGTCGTGTCCGACTCTTTGCGACTCCATGGACTGTAGCCTATTAGGCTCCTCCCTCCATGGGCTTCTCCAGGCAAGAGTACTGGAGTGGGTTGCCATTTCCTTCTCCAGGGGATCTTCCCGACCCAGGGATCGAACCCGGGTCTCCTGTGTATCTATATATATAGATAGATAGATAGATAGATAGATATATCTATGCAACTAGAAAAACTAGAACAACAAGTAACTAGAAGGACTCCTACTGTAATCGCATGTGGACTGTAATAGTCCAGTGAGTGATGTACCACCTCATCTCCATGAACACCTAATTCCTGCTCCTACAGAGAGTAAATGAGATGACAGAACTAAAATTACTTTGAGTCTCTGAAAGAAAGAAGCCACTGAAATTCTGAAATTACAAAAAAAAAAAAAAAAACCAACCACAAACCCAAATACGGTCTCTGAGGGAGGAAGAAAAAAAAAAGA
Organism: Cephalophus harveyi; assembly: GCA_006410635.1. Taxonomy (NCBI): domain Eukaryota; kingdom Metazoa; phylum Chordata; class Mammalia; order Artiodactyla; family Bovidae; genus Cephalophus; species Cephalophus harveyi. The sequence goes on from SJYT01055577.1 coordinate 317,847, forward strand.
CATTGCATAAAAAGAAAGGCAAGGTGTTAATTGCTGAAGAGTCCTTCAGGTTGAAGAGAGCCATCCTTCACTACCATTCTGTCTTCCTTTTCAAGGGTCCCCGGTGATCAGTTCTACCATCACAATCAGGTTGTTTATTCAGTGGCTTTTTGACAGCCAAGATGCTAGGCGTTCAGGTGCGATCCAGCCAAGCAGGCCTGCACAGGTTTCCACCACACCCAGGTTTCATACACATATGTATGCACACATATATGTGTATACATGTACACATATATATGTGTGAAGTGAAGTGAAGTCGCTCAGTCGTGTCCGACTCTTTGCGACTCCATGGACTGTAGCCTATTAGGCTCCTCCCTCCATGGGCTTCTCCAGGCAAGAGTACTGGAGTGGGTTGCCATTTCCTTCTCCAGGGGATCTTCCCGACCCAGGGATCGAACCCGGGTCTCCTGTGTATCTATATATATAGATAGATAGATAGATAGATAGATATATCTATGCAACTAGAAAAACTAGAACAACAAGTAACTAGAAGGACTCCTACTGTAATCGCATGTGGACTGTAATAGTCCAGTGAGTGATGTACCACCTCATCTCCATGAACACCTAATTCCTGCTCCTACAGAGAGTAAATGAGATGACAGAACTAAAATTACTTTGAGTCTCTGAAAGAAAGAAGCCACTGAAATTCTGAAATTACAAAAAAAAAAAAAAAAAAACCAACCACAAACCCAAATACGGTCTCTGAGGGAGGAAGAAAAAAAAAAGACATTGCATAAAAAGAAAGGCAAGGTGTTAATTGCTGAAGAGTCCTTCAGGTTGAAGAGAGCCATCCTTCACTACCATTCTGTCTTCCTTTTCAAGGGTCCCCGGTGATCAGTTCTACCATCACAATCAGGTTGTTTATTCAGTGGCTTTTTGACAGCCAAGATGCTAGGCGTTCAGGTGCGATCCAGCCAAGCAGGCCTGCACAGGTTTCCACCACACCCAGGTTTCATACACATATGTATGCACACATATATGTGTATACATGTACACATATATATGTGTGAAGTGAAGTGAAGTCGCTCAGTCGTGTCCGACTCTTTGCGACTCCATGGACTGTAGCCTATTAGGCTCCTCCCTCCATGGGCTTCTCCAGGCATGAGTACTGGAGTGGGTTGCCATTTCCTTCTCTAGAGGATCTTCCCAACCCAAGGGATAGAATCCGAGTCTCCTGCATCGGCAAGCGGATTCTTTACCGCTGAGGCAGCTGGGAAGCCCTAGTCCAACGTACCATACACTAAATCTGAGGAAGCCAAGACTAAACTGGAGTTGTTTCTATAGATAAAAGTACAGTGGTTGACATTAAAGATTACCTAATTGAAGGAAGACTGATTTTAAGCAGTTTAATAAACTGCTTTTGAACTGTGGTGTTGGAGAAGACTTACGAGTCCCTTGGACTCCAAGGAGATCAAGCCAGTCAATCTTAAAGGAAATCAATCCTGAATATTCATTCGAAGGACTGACGCTGAAGCTGAAGTTCCCATACTTTGGCCACCTGATGCAAAGGGTCTTAGAAAAGACCCCTGGTGCTCGGAAAGATTGAAGGCAGGAGGAGAAGAAGGGGATGACAGAGGGCAAGATGGTTGGATGGCATCACCGACTCAATAGACATGAGTTTGAGCAAGCTCCAGTGACGCTGAAGGACAGGGAAGCCTGGCGTGCTGCAGTCCATGGGGTCGCAAAGAGTCAGACACAACTGAGCGACTGAACAACGACAAAAATAAACTCCATGCTCACAGGTTCCCACACTTGATATATTTTTCAGAAACACCTCCAACAAGATAAGAGGTTGGGAAATGGTTCCCTTGGCTAGTTTAAAAAGAATATCATCTTAAAAATAGAAAAGAAAAAAAATCACCCTAAGGAGCCTGCAGACGTACATCATTCTTTTAGACAGCATTTTTGCAAGTAGATTTGATTTTCTTTTTTCAAGACCAAAATAGAGGAAGGTCTATTTTGCCCAAGAGGAAGATCCTCCAATTCCCCATTCCTGGCTCCAAAATAAATTAGTCAGTTTTACATTAAGTCAAGACACTGAGATTGCTGATAAATAAGAATGATTCTAGGTCATAAGATTGCTTTTCAAACTTTCAACAATAGTATATATTAAATGTTCAGCACCGTGCAAAACATCAAGGGCAGGTACAAAAGAAATATAAAATAGAGTTTCTGTCACCCATACCTAACAATGCAGAGATATCCCTTAGTTAATTTACCAATAGAGTATGCTGCATAATAAGATTATCTGTAAATTTGTACTTGAAGTTCAAACACATTTCCCCATAAAAGACATGTGATAGTGTTTCAGTTCTCAGGCTGGTAAAAAACTCACTTAGCCCACAATGTAAGTGAAATATCCAGTATGTGCAAATGAAACATGATATAGAAAAGCCAGTGTAAGAATAGAAATACTGACATGTATATGGCGCTTTGTTAGCTACAAAGAGTTTTTCATAAACAGAAGCTTCACCATGACTCTCTGAATAGGTGCTATTTGGTAGAACATGGTGATATTATCAACAGTTGAGGAAATGGAGGCACAGACAGCCTAGAAAATTCTTTGAAGTCACAAAGCTACTAAGTGGCAACAGGACTCTTCACTGGTGCAAAACTGAATGAGAATCAGGTTGCAGAAGGCTTTGCTTTCTTTGTTGTTTAAGACTTATGCCTGAGAAAGAAAAAATTTCATTTGAGAAAGATGAGGACGTAAATGGAAACTTTCAAGGATTCCACAGGAGGCCCAGGGGCACTTTTAGGAGCTTCCCACATTGACAACACTGGGGTTTCATCGCTTTCATTTCACTGTGAACCGTGCGGAGGGGTTTTTCTCCTTTCAGGTTCATCATTAGTCCATCCATTATGATTAAGGTATGCTGGAGGAGGGTGTTCAGTTTGGGTTTTAACCCATGAAGAATACACCAACACCAAGAAAGATTTGGAAAGATCTTTGAGAATGGATAAGCACTGGAAAAGAGAAGGGAAGGAAGAAGTGTGATGAAGACAGCCTTGTGCATGAGAAAGACTGAGGCAGAAGGAAGGCAAAGGGGCTGAAGGCTGAGGAAAGCCATTATCCTATCAAGACACCACAGGCTGGTGAAGAGGCCGTGCTCACCTCTGCACCATCCAGCCTGGGCAGCTTGGCTGGAGGCAGACACAGGAGGAGGCAGCAGCTGCCACAAGCCAGCTTTGCATAAATCTGGGTCCCTGCTCCGCAGTGAGGGTCTCCAGTTTGAGACATCTATGAAATTAGCAGATAACACAAATAATCACACATCTACACCTTTCACAAAAATCCCTTTAACTGAATAAAAGTGTGAAGAGTTTCATTCATTCATTCATCCAATAAACATTTACTGTGTGCCAAAGCATCACACCAGATGCCAGAGAAACAAACATAAACAGAGACAGTCCCTGCCTTCAAGGAGCTCACAGTTTAGCATGTGAGAAAAGCATGCGAATAAATGAATGCAAAGTAATACAGCTGGTATGAATGTATTTGAACTTGGACTACAGCATCGGCATATTCGCTTTAAGCGTAGATGGAAGACAATGGGTTCCCTGATATGATTTACTCGGCAGACTTGCTGGTTACCATTTACCCATCTGTACAGAGGCCCGCACTAATATTTAGGCCAGATCGACATTATTAATCACATATTTGCCTGCTAAGTCATTTTCTTGATGCCTACCCTGCCCAAGTTGCTGCTTTGTTCCTAAAGGGGAAGAATGGGTGTGCCCATAAGTCTTGCCCAAATTGTGCAAGAGCAAACCTAGACTTAGGGCGCTGCAAAAGAGATTCGCCATCACATGGCATGTCATTTCAAGCGTGGCCCCGAAGGTGACTCACCTTAACAGACATCCGGAGTCAACATCATATAGGCCAAGCCCCATAAAAACAAACTCCAGGAGACTGTCCACCAATTTCTGCCACAGCAAATAAAGTCTTAACACATACTTGTTTGCACCATGTAATTTCCATAGCAGATGCACAAACATTATATTATTTAATCAACAGAGCAATGCCTAGGTATGATTATTACACGATCATCTTATATTTGAAGAAACTGAGGTAAGAAGAGGTCACAGATTTACTCAGGGCCATGGAGTTAACACAGGAACCCGCCTGCCAATGGAGGAGATGCAAGAGACTCAGCTTCGATCCCTGGGTCAAGAAGATCCCCTGGAGTAGGAAATGGCAAACACACAAGTATTCTTGCCTGAGAAATTCCATGGACAGAGCGGTATGGAGGGCTATGGTCCATGGGGTCATAAAGAGTCGGACACGACTGAGCGACTGAGCTAGCACACATGTAGTTAGTCAAACTGGAACTGGTGTGCAAGCCTTCTAATCTCCATTTGGGTAGTTTTTTCCCCTACCAAACTGCTTAAAATCTAGTTGCTTAAAATTCCCAAGCCAACTGTAGGTAATCCTGGTTACTCAGAAAGGAAAAAAAGAGGAGGATAATAAGTCCTACAGTCTCCTTGGATCCAGCACATTGATGAGAAGCAATCATAGGCCATCCTGCTCAAAACAGAAATAACACTAAAAATTCAAAGCCTTTGGAGGTGATGTTGGAATCCACTTAGGGCAACTGCCAATATCACAAATATATTTTCCCATAAACAGCTTTAGCCTGATCTCTCTCAACAAATTCCACATCACAATCTCTAATCAAGCCCTCTATCTCATCATTCCAGAGTTACTCAAATTAAGACGATTAGCCACTTCTGCTTCCACACCTTGAAACAGCACCACCCAGCCATGTAGTGCCGAACTCAGCCTCTCCCACACTCCTGGGATGCTTTTAAAATAACTTGTTCCTTTGCCAGCTCTTCATCAACAATGGGAGTTCAGGCTGTGGAGGGTGGTGGCAAGGTTTGACTTGACTTTTGTTTAACTCAGAGGCTGACCCTCAGATGGGGCCTCTAACCAAATCTCGGGGCAGGAGAGAGGTTTATCAGAGAACGGGGGAGCTCGGAGTTCCAGTTTTTCCTTTCCTTGTTTAGCCGTATTCGTTCCCTACCAGGAGTGGGTAAAGAAAATGCTATTAATTCCTGAACACAAACAGTAAGTCCCCTTCAAGGGACAGCATTTCTCAAACTGAAATGCAAAGAAGCTGCAAATGAGGTCAAGTATTTGGCAAGTACACGAGGTGTCATCTATTTCACGGTTTCTCTGCACCATTCCCAATTTAGAAGAAAGGAAAATGACAGATTTAATGAAAGTGGGGTGGAGGCAGTGGGGAAGGGGTGGCACTGTCACTTGCCTGATGCAGTGCCTGCTTGAATGGAACTGTCGCCTCCAACTCAGGATGTCTAGAATAACGCTCCCTCTCTTGGCAAGCGCAGCGACCCTGACTTCCCCTTGTCTATTCCTGCCACTGCCGCCATCATCCTCTCTGCCTACCAAGCTGGAAGCCCCAGGCCCTCCTGACTCTCACCTTGGCCCTGGCTCCCACACCCAGCTCTGCAGCCTATTCTCCCACCTGAGTAGTGTCTCCAACTATAATGCGCACAAACATGGTACTGACGGGAAAAGAACAAGCAGGCTTTGGAGCCTAACAGACCTGGGCCTCAGTTACCACCCCACCCCAGACACCAGTCACCTCGGATCATCTGTCCGAGCACAGCTTGCTAGTTCAGTAAATGGAGAACTGTGTTCCCCCTGTCGGTGAATACAAGAATAGGTCACATTTAACAACTGTGGTGTTGGAGAAGATTCTTGAGAGTCCCTTGGACTGCAAGAAGATCCAACCAGTTCATCCTAAAGGAGATCAGTCCTGGGTGTTCATTGAAGGACTGATGTTGAAGCTGAAACTCCAATACTTTGGCCACCAGACGCAAAGAGCTGACTCATTTGAAAAGACCCTGATGCTGGGAAAGATTGAGGGCAGGAGGAGAAGGGGATGACAGAGGATGAGATGGCTGGATGGCATCACCGACTCAATGGACATGAGTCTGAGTGAACTCCGGGAGTTGGTGATGGACAGGGAGGCCTGGCATGTTGCGGTTCACAGGGTCACAAAGAGTTGGACACCACTGAGCGACTGAACTGAACTGACATTTAACAACATACTCAGAGCACCAACCTCCAGGCTAGGCAGACTAGTAGCGTGCAGTGTCTGGAAAGGGTCTCCCTTTCCAGCCCAGAGTAACTAGAGAGTCTCTCTGAAGCAGGCCTGCATGGCCCTGTCCTTCAACCCAGACAGCCTCTATCGTTTTGACTGCTTCAGCGCATGGCAGACTCTGGCTAATCTTCAAGATCATCAAAATCCATCTAGCTCCACCTCACTCTCCTCTGCTCCAGCCAGAATCTACTCACTCACTCACTCAGCAAACATTTTTGGGTGCCCACCACATGCCAATACGCTGCTGGATGCTGGGAACGTGGAAATGAAAGGCTGCCCACCCTCGAACAGCTCACAAGCGCCTTTCTGGTAGGGAGTCTGCGGGAAGGGGCCTGGGGCGGGGTGAGGGTGGATAGAACCATCATTGTATTTCGGTGTAGGAAGTGAAGCGGGGGGGCGAGCATGGCGGGGCTGTGGGAACCCCACTCAGGGAGGCGCACACACAGCCTCTGTTCTCGCCTCCTACTCCCCAGTGAGCCAGATCCTACTCTGAAAGTCAAGGTCCTATTCATTCTGGCCCACACCTCTCCCATCTCTGAATTCCTCAAGTTCTTATCAATACTACTCATTTTCAGTCATCCACTGGCTGATGTCATTTCTCGTATTGCTGTTGGCTAAATTATTTTTTAAATTACTTTTTGCATACGCTGGCTGTTTTTCGCCACTGCTTTAAGCAACTGCAGAGGATACCCGCTAGATTCTAGCTAGCTCTAAATCTCTTGTGGAACCAATACACTAATTATGGGTAACACAGGTGATATATTCAGGGTTATTGACAATCACAAAATCCTATATTTATTTGGCAAAAACATTGTCCCCTCACTGCTAGGTCCTGACTTCTGCACGGCTTACCCTTGGAATTCAACTCAAAATGAGAGAGGAGACCTCCAGCTATCTCTGAAACACTTTCCAACAAGAATTTGCTAAAACTATAGTTTTAAAACCGTCAACAAAGTTTTTAAATGTAAGAAGCTCTCCAAATAAAGTCTGAGGTGGACACTCAACATAGCAACCCTAAAAGCAGAGCTGACCTGGTTGGAGACATGATGAGAGCCTGCAGCTGCTTACTCAGGAGGCAGGCATCCAGCTCTGCACTAACAGCCCCTGTCGCACGCCCCAGGATTAAGCACCACTAAGCATGATGGCAAGCTCATTTTGCCCACAAATATGTGTAAACTCAATACACGGCCAAACGTGACATTACAGATTAACGGAGGAAAAGATGGCTCTTTCCAACAAACAGAACCAGAACAAACGGTTAGCCACATAGACGAGAAAAGAAAGTTAGATCCCAACCTCACACCACTCACAAAAAGAAATTCTGCATTTATGCAAGTCAGATTTGTGAGAGGTGAAACTGAAAAAACATTTAAAAGAACACATAGGAGAATATCCTTATGATTTCAGGATAGGAAAGGTTATGTGTATGTGCATTCTAAAATAAGCCCAAACAATAAAGGATAAGCTAGACAGATTTGAATATATTAAAATTTTAAATTTTTTATACATCAAAGAATTCAATAAAAACTGAAAAGATAAGCCAACTCTGGGTGAAGGTATTTGCAAGCCATATCACCAACAGAAGATACGCAACCGGAATATATAAGAAACACCCACATGTCAATAACAAGTAAAAGCAAGACCACCTAAAAAAGCTGTTTCTAGACTTTAATTTAGGAACTAATCTGGATATGTTTCCAGCTCAATTCTAGAAAACAGTGAGGTGGTAACTTGTCCCACTTAGAAACATTTATATTTTATTAGAGTTTATAGTGTCTGTTACCATATAGTACCTCAGTTTATCTACACAACTCTAGGATGGAAGCAGAACACATATTATGCTACCTTATTAATGAGGAAATTAAGACTCAGGAAGTTATCAGTTTTAGGAATATATATAACTTCCTAAGTGCAGTCGCTCAGTCGTGTCCAACTCTTTGTGACCCCATGGACGGTAGCCCATCAGGCTCTTCTGTCCATGGGATTCTCCCGGCAAGAATACTGGAGTGGGTTGCCATTTCCTTCTCCAGGAGATCTTCCCCACCCAGGGATTGAACCTGGGTCTCCCGCATTGTAGGCAGACGCTTTACCGTTTGAGCCACCAGGGAAGTCACTTCCTAGAGAATAGCAAAATCTAGATTCCTCACCATCTAATCTATACACTTTTCATTAAAAAATTTACCTACACCTTTTAAAAAACATATCTTCACACAAACATCTGTACATGAATGTCCACAGCCATTTTATTCATAACAGGCAAAAACTGGAAACCACCTAGCTGTCCCTCAGGGGGTAAATGCGCAACAAACTGTGGCACATCCATACAGTGGAAGGCCAGGCAGCAATAAAGAGGAATCAGCCGATGACACACACAGCAACCGAGGTGGGTCACCAGAAACTTACACTGAGTGGAAAAAAAGCCAACCCAAAAGGTTGTATACTATATGATTCCATCTATATAATAATCTTGAAATGATACGATCATACCACGGGGAACAGACTAGTGGTGTTTCCAGGAGTTAAGGAATAAGGACTAAGGGAGGTGGGATGAAGCGAAGGGGGAGACAGGACTACAACAGGTCAGCTTGAGGTGATGAACGTTAGTGATGAACTGTTCAGCACTGTGACTACATCAATGTCAGTGTCCTGACTGTGACCCTACTATCATTGTGCACACTGTTAGCCATCGAGGGAAACTACATTAAAGGTATATGCAATCTCTGCATTATTTCTGATGACTGCATGTGAATGTATAATTAACTCAAAATATTTTATTTAAAATATTTTAAGTAAAGCCCAGAAAACAAAAAGCAAAAAGGCCTGAAATCACTCTGCCCTGCTATATGGTACTGGTTAAAGGTTAACTAAGATAAAGCGTGGAAAGGCATTTCTCAGAATGTCAAGTGCTCTATTAACACCAGGAGGTAATCACAATCCATTCCCTTCCCCAGGCCCCCACCAGCCTTATCAACGTTACTCATTGTCAGACTATTCTCTCCCTTCTGGGCCTTCTATATCCCTCCACTGTAGTCCTACCACATATTTGTATGGTCTGTCCATGCCTTTTAATAGGCTGAACCTCCTTGAAAGCTAAAACCTTGTTATTTACCTCTATATGCCCACAACCTAGCATATACAAAGCACACAGTAGGTGCTCAATAAATGGATGCTGGATTGAAATTAGCTCATGATTTCCTTGTTCAATACAAGGTGAACCCAAACTGGTCTCACTGAGGAGGGGAGGGGACTGGGAAGAAGAACACCTTGGCAGCCACGAGCCAACACCATGAAAGTTTCATCAATCACCTCCTCCTTCCCCTGGATACTGAGAATCCAAGCGAAGCAAAGGGCTGTCCACAGGGTGTGGCAGTGGAAGCAAAAGCATGAGTTCAGTGCATCGCCTGCTTTTTTTATCTTGTTTCAAGCTCTGCAAATGAAGAATTGACCGTTTGTAGTTTGGGTCACTGGAACAAGATGGAAAGGTAGGCTCCGGTGTACTCTTCTGGAAAAGATTTTAAAGGTTAGCTGACAGACCTTTTCCTGACATGATTAGACTGAAGAACTGCCCAGGGCCAGAAGAATGTACTAAATGATCTGTCAAGATCTCTCAGAGACCTCACACTCTCTGCCTAGGCAAACAGGTGTGGCTGGTGGGGTGGGGAAGGGGTTCCCGTGCCCTGAAAACAATGCTAGCTCCTTACTCCTCCTCCAAATAGTTTCAAGCATTAAAAAAAAAAAAAAAAAAAAGAACACAAGCGAGTGCTCTGTTGCTCCTAATGTTATCGGATAATTTTTCAAATTCTTACTCAATTACATATCACAGTCTTATCTTCAATCTCCACAGGCCAAATAGCCCTGCTTTCACAACATGCCCACTGAGCCTGCAGAACGCAAGTACCCCTCCCAAGTAACTCCAGCTCTCATGAACATGAGACTGTTTTACACTGAGTTTTGTTAAGAGAGAGTGTGTGTGTTTGTGTGTGTGTGTATGTGTGTATACGTGCATACGCGCGCATCATCTCCTGTGAGGAGCAAGAAGACTTGAGGCAATGGAAGGTTAAAAACTTGGGAGGTTTGTTTCCGCCTGGATAATGATTAACGTTTTGCTGGTGAATCCAGAAGAGCCAGCATTTCTGGACCAGCAGTCCTGCTCCCTGGCCCGAGTGTGAGAAATCTCATGGGCACACAGGCACCATCAGAAAGAACGAACTGGGCGACCCACGTCAGACTGGCAGTGGAGCACTGCGGTCATCTCAAAGGCTAGGTTTAAAGACTAGGTGTTTTAAAATTGCGTTGTCACGGGTCTTAAAATATCCAGATCAAGAACCTCTGTAATCAAAGCAGCAGATATCATCTACCCAAAATGCTTCAATGTTTGTTTAAAACTGCTGACAGCAAAAAGCTGAGATAACTTACATCACCACAAATCACTGAATAAATAGGAGAGATCAAGAGATACAGCCCAACTGACTCTAAGGATGTCTAAAACACAAAGCTTATTAATGTCATTTGAAGATGAAACCTTCCACTCATATGTGAAATCTAATTTTTTAAGATTATATAAATGAACTTACTGACAAAACAGCAACAGACTCACAGATTTCGAAAGTAAACTTACCAACAGAGAAACATGGTAGGAAGGGATAAATTAGGAATTTGGGACTAACCTATACATACAACAGATCATCAACAAGGACCTACTGTATAGCACAGGGTACTCTACTCAACATTCTGTAATAATCTATAGGAGAAAAGACTGAAAAAGAATGAATATGTATAACTGAATCACTCTGCTGTTCACATGAAACTAACACAACATTATAAATCAACTACACTCCAATAAAATGTTTTAAAAAAGATGAAACTGTAAACCAGAAGTAGGAGAAATAAGTAGGAAGAACTACGATATCTGTTCTCTGGTTTCTAGTCTTCTCTCAGGACAACTATCAGTGTGAAACCTCTGTTTGTCAACTCATTTGAAGATAACCACTTTGGATCATATGTCCTAAAAATGATGAAGCAAGGAACCAGTAATCTATCTTTCTACTTAATAGCTGAGAATCCCAAAGGTGGAAGGACTCATCCAACACAATGCAGCTCCAAGGCCCCACAGCCCTCCCTCCCTGGGAATGATATTTTTTTAAATGCTACAATGATAAAAATATGAGCTGTCATCATTATTAATAGTACTCATTTTAAAACAACAGATTGTTACTTAGCCTATTCATTAGGTGGAGAGAAAACAAACATAATCGTGGAAACACTTCCATTCTGTATCACCGCATACCTCATCACACTTCTCAAAGGAATCCCTTTATTGACAAGGGCCTACCATATGGAGAGGAACAGAAGATGCAAGAGGCCATCCTGTACCCTGGCAGAGCCTGAAGTCACTTACCCAAAGCCCAGATGTTTGCATCAAGCCTACTCAGTTCCACATCCACACTACCTCCCCTAGTTTGCCCCAGCCCAGATGTCAGGAATTAAAAACCTCTCACTTCCTTATTTCTTTAATTTTAATTAGAGACAATCACCCAACTTCCTTTTTCTTTTAAATTCAAGCTCTGCACACAACATAGTGAGTGAGTGAAGTCGCTCAGTCGTGTCCGACCCTTTGCGACCCCATGGACTGTAGCCTACCAGGCTCCTCCCTCCATGGGATTCTCCAGGCAAGAGTACTGGAGTGGGTTGCAGTTTCCTTCTCCAGGGCATCTTCCCAACCCAGGGATTGAACCCGGGTCTCCCGCATTCCAGGCAGAAGCTTTAACCTCTGAGCCACCAGGGAAGCCCACAACATAAGTGACTATAATACCAAGAGTTATACAAGTTCCACCTCTGGCCCACCAACATTGATGAGGAAAACTATTATCAGGAGAGGATTTTCTCAGTTTGTAAGTTTCTGAGCTTACTGGAATCCCTATGTTTACTATATTTATCCTGAGTAAAGCATTTCTTGTCCCTAGTAACCCAATCACAAGCCCACCTATGGGCCCATCAAGTCACTATCAAAGTGTTAGTCACTCAGTCGTGTCTGACTCTCTGTGGCCCCAGGGACTGTAGCCCGCCAGGATCCTCTGTAAGTGGGATTCTCCAGGCAAGAATACTGGAGTGGGTTGCCATTTCCTTCTCCAGGGGATCTTCCCGACCCAGGGATCGAACCTGGGTCTCCTGCAGTGCAGATGGATCCTTTGCCATCTTAGCCACCAGGAAGCCCTTCAAGTCACTACCCCTCCCCTCAATTTCACATCTGGGTGAGCCACCACGGGGGTCTATGCTGGATGTATGCAGCTGCCACACAGACATGGCAAGCCCTGAGACTGGGGAGAGTGCCATTCAGAGAATACAACAGGTTTTATACTTACACATGTGCCTGCTTAATAGGGGCAAAATTGTCATCTTCAATATCTTAAATAAGCAAAAATAATGAACCATGAAAGCTGGGGAGGATCTTAGAAATTTTCTAATTTTATTAGAAATTTTCTAATTTTATTTTCTTAGATGAGAAATCAAATAGGTGTATACTAGGCAGAGACTTAGACCACTGCATTTAGGACTCTTTTTTTTGCATTAAGATACTAGGAAATGAGAACAATCAACTAAATGTCTACAGCATTTCACAGTTTCAAAGGCATTTCAAATGAATTCTTTCACTGGAGCCACACAACAATGTTTCGGCGGCTTGGTTCCCCACTCCGCCTTTATCACTGACTAGCTATATGCTTTGGAGTAAGTTGTTTAGCCTCCCTGTGTCTCATCTGTCAATTGGGCATAATAATAGTAGCTACCTCATCCGGCTGCTGGGAGATTCATGAGTTAAGACTGTACCTAAAGCACTTAAAGGGCTTACCCGGGGGGCTTGGTGGTGAAGAATCCACCTGCCAATGGAGGCGACGAGGATTTGATCCCTGGATTGGGAAGATCCCCTGGAGAAGGAAATGGCAACCCACTCTAGTATTCTTGCCTGGAGAATCCCACGGACAGAGGAGCCTGGCGGGTTATATTCCATGGGGCTGCTAAAGAGTTGGACAGCAGTTAGCAACTAAACAACAACAAAAGCACTTAAAACACAATTGCCAGTCATCTTCAACAACATCATCAGCCAGGGCTGAGAATTGTTATCCTGATTTTACAGATGAGGAAACTAGGAATTTTGAGACCTGGAGTGACCCCCAAAATCACAGCAGTAAATGGCAAAGCCAATCGAGAACCAAGGCTTTCTGACTCCAAATCCAGCACTGTTTCCCAGGGAACCATGCAGTCTTGTAGTTCAATTTGTCGTGGCCCCCAAAAGATACTGCTCCAAAAAAGGTACCTCAGTCAAGATGCTTCCCCAAAGAGCAGCTCACTCTGACAAGAACTGGTTCAACTATCCTCAACCCCTGGCCCAAATAAATAAACACAAGAAAAACACTAGTGGGGAAAGGAGCAGATCTCCAAGAGGGCTCGCGATTTGGAGAAACTGTTGTCCACGCTTCAGAAACAGGATGTATTTCTCAAAGCTCTTGGCACATCCCCGGCTCCAAGGCAGCTCACGCTGCTGGCCCCCTTTGTTTTCTGTGCTGTGTCTTCCTGTGGAGCCCATGGCTGGTGAGGTCACCTTCTCTAGGGACAGCACTCAGACCCTATCCATCACACTTGATTCGAAAGGCAGAGTCTGGGCTCAGGCAGCAGACAGGTCCCAACTTTCGCAGCGCCTTCTGGGTCACCTGCCTGCTGATTAGTACATTTTTAGAAGAAAGGTCAAAAAAAAAAAAAAAAGGCTTTGCCTTCTCCCTAACAGATGGCATCCTAAAATACCCACAGAAATGGAGAAGGCGCACATCCCAGCTGCTTCTCCTTCCTCACGAATATATATTTCAAGTTCACAACCCTTCATTCACAATGTATAAATAAAGTCAAGGGTACTTAATACCAAATGACTTGCAAAACCAGAGGGGAGAGTTTTTCTGTTTGTCCCTTTCTTCCCCTTTTACCGTTGATCATGCAGCTGCTTCCAATGAGGCAACAGCTCTCCAAACCCATGCATCAAAGAAGTATCCCCGTAGTTCCTCTTCAGGTCAAGTCAGTTTTAACTCCTCGTCAAAACACACCTAAACTTTCTCATATTTAGACTTGGAATATTGGCTTTGAATGATGAATAAATCCTGGAGAAATGGACAATGTGTTTTGCTTCAATTACAGACAATCTTACTTTTGTTTTCAACTCTTTGGAATTTCAGAGTTAATATTTTCCTAGATTTTTAAGGAAAGAGACATGATTAAAGAACTCAAGTATAGCTCTAAGGCCATGATTCTAAAGGGAGAGAGCAGGAAGTAAATAAGGAAAATTCACCCTCATTGGGGAGCCTCCATAGCACAATATAGTTTGTACCTGTCCCTGTCTAATGATATTATTCACAGTGCTTGAGCTACTTTGAATTTCAAATAATATTAACACAGGAGAAGGTTTGTTATTGGAGTAGGGAGGGAAATGGAGAAGCAAGGCATCCTGGCATTGCCACATCCAACCTCAACTCAGAAAAGGGTCATGTTCAATTTATAAGCATTTATTCATTTCTATGCCCAGAAACATGGAAACAAAAGATGCTTCTGTCCACAAGGTACTCAGCTAGTTGTAAATAATGAGGTGTAAATGAAGGGATTACAATGTAATATGATGAGTGCAATAGAAAAAGAAGCGCAAAGAAACTGCTGAGAAGATGCTAAGGGTGGGTTGATCAGCTCTGCGCAGAAACACTACGGAATCCTGCTTGGAATCCTGCCCAGGGTTACTATGCAGAGAGTAGGGATAAGCAGAGAAGACTTCTTGGAGGTGGTGACATCTGAGCTGGGTTTTAAAGGATAAGTTTTCCAGATTCAAGGAAAAGGACCCATTCCAAAAGAAGACACAGCATATATAAAGCATGAAGCATGAAATAACATAATGCAGTAAGGAAACGAGAGGCAGTTTAGCCTTCTAGTAGTATAAAATGTGAGCAAGGTAAGTGGGCAGTGATGGATGTAAACAGTCTTTCATGCTATGACCTCAGCAGAACAATTGGTTTGTTTTCTTAAAAAATCACTTTGGTGGTATTATGCAAGATATATTGTTAAGATCAAGTTAAGAAACTATTTTTTAAAAAATATTACCTGTAGTAGTCCAGGTCATTCATTTACGCGTTCATCATTACAGCCAGTATATATATATATATATACACCAGGTCATTCATTTATGCGTTCATCATTACAGCCAGTATATATATATATACTAAGAGCCACCATTTAGGCTACAACTCTATTCCATCTGAAGGGACTCTCCTCCCACCACATAATAAGAGTTACTTATTTAGCACTTAATATTTGCCATACACAGAGCTAGGAATTTTACACACATTTAGAATAAACCAGCAAGGCAGGTCTTATTATCTCCATGTAACAGAAGAGGAGGCCTGAAAGAGAAGTTAAGTGAACAAGGATGTGGGGGAAGGCAGTGATGCTGACATGATTCCTGTTAAGGGCGACTTTCAAAGCCTATGCTCTTTGCATTGTACTCCCAAACCTCAAAACATTCCCACCAGAAGCCTAGGAGAGGAGAGAAGACTGAAAGACAAATACTGAAAACCTTAGGCAGTATAAACTATAGTGCTATGTAAGTGAATGAATTACAGAGAAGGGTCATTTCTCATCAGTGTGAGCAAAGAAGGCATCCCAGAAAAGCCGGGCTTTATTAGAAGGGTGAGGTTTCGGTAGGTGGAGATGCGGGGCTGGGCAGGGATAAAGAAGTATTCTGAGAACAGCACTCAGAACTTGACTTGGGAGGACTTCACTGGTGGCCCAGTGGCTAAGACTCCGTACTTCCAATGCAGGGGGCCCAGGGGCCAGCCCTGGTCAGGAGACAAGATCCAGCACGCTGCAGTAAAGACTGAAGATCCCATGTACTGCAAGTAAGACCCAGTGCAGTCAAATAGATAAATTAAATAAATAAATATTTTTTAAAAAGAAGAAGAAAAACTTGACTCCAGTGATGGCCAAGGCTCTAGTTCCTGTTCCATCATTCACCAGCTACAAACCCTGGGTGAATCACTAAATCTTCTACCTCATTTTCTTCATCAGCGAAAGAGGATAATAACAATATATTCCTCCTACAGTTGGTGTACACTTCAGTATTGTTGCTTGAGAAATGCCATGGACAAGAAGATCCTGGGAGGCTACAATCTATGGGGTGGCAAGAGTCAGACATGACTTAGCAACGAAACCACTAAACCACCACAGTTGGTATAAGAATTAAGTACATCAAACCCCAAACAAACAGCAAAATATTAGTTAATAATAAAATATTAGTTAATAATATATGCATCTGAAGAATGGCAAAGAGTCCAGATAGGCCTACTAATTCATTTTAAATAAAATGAAAAAGCATGGTTGAAATGAGAGGTTGCAGCCGTATTGAGGACCAAGTAATGTTCACCTTGGAAAGTTAGTCTCTATTCAACGGACAATAGGGAATCAGTCATTAGGGGAAAGAAGCCATATTCAGACAATTCTGAGCAGATCTCCCCAGGGGGCTTCCGGCCCCTCCCCTTGGCATCTGGTTCATCTGTGACCCCTCAGAAGAGGAGGCCTGGGGCCCAGGGAACTAGTTAAGCAAGGACTATAGGAAAAGAGATACTGTCAAGCTTCAACCTGTAACATATCCAAGATTTTTTTTCTTTCTTCCCTTATCCTGTATCCTCCCTCCCAAACACACAGTAATGGCTGCGACATAATTATTAACTCCACTTCCCTGTGAGACTGTTTTTATTTACTAAGGTTAAATAAAATTTCCAGGCACCAATCTAGGTGGCTTGGATCATCATTTATTCATTACCTTTTAAAACTTGGTAATATTCAGCTTTTACTTATTAATTTTTAGGCTAATGTCCTTTCTATAATATGGTATTACACTATTCATTTATTAATACAATATGATGAAGACATTTTCTGGTGGTTTCATTCATTTATCTTGATTGTAATAGTTTCATAGGGAAATAACATGTCAAAGTTTATCAAATGTATACCTTAAACGTGTAGATGTGTATAAGAGACAGGCATGAAATAACATAATGCAGTAAGGAAACGAGAGGCAGTTTAGCCTTCTAGTAGTATAAAATGTGAGCAAGGTAAGTGGGCAGTGATGAGAATTTGACGGCTAGATGTGTATAAGAGACAGAGTTTATCAAATGTATACCTTAAACGTGTGGTTTATAATATGTCAATTAAACCTCAATAAAGTTGTTAAAAATATAATGAAAATTTAGTCACTTATGTAGTTATTAAAAGGTATAAAATTTGTACTAATATACAGTGCTTATATTATGAACATATGTATATATTCATAATATGGAACTATGAATATGTATATTTTAATGTTAACTCTAAAAATTTAATCGAGACAAGTGATTAGTATGTAGAAATGCATATGCAGCCTGTAAAACTTCAGTGTAGACAAGATTTTTCAAAAATAAGAATATATCTATGTTCACAGCAGCATTATTTGCAATAACCAAAAGGTAGAAGCAATCCAAGTGTCCATGGATGGATGATTGGATTTAAAAATGTATATAATACACATAATTTTAAAATATGGATTATATATATATAAAGGCAGGAAATTCTGACACAAGGATGAACAAGTGTCTACAACATGGATGAACCTTTAATACATTATGCTAAGTGAAATAAGCCAGTCATAAAAGGATACAGACTATACATTACACTTACACAGGTACCTAGAGTCACCAAATAGAGATGGGGGGGATGGCTATTGTTTAATAGGTCCAGAGTTTCAACTCTGCATTGGAGAGTTTTGTGGATAGATGATGGTGATGGTTACACAACAATGTGAACGTAATTAATGCCACTGAACTGTATACCTGAGAATCATTAAGATGGTAAATTTTATGATACGTGTATTTCACCACAATTAGAGAGAGAGAGAGAGAAGAGAGTTCCTATACATTATTGCAAAATCAGTAAAGATGTTATTTTGTAATTTTCAGAAACATTTTAAGTGCTCTCATTATTTATTTTTAAATCAAACAACTTTGAGGTAATTTTCCCAAATTCCCCAAAAGGCCAGTTCTGTAGCTCACACCAGTTAAAACTATTCATTTGAATTTTATTGCTAGTAGAAATCAAAATATCAACTTCTTTTTCCACACAACATGACATTATATTTTCCTAACAAAGACCTCAGAGGTCTAGGGTCTAAGGTAATCATGACTCTTGTGAAGAATACCTCTCTTCTGGAAGGAGTCCTCTACAGGTGCCACTGGCAGCCCGCGTTTATGTCCAGTGAACAGTGGGCATTTATGAGTCAGGGGCTGGGCACCTGCTGATTTTAAAAGGGTGTGGACCCTACATCGCAGGGTCAAGTCAGACTCTGTAAATTTCATAACAGCAATGATCAGGGCTTGTCCAGGCTTTCAACCTGTGTGGTACATAACTACCAGATGGGGTTCTCCAAAGGAAACTTCTGCTCCCATTCCTCAAGAGAGTACCTGAAACTGGAAAGTTAAGGACTCCTCACGAACCCCATTTCTAACCATTGCTGCTCTGCACAGCACACAGCAGGCCCAGCTCCCTGCCCACCACCTTCCTCCAGGGCCTTTTAACTTGGAGATACAGAGTACAGGATTAGACTTTCTGCAAGGGCTTTGTTTTTTTCCAGGAGCTCACCTTACCACAGAGTCCTATCAACCCTGAGCAGGGGAAGAGGTGCCTTCCATCATCTCGCAGGAAGATGATGGCATCTGCTTGGGGATTCCAAGGAGATGTTTTACTGCAGCTTTTCACAAACTGATTATATTTAAAGCTCCCTTGAGAGATGGGGGCTGGGAGGAAAGAAGCTTCTGAAAAGACCTTTGTTGGCAGGAGTGAAGAACCGCTCACACCTCCCCAGAGAAAAAGCTTGTTTAAATACCAGCAATCCACATTCCCAAGTGTGTGTGCACACACATTATGTCTAGAGTTTTAAATTTCATCTGTTCTGAAAGGGTCCTGAAAGGGTTAAACTGTTCCAGGCAAAGGCCTGAGGCTTTTCTATCAAAATGCTCCAGATGGAAATTACAAAATTTCACTTCTCAGCTCTGTGGTGCACACACACTGTTCTTCTAAGACATTAAAAAAAAAAAAAAAAGACAAGACCCCTAATGTTCTCAAGAAAGAGAATTTGACGGCTCAGCATACAGTGCCACTCTGTTTCAGATGATTCCTCCTGGAATATCTGCATTAACTGTCGATCTCAAGCTTTCTGGGGGATGTAAAAACTCAAGGTATGGAGAGGGTATAGGAAAGAAGCCTTGAACAAGGTCAGGACAATAGCTGGGAGGGTCTGCCATGAGGTGAGCTCATCCAAATACCAGCCAGATTATCACCTCTAGTGAAGGTTATGCCCCGCACCTTACCACCTTTCGCTGCTCCAATCCCCAAAGAAGCTGACAGACTAGAGGCCAAAAGGCCTCAAGTTATAACCATGAATCTGTCAAGAATTTCCAGAGATTAATGTATACGAAGCGCTTTGTAAATTGAGCCATGTACAAGTACTAAGAATATTACTGCTTTCGAGTTAGAGATTGAAAGGCATGAACTTTCAAAGGAATCTGAACACCCACAAAGCAGAAACAATGATGGTTTTTAAGAAGGCAGCTCCAAGGCAGGCTGACTAAGGAGGCACGCCCCTCATAAAACCACACTGGGGTAGGGTTGGGGCTGCAGTCTCAGAAGTCCTTCAGGGCACATGCAAGCAGGTGGTTTAAAGGGAGCCAAAACCACAGACAGGCAGGGTTCCCCAAAGTCCATTAAGGGTCCTCTTGATTTAAACCATTCTGACTGAAAAGCAAGGCTCAGGACTCTGGCCAGAGATACACAGAATAACAGTGACCAACAGTTAGACACTTTACCTGTTCACTTTTCAGAATGAAAAACAGTTCTCATTAAGAGATCGAACCAAGATATTTTTCATTACTACTGGAGGAACTTAAACTAGAACCCAGGTTTTATTCCTGGACTCCTTTCTTACCATTACAACTGGCACTTTGGGAGTGAAAAGGCAATGTGGACTGAATGTTAATCCCAATTAAGCAGACCTTACTCTTTCTGGTGGCTCAGATGGTAAAGAATTTGCCTGTAATGTCGGAGACCCAGGTTCAATTTCTGGGTAGGGAAGATCCCCTGGAGAAGAGAATGGGAACCCACTCCAGTATTCTTGCCCGGGAAATCTCATGGACAGAGGAGCCTGGCGGGTTACAGTCCGTGGGGTCCCAAAGAGTTGGCTATGATTGAGCAACTAACACTTTCACTTGACTATTACTGAGCATTTACAACTGCCAGATACTGTGTTAAATGATTTTGATACACTATCTCACTGAATTCTCACAACCACCTAGGAAACATGTATTACGCTGCCTGTTTTTCAAGTCAGTATCCTGAGGCTTGGACAAGTCAGGTAACGTGCCCAAGGAACGAGGCAAGCGAGTGGCAGCACTGAGATTTAAACCTGGATCCCTTTGACTCAAAAACTTGCACTCTTAAAAATCAGACCAAAAAATTAATTTTCTTTTTTATCCTGGCATCTGTAAGAGAAGTAAGACTGGCAGCACTATGAGTCCCACACAACCCATAAAAAGCTGAAACATCATAAATCTGACCAAGAGCTTCCAGTTAGCAGGGGAGCAGAGCCAACCCAAAACCCAGGGCCTTTGTCTTCAAGTTCTACGGAGAACACAGATCTCCAAGATCTTCCACAGGGAACACAGACTCTAGTTTGAAAGCTTCAAGAGGGAGAGGACTTCGTCTTGTTCACAGCTACATTATCAGTGCCCAGAACCCATTCAAGACACTCAATAACTAGCTGATGAATAAAGAAGTGGAGTCCCGCTGCTGTGGTTTGCCATTGTGACCTTGGAAGGACTTCTTTATCCTCTCTAGGCCTCGATTTCTTCATGCAGTGAATAGAGAATGAAGTAAGACTCACGTCCAGGTTTTAAGTGAAGATTAAATGAGACAATTCTTATAAAGCACTTGGGACTGGTTGGAACACAATGACCACACAAAATATAATCTATTATTATCACTATTTCTACTATGATCCATTAATACATTTTGGCTTTTTAATTGACCCTACGCTGATATGATCAATGATACATTGACCCTACTCTGGTCAAATGACGTTTCACAGTAAATATGAATAGAATAGAACAGATAATTGGGAGTCGATAACTTGCTTCTAGTTTCAGATCTACTACCACCTAGCTGTGTGACCTTGGACAGGCCTCTTAATTTCTCTCCACTTGCCTCAGCTATAAATGAGGGACTAAACCATTCAAATCAGTCTCATAAGCATTATTCGGGCACATTCTCTGAGTAAGACATCATGCTCAGCCACCTATAAAATTCTATGATGCCAAATAGTGTCAATGAAAAAATATCAGTGCAAAGCAAAGCAGTTCCCTGCCTGTGGCAAGGCTGAAGAGAAACCCCAAATAGTCAACTGCATTACATCATCTCAAACAGCAATGTTTGTAAATATACAAAGTGTTTAATTTTGAGACACTTGTGAGAAATCCTTCACCAATAGAGAATCAGCAGATACAATTCAACACCTATTGGTCCTGAACCTTCCAAAAAATAAATGTGTGAAATCACTTTGCACCTGAGTCAAATGCCATGCTTCTGGAGAGAAATCTGGGAAAGTCAAAGTTAACACTCCTCCCTATGGCAACAGTTAAGAATAGAATGTATTAAAAAAAAAGAACGACATATCTGGTTAAAACTGGGATTCCAACAGCAAACTGCAGTACATCTGGACAGGACACCGAGGCCAGTAGCCTATTGTTTACAGAAATAGGCCGGGATTATGAACAGTGACCAGAGGCCAAGACCTCAATTATACCTCACAGCCACACCTCTCCCAGTCCCAGCTCAACTGAAGCTATCCATCAGTCAGCTCCCCCAGTTCTTTGCAGCCCAGTGGATAGAAGGTCCTTCAGGGTACCTCCAGCATGGACCAAGCTGATGACATTAAAAAGATCCCATAGGCACAACATGGACCTCAAACTACCGTCCAACCTTCCAAGAGAAAGCAGCTGCCCATTTCAAACTCTTGCCCTACTCATACCCCCAGCAATCCTAAGAGGGGAGGCATGGCCCTTCCCAAGTCCTCTAGGATAGGAAAAGGTCTCCTTGCATTGGCGCAGGGAAAGAAGGAGGGGCCCCTCCCTCTGCACTCTGAAACAAAGGAAAACCCAGAGCTCCAACCATGTGGTGTAACATTCAAGGCCACCCACCTCTCCCACTCCCCAGCTGAGGTCTCAATGGGCTAGAGCCACATGGCTCTTTCTAGTGACTGGCCAGGAAGGGACAGTGCCTTATACAACCATAAACTGGGGCTCTTTAAGAGGCAGGTACCCCTTCTATGGGTATTGCTGGTTAAAAAAGGCTGTCTGGGAAGGGGTTTTGATTCATGCACCAAGTCAGGCAGTGGAAAAGATGTGCCGACAGGTCCCTTGCTTTCTCTGGATCCACATTTCGCTTTACCCCTCATAATTTTGCAGAGGTATGAGGGCCTTTAAACGCGTGTGTTCTGGAGCAGAAGACAACAGCACAGAAGGGTTAAACAATTATGTCTTCCCATTCTCCAGAATCAGCACCACCCAGGAACATCCCAACTCCATTCAGGTTTAGGTGAAGGTGGAGACTGGGTGTGAGAGACCTTATTCTTTCTGTTCTCGGATCTCAGACAGAATGCAGGCAACCAGAGACCAGGCAGATGCAAGGTGCACCCAACGTGGCTACAGACTTTCTGTGCCTGATGGCATAGCAAATACCATGTTTGGATATAGTGCATCAGAAAAAAAAACCCAGTCTCTCCCAGGGCTCTCCAAATGGTACACCTTCTCAAGGTTGCCTTTCTCTGCCTGGACGCCTCTTCAACCTCTGAAATAAATTCCTAAACACCTGTCAGATTTCAGCTGTCCTTCAAGGAAACCTGACCCAGACACCCAGAGGCAAATTGCCGCCTTTTCTCTCCAAGAACCTCCCGCCCCTCCCCCCATCCTATTTAGCCTGGGGAAAAAGACTACCAAAATAATGACCAGCCCTACAGACAACTGTAAAGTCCACTCCGAAAATGCCTTTCCAGAGCCTATGGCCCCTGCCACGGACAAGCCCTCGGAGGCGCAGACCCACCTAGGAAACCACTTCTAGGGTCAGCCTGCCCCCACCTGCTCCACCCAAAGAAATGAACACCCTGCAAATCAGGGAAATGTATGTCTCCATGGTCTACAGAGATGTATTATGCTATTTTTCAAAGCCCTTACCTTTGACCTGAGTATCGTACTCTGCTATGATCTCCTTATCCTTTTTGAATTTGGCTGGAGACGTCATGTTTTCCTTCTTTCTTCCAAATTCGAATTGTGAATTGATAGATCCACGGGGAAAATCCAACCGCAGAAATCAATACCTCCAAGACCGTTTCTCCAGAGGGCAGAAGGGGCCCCCCGCGGTGGTCTCCAGCGCTCCGGGGAGCGCGGGCTGCGGGCTGGGCAGGCGGCTACGGCGGGCACATGCAGGCGGTGGGCGCTGGGGCCGGGCGCGGCGGCAGCTGGTTCCTGTGCTAGAGCCTGAGCCGCAGCCTCAGCATTAGCCGGGAGAACTGCAGCGCCCGGAGGCTGGCCTGGGGTCTGACATCAACGACACAGGCGGGGAGTGGAAGTCCTTCCGCACAACATGGTGTGAGGGTGCGGGGGGTGTGGACTAGCCCAGCTGGGTCCCCGGGAGAGAGTGGGTGCGTATCGGGGTGCCGGCGGAGGGCTGGGCGTGTTTCG
This sequence comes from Cephalophus harveyi, assembly GCA_006410635.1. Lineage (NCBI taxonomy): Eukaryota > Metazoa > Chordata > Mammalia > Artiodactyla > Bovidae > Cephalophus > Cephalophus harveyi. Next base: position 341,860 of record SJYT01055577.1, read on the forward strand.
CGGGGTTTTGTTGCACAGGCTCGAAGATGCTGCAAATCAAATCCCAAACGGGAGTCGCAGCAGCGCAGACTGGATCGGAAGTCGTTTGCTCCGGTTCACTTGCCTGTAAATGCAGGGGAAAGGGAGGGGGCTATCAGCCCCAGTGCAGATCCTAATCGCTGCGGGGGTGGGGTAAGGGACGCCGCTCCCAGCCTGGCCTGGGCCCATTCATCTCAGCCAAACGCCGCCCGGCCCGCAGAGCCCAGCGCAGCGAGGTGGGGTGGAAGGAAGCTCCCTCCGGATTTTGTTTTAAGGCTGAAAGAAAACACTTTGGAGCAGCGGCCTTCGCGGGCCTGGGGTGGGGACTGCGGCGGGAACGCGGGGTTCCGGGCGAGGACTGCGACACCTTGGTGGCCTCCCGAGCCTTGCCAGCGTTGGGCAGCGGCAGCCGGAGGGAACCCTCCTGGCCCTGACTCCGACGCGGCCCCCGATCCCGGGCGGGGGCAACTGCCTGGGCTTCAAAGGGGATCAAAGCCGGGAAGGGACAAGTCACCCGGGCACAACTTTTCTTCCCCTCCGCCCCTCCTGCCAGTTGTTTTGTTTTGGTTACAAGCTTCTCTTGGCAGCAAAATGTTGGATTGGGTGGGGAGATGTGT